>JABRWK010000036.1:724453-805968 GCA_013372445.1 Hypothenemus hampei | reverse complement strand
ATACAGGGTGTCCCAGAATGACAGGGTCAACGCTTTACCAGGTATTCCTTGATCAAAAACATATCGATTGGCGGCTACATTTCCCTATACGAAATTGCTTCCTTCTGGAGATACAGCCCCTCAAAGTTTCATTTTTTTAATTTATTTTTGCACATAATTCGAAAACGGCTAAACCGATTGTAACGAAATTTGGTATGTAGTCTTTCTACTTCATGGAGTACATTCGAAGGGGGTTACCATTTTAAAATCATCAGGGGTAGTGGTCAATTACGTAGAAGTCTAATGTTAAATCGACCAGAACTTTCTTATTCGTACATGGAGATATTTGTTTTTTTTTCTATGAATTTTTTGGTTTATTACGCAACTTTTTTGCCTCTTGTAAAATTCTGATTGGAAGCCTTAATTACTAGGAAAACATTTTTAATTTATCTTCTGCATTTGTTTAAAATGAATTTCCATGAAGGTGGTTGTATTGTCGATAATAATATCAGTACCAGCTCCATTCCTTTTTGACAAATCTAATGTTTCTGAAATTGTAAATCATTTTTTGACAATGTACACATTTACGGAACATACCGATATGGTGCTAGCATTTTTTTTTTTTTTCGTATAGGGAAATGTAGCCGCCAATCGATATGTTTTTGATCAAGGAATACCTGGTAAAGCGTTGACCCTGTCATTCTGGGACACCCTGTATAATGCATACCTGAACAATCACGAAAGTACTATCAACTATCTCGTCAAACGAGATAATGCGACAGCGCTGTCATAATTATTGTCACGGCATTGCATTTTAAAATGGCTACAAAATTTGATATATTCCAATTTTTGGAGGAATATCAAAAACACCCGTGTTTATGGAAGAAACAAATGGCAGATTATAGTAACAAGGATAAGCGAGATCGAGCCCTGGAACTTTTGTTGCCGGTATCAGGACTTTCTTCAATAAAAGACCTGAAGCTAAAAATTAGAAGCATTAGATGCACCTATAATCAAGAAGTGAATAAAATAAAAAAATCTATGGGAACTGGAGCAAGTGCCAAAGGAGTGTACGTGCCGAAATTAGCGTGGTTCACTGTAGCCAATAGTTTCTTAAGACAAAACGCTGAGGAAAATGAATCAGAATCGAATTTGGTAAACGAGTTTGAATATTTTTTTTATTTCGTAAAACAGTAAAATTTTGGCTCTACTATAAAAATACTATAATGTGACACTACTGAATCATTCTATATTGCCAATCAACTGCTCCTGGTCCAACAAAATATGCCGCAAGATTATCCCGCTTTTGTCGAGCTTCTTGTGGATAGTTTCGTTGCAAAGTTGGCTGTAAACGATTAGGTCTATCACCATTGCGCCAAGATCCAGGAATTATCCGTCCTGTTTGCCGATCCTCAACATCAGGTGTTATAATAACATCATTGCTCTCTTTTCGTAGCCAGTTGTGCAAAGCACATGCAGCTTTAACGAGTTTCGTTACAGTGCTGGGGGCAAGTGTTATAGTGGATCTGAACACACGAAAACGTGCTGCCAGTATCCCAAATCCGTTTTCTGAAATGCGTCTAGCTCGGCAATGTCTATAATTGTACACTTTTTGTGTCATATTTAATTGATTTCGTCGAGGATATGGTTTCATTAAGTAACTCTTGAGAGGAAAGGCCTCATCACCTAATATAACTGAACCATTAGGCAGGTTTAAATTTTTTTCTTCAATTGCTTTGTGCAGAGAGGACTTTGCGAAAATACCGCCATCAGAACAGTTACCATAGGTACCAACATCAATAAATGTAAAATTATAATTGTGATCTACTAGAGCCAGTAATACGATGCTGAATGTCCCTTTATAATTATGGTATAGGGAGCCAGAATTTGGTGGGCATTGAATCACTATATGTTTCCCGTCAATGGCCCCAATGCAATTAGGGAAATTCCACAAATTGTGAAATCCATTTATAATTTTGGTCCAGTCATCGTCACTTTGCGGTACCTGAAAAAATAAGAAGAAACATTTTAAATTACAGACATTGCCAGAAAATTCTGCGAATTCAATTGATGAGGCAATTGAGGAAACTATTGAAATCCAGAACACTCCAATGATGTTACCCTCGAAGTCGAAAAAAAGAAATCGTCCACAAATAAACAAAATTGATGATTCGTTGGATAACGCCGTTAAGATCCTAAAAGAAGTTGCGACCCGACCAGCCGCAGCCATGAACGAATTTTCAATTTTTGGCCAACATGTTGCCTCCCAGCTACAAGCTCTCCCATTGATTGAGGCACTCATAATACAAGAAGAGATCCAGAAATTAATAACTTCTGCACGCCTACGCTATGTACAACGATCGAATGTGACCATTTCAAGTTCGGCTAACGATGTAACTTATCACTCAACTGCTTCATTGTACACTTCAGATACCACATCGGACTCTGCATTTTCACCGACAGGGAGTATTACGAATTGTTTCCAGAATTGGACACAACCTTGAAATGGTCACATTCGATCGTTGTACATAGCGTAGGCGTGCAGAAGTTATTAATTTCTGGATCTCTTCTTACATAGTTAGTCCAATATTTAAATTTATTTGCGTACGCATTTCCAATTTTTTTTTTACGTTAAAAAATAATTAAAGTTTGTTTCAATCAACCTTTATAAATTCTTTTAATGTATCATATATGGCCTCGAACACATGCGGTAGAAATTTGCTAATGGAACATTTCGGTACCCTGTACAAATATTGTAATGATCCCAATGAATCACCAGCAGCAAGATATCGACAAGCTATTTCTAATTTAAGTTTTGCCGGAAGAGCTTCTCGCATATTTGTGTTAACTTTTTGTATTCTATTGCCAACCTAGAAAAAATATCATACATACCTGATCTATACTATGCAATGGAAAAACGCTGTATCTGCCAAATTTATTGAAATCGAGTTATTAATACTTTTTGAGTATTTATTTATTTTATTTTTTTTTTATGAGTTATTAATACTTTTTCAAATTGGATTTTTTCGATATCGTTTTCACAACAAATACGACATTCTTCCATTGCACGGCAGAAGATTTATGGTACTTAATATTTACTTACTTTTTCGAGCAATCTATTGAATATATTCTCGTTCATTCTTAAAAAGTTAAAAAAACTACTGGGGTCTTCAATGGCCAACTCCCTCAGCAGTCTTTGAGAAGCCCCTAATTTATTTCTTCGTTGGATCCACTGCCTCACCCAAATCTTTTTTGTTTTGCGACTATTATTTCTTTTTAATTTTACTAGTTCACCCACAACTGCAGCTACTGCAGCGATTAATTCGACGTCTGCCATTAAAATAGACGATGAAACTGTCATGATGATTTTTACCGTGTACTCACATTTTCACGATAGTACTATTAGAACTTACTCCCATGATAGCAACAATCACTATCACAATACTATCACAACTTACTATCATGACAGCAACTATCACTATCACTATCACCGTGAAAACGAGCCTTACCGTAAATACTAGATTTAAGATAGTATAGATTCTCCGGAAGAACCGCTTGAAATTTACATATTTCTCATGTAAACTGCATAGGGCAGATACAACCATAATACACTTTGTTTCAAATCCTGACTGAATTATTCGACGGAAACTGCTTCGTGAAAATCCCAAACTTTAACAAATTTATCGATTGCCAGATCCCGTATGGGATAAAAACTACTATCGCTCTAATATAGAATGTTATGACTGTAAAGGCATATTTATCGTTTCTTCTAAATTATGAGTACGAGTAAACGTTCGAAAAACTCAAAAAGAATTTTGTTAATATACAGGATGAACCACAATCAATTACTTTTTCGCACGCCAAAGTATTTATAAAGGTATAAATACAATGTTAAAGGTAATTTGGAAATTGTAAATGGGCAAGTGCCTAATTTGATTATTTTCCGGACATCACGTGCATACATATGCGTGGACATACAAAAAAAATGTTAAATTCCCATTTACGTTCACAATTACCATCATTCCACAAAGAATTTTAAATGAAAGCTTGAGCCAACAAAATAGAATTAAAAAATAAATAAATAAAGAGCGCCATGAGCCAGAAAAAAAAATTGGAAAATTACAATATTTTCGTATCGAACAAAAGCCGAATTGGTAAAAGCTGTCCGCTCAATTAAAACTTAAATTTGAAATGTTTTGAAATTAGTGGCCGACGAACTCGCCCGCGGTATTTTATTGCAACGCAATACAGTTTCTGAAACAATATTATCAGGATATCGGACGGAACCCAGTATCGAAACGGGGAGCTTCTGAAGTTTAAAACAATGCCCATTTACGTTACAAACAGATAACTATCGCTTCTTATTTACCGTTTTCGTTTTGTGTGCGATCGTTTTGGAAAACACGCAAATTTCATATAGAATTTAAAAATTATAGAATTACAGTAGGTACATTTACAAAAATGAGCTCATTTTAGTGCATGAATTTCTAATAAATTTAATTTATGTAAATACTATACGAGGATTGTATGCTAAGTACTGAATTGTTAATAATGTCACTGTCTCGATGTGGTTAAAATTAACTCCATGCTAGAAATGAAAGAGCCAAAGTCAAGATCGTTGGTCGAACGAACAAAACCACGATCATCAACTCTAAAGAGATATTTGGGGGTTCGAATCAGGGCAGTTCTAAACTAATTCATTCATCCGATTTGACGTTAAATTGAGGAAACCACTGTTGCTTCATTTAGCAAAGAAAAACGTGCCTTTTCATCATGTAAAGGAATCTGTTCGATCGTCCACAATCGCCACAGCCCGTTGTCGCATTCACCCCATTTTCCAGATTCGGCGATCTGTGACTTCGTCGTATCGTGGGTACGGGTATTTGTTCGACAGGCAATCGATATGCATGTGGAAATTAATTTGGAAATTAAATAAAATAAATAAAAGTTAAACGAAATAACACGTAGAGAGAGATTATCAAAAATGTTTGCGGAGAGTTGAGCCATCAAATATTAATACGCCCAGTAAATTACTGTCGCGGTAAAAAGTTTGTCTCATGAAGCCCCCATTATGACACTTTATGAGGGTAAAACGGTCGGTGAAAGTTTTTATGACCACAATTTATTACAAGCGGTGCCATATTGTTAAAGTTGCCGCTGCCTCTGCCTTCTCTCTCTCTCGGTCTTTGCCGAAAAGAAAAAAGCCCTTCGCAAAAACTAACTAAAAAGCGTCTTTGCAATAATAATCCACCTTTTTTACATTAACATTGCACTGAAATCCCAAGTTTTTTCCACCTTTGTTGATATATTGTGAGAGATAGAGAGAAATTACTTTGAACGTTTGTCTTAAAATAAAGTTGAACGTGTCAGAAGTGGTTTATCAAGATCCAGTCGGGGAGCAACGGAAATGGAATTGTTTTAACCTTAAACTGGAACACGCCATTACCGAAAGCGATTCTGAGATAGTATTAAAACTCGCCTATTATCTGCTCGTTAAAGCGGGACTGCTAATCTTCACGGGAACCTAAGTATTATGTCCAGATCATTGATGAAGATAATTCAGACGTTTTGTGGCCTTTTGAGCCTTTAATTTTAGGCGTTTGTTAGACGTGCTATCTGATAAATCAGCCAAAATCTTACATCATATAAATGGGTATGGGTGTATGTGTGTGTGTGAGCCATAAGTTTTAAAGTTGAGTGTAGAAAGTTTATGCAAAATTGAAACATTTCAACTAACTTTGTTGAGTTGGTTGGATAATTTATAGAAAATAAAAAATTCTAGGAATAAAAATGTAACATTTTTTGCATATCTTGTAGTATCGCATTGTATAAAGCGAGGTATAGATTCCATGTTATAATAGCGTTTCGTATTACACGGAAAATACAGAACGTAGTAGTCAAAAAAGACTTCACTGCTTTACTTTTAACAATTTTAGATTTATAGCGATTGTTTCGCATGAATACCTGTATTTCTTGTGCAGTTTACGTTATAGGAATATACTTTACAGTTGAATCTACTGTTTATTTTTTTTTTTTGAGTACTTAAGGATCTATTTTTCAACTACAGGGTGGGCCAACAAAATGAAAAGTTGAGTTTTGGTTAGNTTTTCTTTTACAATAGAGTTTTTGCGAATATCTTTTTATCCCCGAGCACAACCCCTAAGATTTTAAATTGACATGATAGGGCAAGCGATATCTTATTTCAAAGGTCGTTATACACCAATTTTTTTTTAGACTATCGATTTGTTTTCCAGATATTCAAAATTTAAATATTCTAAAAGTACTTATTTTTAATTGGCTAAACAAATATTTACAATTAAATTTAGGAAAACAGTAACATAAACCATTGTTAACAAAAAAAAATATAACACATTGTGTTGCTATACATAGTTATATGCTATGAACAAAAACACTCTGTTGGCTCGTTGTAGTTGTACGTGAATTTTGTGCAACTAAATCGTGGACAACGATTTACAAAATTACTTAAAAAGTTGAAATTGTTTATTTAAAATATAGCGACATTGCTAATCTCACTGCAAATTTATTTAATCAACGCCATCCAGATAGTCATTGCAACGCAAAATATGTTCTGGAATTGGTTAGAAAATTTCAAGAAACGGTTTCTGCTGTTAATAAAAAACGCAACTTACGAGGTGAACGTCCAGTAAGAAACGAAACATTTGATACTATAGTTTTGGGACAAATTGTTGCAGACTCAACCTTAAGCACAAGGCACCTAAAGACGGTAACAAACATTAGAAGAATATCTACTCACTGAATCTTGAAAGCTCATAAGTATCATTCGTATAAAATTTATTTAGTTCATCAATTTGATTTGAATTTGAAGATGATTTTGATCGGCGACAGCAATTTTGTAAAATTATGACGAAATGGTTAACAGTTGATGTTCATTATTTTTTCAACATTTATTTCTGTGACGAGTCCACATTTTTTTTAAATTCGACATTTAAACATCACAATTGTCGATATTTGTCAGATAACAACTCAGGAAGTCCACAGCCAAACTCCATAAACGCTGAATGTGCTGGCCGGAATTTTTGGAACTCGATTAATTGGCTCTATTTTTCCTGACGGTAATCTAAGGAGAAAATTATTTGGACTTACTTCGCAATATTGTAAACCCAATACTTGCAGATGTCTGCCTTCTAAGAGTTGGTTGTAAATGAGGACCAATACTTAGAAGGCCATTTGATTTTCCGAGACAGCTTCCATGCGTTATATAAGATTACCCAAGTTAGAGAGTTTTCTAACCCATTTTTCTCTGGGCAATGGTTTGAACGTAGAGGTCCCTTAGAAAATCTCCAGATCTTAATTTTTTTAATTTTTTTTTTGGGTAAACATTTAAAAAGAAGGTTCTGTACAACTAGAGTCTATTGAAGAGTTGCTGCAGAAAATTATAGACGAATGTCATCATATAAGTTCTTAAACTTCTCAACAAATGAGAAATTGTTTTTTGCAAAATTTGTATTACCTACTGTATGGATGGTGATGATCGATTCTAACATTTATTAAATTAATAAAGCAATAATTAATTTTAAAATTATTTATTGTTATAATTATTTTTTATTTTATTTTATTATAATATAATAAAATTAAAAAAAATAATTATAAAAAAAATTAAAATTAAAAATAAATATATTATAGTATTTATTTATTTTACTTTTATTAATTTTTTTTAATGTTTATCAATTCTTATTGTTCCTATTTTTTCCAAATTCAGCTGTAAATTTTTGTTTAACTAATTAAAAAATATATACTTTAATAAGATTTGAATTTTGAATATCTACATAGAACACGAATCCATATAAACAAAAAAATTAATTACTCAGTATAGAAAGATTTTTGAAATAAGTTATCACTAGCCCTATGATGCAATTTAAAATCTTAGGGGTTGTGCTCGTAGGAGATTAAGGGATGAAAACATATTCACAAAAAATTTATTGCAAAAGAAGTCCCCGCGATAATAAATATATTTATTTGACAGTTCGAGCCCTTTTCTAATTTTTATTTTGGTTAATCAAAAACGGCCTTTTCGTTTTCATTGGCTCACTCAATACAATAGTAAGTACCTACAGAAAAATACCATGAAAGTCAAAATTAGAAATTTCATATTCTTGATGGGTCTACTTAATTTTACGACTGTTTCTTAAATCGTACTACAATTTTGCACCTATATTTAGGTCCAAACTTTCTCTTTCTTCGAACCTCGTTTAATTATAAGTCTAGGCCATGCTGCGACCAGATGAACTTCGTACTCTATTTATAGAACTAGCTTTGACGACTTTTCTTCAATAGACCTCAGTCGTAAGTTTTCATATCGATTTTAATTTTTCCCCATACGAAAATTACATGTGCTGATTTATCTATCTGCAACAAAAAGATAGCAACGTTACTAAACTTGAAATGTAGAGTTTGCCTCTAATTACAACGAATATCGTACTGAGTTTTGAAATGGCCTGTGTTATTAATCTGTCTGAAGTTCATCGTGCATGTTGACGCTATTGAGTGCCCGGAAACGTTTGTTTTTTTGAACTTCAATTTATAACTTGCTCAAAGTTGAAACGTTATCAAAACCTATATACAAATACCCTTTAGCTCGTAGGAGTTTCACTCATTTTATGCATAAATTAAACACCAAATCGACAATAAAGCTCATTTTATACCTCATGGCTTCGCTTCGTATAGACCGATTTATCGAATACTTGAACACAGCCTATGGGCCGATCGAATATTACATCGCCAGATAATATTTTACGCTCAATGAACCGTTGATTGAATCATCCATATTTTGTGAAATTGACGCGCTTGTTTTAGTGTCAATAAATCGAAACTAGAATCAATCGGAACGAAATCTCTAATATACCTAACGATAGATGCGATGAAGAAAAATCATGAATAACTAAATCGAGCGTCCCTCAGCAAACGTTGAGACGCGTCTCGAATCGTAAAACTGCCGTTGTGTTGCGGCAGTATTCAGGAAACGAAAGTCAACAAGGCGGAAACGGGAAAGCTGCAGTTTTAACGCGTCTCCAACTGTAAAATATAATTTGAACGTCTCCCAAATACTTGACAAGGCACTACTACGTTCAGGGTTTTCCGTTCGTTTTTCTTTTCTTTACAGCCCATGTACATACATGAATAATGAGTAAGTGTATTCTATATGGGAATTTTCAATAGAATTTTTATGGTTAGAAAATACATGTTAATTAACAGCACTTTACCGATATCGCACATGTTAACTCTAACATGATTGAGATCAGAATTTCAATTGTTAAAATGAAACATGTAAGTACTTGTTTCGAAAAATTTAATCCACTTGAAAGTCTCTTTTATTGTACGAAATTCGAGAAAAGTACTCCACTTGATAGCTCGTGAAGGTATCGACACACACACACACATGCACACACTCTTACACACCTGGAAGTGCAATTTAATTTAAAATCTATAGAGAGTAATTGGAATCTGTATCATCTTTTATTAGATTTGATTTAAATTTTATAACAAAGTGCCATTCAATTTTTTCGATACCTAATCCAAGTATTTGTATCAAATCATTTAGAATAATTGGATTTGGATGTTCCTGATACATACGGACAATACCCGTTTATTAAATACAAATGTAAGCATCAGAGTTAGTTTGTTCGAATTGAAAATACAGTCAGCAGTTCATTAATAATCAGTAACCGAGACAATACGAACCTCGCTCATCCGGATCCAGAGAGTGGAGAGAAAAAATACTTGGCCGAACAAGAGACGCATTAAACGATAATACATTTAGTGGGCCGTGTCGAAACCCCGCTCTGTTAGATATCAATAATTAGATATGGCTTTGCATTGTGCTAAGTTTGGCCTGCCATTGAAACAAATACGAATCCGTGCACCTGAAGCATTGTGCAGACTTCGGAGTCAATTCAACCGTTCAGTTTCAATGACTCGAAGTTTCCATGGAAGTTTCTCACTGAGAAACTTGTGCCTTTAAAAGCCAACGATTGTAAAACCATTTTTGGTTTCCTTTCATTGTGAGTGGTTTAATTGCAATATGATTTCTAAAGTACAGAATAGTCTTAGGACTTGTATGATGTTGCCAATGATAAATTGGAACACTTGCGCCTCATTTTGTATTGGAAATTACGCTTAACCAAGCCCCAACCAACCCGGTCAATTTTGTGGCCAATTTCAATCAGCGAAGTTTGATTGGATCGATAAAGTTTATAGTAGAGGTAGTCGAAATCATGAGTGAGAGACGAGGGTCTTGAAATTCCAATTGGAACCGTCAAAAGTTTGTTGTTATTAAATTATGATTAGGATTGGAATCGATTGTTGTTCAAAGCAAAAATGGTATATTTTTCTGAAAAATTCAATGTAGATACAGTCGGAAAAAGTTAATTAATGGTTGATATTTGTTTTACGACAGTACTGATAACAATAAAATGAAATTTTGTCATAACTTATTTGGATATGACACACGTTTTGTTTTAATTTCGGTTGTAAACCAGGATGAATTAATTTTTTTAATTGAATTCCAGGCAGTCTAACGTCAACAAATAATTTTTAATTGGTTTCGTGTAAATACAAGTCTTGATTTTTCCACGGACAACTTCTACTTGCTACAAGTAATATTTCATTAGAGCGAATCCCCTTTACATATTTCAAGTTGTTTTATTTTTCTAGATTAAATGGCATTCGGAACATTAAACTCGATAGAAATAAAAAGAGAGAACGGTGCGAGCCGCTTTTACATAAAGAAGACAGTCAGGCCAAAAAAACCCACGAAAATATAAATCTCGCTAACATCTTAGCAATTCCAAGTTAAACATACGATTTAAATTCAGAACGGAGCTAGGGCAAATATCTTTAAAACATAAATTCACAAAACCTTTCCCGATATCGGCTGTACGACGCTGATACTTGCTACTGCTCTTTACAATATATATTTTAGGTGTAAAGACCCACTACATTTTCCACTCTTTGTACCGTAAAAGGTCCAATTTTATTTCAGTTAATTTGCCATCTTAAGCAGGAACGTAATAATGATCTCTCGTATTCGTTCAATCGATTTATCGATTGGACATTTACACTGTCGTATACAAATTTTTATAGTTCAATGCGATCATGGCAACGAGTTTTTTAATTTTGTCGTAATAGTATTAGGATTTTTACAATTCAAATTTGCCTTTGTCGGTGTGTGGGCTCATTGTGTTTGTGCTATCAAATATTTGTTTGCAAAGTACTGGCCCTTTGGAGCCTTGAAAAAAAATTGGAGACCTCGCATATGTTATGATATATTAGGGTTGGATGTCATGGATCTGGACTTGGAATTGCTTCGTAGTAAAGCCATCACTACCTGTATCTGCACACGGATAAAGCGAAAAAAAAGAGGAACAAGAATTTTTCAAGAAACATTTTGTCAATGACCACAAATGCTACCTGCACGGTAAAAAAATTGCGCTCTTAAAAGTGACAAGACGCCATAAAATTTTGGATAACGTACACGAGTTTAATCTCGCTTTATCACATCGGTGTCTCTTTCTGGTGCACACGTCGTGCACCACACTAATTCACGGCCTCCTCCGACACGCCGTCCAAACAAAAGAGCATCGGGCGCGGCGCACCGAGATTTATCGTCCGGCCAAGATTTACTAGGCGTATTCCCGGCGTACAAACATGGATGTGCCTCACTGTATTTCCTTTGGTTGCACCTTTTGTCTCACGAATGTATATATATTTTTTTTAATTGTCGAAAGATTTTTTTTTCTTGGAAATTAAATAGGACTTTACGTGATATAATTCAGTGAAGTGGAAGGTTAAACAACTTAAAACTACGTGTTTTTGATGTTGCATGGAACAAAAAACAACAAAGGCATTTTTTTTCTTTTCTCTATGTGACCATGTCGCATTCGGTACTATTTAAAAATTACGTTCAATTTTTCCGAGGCGCACAAATGGCAATTGCCACACACCAAAAAAAAATAAAACTCCGAACCATTGACAACAAGAATCCCCAATTCTCGTTCGATTTTTCAGCGGGAGCCTTTGTGGTTTTCAAATAAATTCCAACCGAAAATTGTCGCACAACGATGACGCCAAGAGTTAATTCGGACAGATTAGTGACGAAATTGAATTTTGGAGTCGAGCTACGTTGGGAAAATTATGTTTCGCAACAATACATATCGGCCGAAATGACCGCGTTCAGATGGGCCCAAAATTAAATCCATGTTGCCAATTTGAAAAATTTACATTTTAACGAGACGATTTGCATAATAAATGTTTGAGAAGAGTCCCCCACCGTTTAATTACCGCCATTTTGTGTAAGACATCTAAAACACTCCGACTTGATAACAATGAATTTCCTCTCGCTTTAGGTTAAGTCCCATTCATTATAAAATCCATCATAACTTAAATGTTTAGAGTTGAAATGCATGTTTTTCGAACTGTATTATTTTCTAAATGAAATTACCTTTTGAGGTATAATTACCAAACTACGTGTCATTAAAAAAATATCAATTATCTTCGTTTTTTTTAATAGGAATAATAGCATTAGGCAGTGTGATAAAAATTTAGTGTGAACTTTTATTTAACGCTTTTTTAACAAAAGCTATGGTTTACTTTAATAATAACATATGGTCACAATTTTTTTCTGAGTCTTGTATACCAATATGATATTTCCATGTATTTTTCCCTAATCCAAATGAAACCGAATCTGCAACTCGTGTTACCACTACACCTCTAGATTTTGGCATAGCCTCAAAAAACACCCGACAAACGCCCCAAAACCTCATAACACTTCCATCGTATTTCCTTTGTTTTTTCTTTAATCAGTAGAGTATGTCTACTGTCCTTATCATAAACATTGGTAATCACCCTTCGTTGGTTTCGTTACCTCAGAAAGTAGATCATTTGACACATCTTTCTAAGAAGCAGTGTCACCATTTCCAGTGTTCTCTAAGGTAGCAGAATTTCACATTCCAGAAAAAAATTCTAGAACTTTTCATGATTGTTTTACTACTTAGTAAACTAGTGTTGCCAAAAGATTGCCCTAGGATTGGTGGAACGATATTGACTGGATTGGGCAATGAGTGGTCGTGGCTGCATCTGAATATGCAACCACATAGTCACAATAGTCATATCAATCCACAGGCGACGCTGTGGACTGATATGATATGTCCAAGTCTAGACGTGAAGTAGTAAAACGGGTTGCGGATTTGGTTTCAGCGGGAAAAAATACATGGAAATATCATATTGGAATCCAAGACTCAGAAAAAAAATTGTGGGCCTGTGTAATTAGATTTAGTTTAAGCCGATAAGTTTAAACCATTAGCTTATAGCTATTTGCTCAGTACATATATGTATATTCTATTTTTTCCTGTTAAAGCGTAAATGTAATATAATATATTTTATAATATTCATCATTGCGGCACTTAGTTCCTTTTGTATGATGTTTTTTCCTAATATTTATGAACTGAGCCACTTTTACTGTAAAGTACAAAACGACTTTCAGCTTTAATTGAAAAAAATAGAATATACTAAAAACATAAAGCTTAAACCTTAAATTTATCAGAATAAGCTAAAGCTAACTATTATTCAAATAAACCATAACTTTTGGTGTAAAGTATTAAGCAAAAGTTTATACTATATTTTTATTCACACTACCCACTGTTCTTTAAAATAATTTTTATTAGATTTATTTATTATTACTGGAAAACCATAAATTACTTTCTTTATTATGCAATATTCAGAGTAGGTCATGAGATAAGATTAATATTACTACTTTTATTATGAATTCCAAGATAATTACAATGTAAATATGAAAGAAAAATTTCCCACTTTTTTACAAATATCTGGAAATTTATGCCATCTCTGCATAATACTCATTAAAATCGGCAACATTTTAGTTATTTTATGCAGTTCAAACAATGAAAACGCAAGTTTTTTCAATTATCCCACATACATGTACTGGATCCAATAAATCAATTAAAAATGCCCAATCGCTAATTTTTTTTTTATGAATTTTTACATCATGTTTAATTTATTTATCGATGTTTTCCTTAATATTAGTTACTTCTAAACTATTTTCTAACAAAAACGTTCTTTTAAGTATTAAAAGTTGAGCTCCAGTTTCTCCCATAAACCGACACATTAAATGTTAATCCGGACCGCTTTTGCAAGTTAACGTTAAGTTTCTAATATCAGACGTGATATTGTGAACAAACTTGCTTCTAAACTTGTTTCGTATTGTCTGAACTACTTCCCGATGCGATGTTTCTGAACTGGGTCTAATTAAAATGCAAGCAATTCCACGCGTATTTCGAATAAGAAGACGGTGAAGATAAAGAAATGAAACTCCGAAGCTGTCTTTAGTTCTCTGAAATCTTTATTAGCCAGTGAAAAGTGTTAGAACGTGTTGTAGGGATGATAAGAGTAAGTGCTCCATAGGTAATCCCAAAAGACGGTAGTCTCCACTTCTCTGTTATATCTCATTCTCAGGTTTTCTCCTATATCCAAATACTGTAAATTGGTTGAATCAAATTTTTCCCATGTGACGTTTTGTAACAATTCCATCGACTCGTCGTCAGGTGTCGGATTTCTAAAACAGTCTTCAATAGTCTATTGTGTATTACGCTACAGAACAACGAACTTGAATTTCGCAAAATTCGTCCACAGTTTTACCATACGTCTTCTAGTCAAGAAATCAGCTTCAGTAGCAATGGATTTTGCAGAAATATTAAATAAATATGGTACTTCTTCAGCGTGAGCAACGTGGCCACAGCCTAAGAACTTTTTTTGAGATCCACAATGAAGATTTAATCAAAAACTTACCTGGAATATCAGGATGTACGCTACGTGAGCCTACGAATGAAAATTCGTAAAAATACACATCAGAAAATTGACTCTGTAAAGACGCATGCTTAATGGCAGGTCTGACAAATGTATTGTCGCTTAAAAACTGCAATTCATCTAAACATTATAGTTATAAGTGGAATTACTGCACTGAATACCCTAATTAGTGCTCCAGGATCTTCGTAAAAACTACTATTTCCAACATAAGCCTCTTTAATGGCCTGTGTTATATTTTCAATACTGTCAGTCTCTTTTAGAGGCATGTTAGGCAACAACAAATTCAAATTTGAATCGTAATAAGCACCTTGACTTTTTGCGTCCTCCAAAGCTACAAATTTTTAAGGTAATTAAGTAAAATTCATTAGAAGGGGCTTACATGAAACCCATAATTGTTCTTCCGAGTTGGTGCCAATTATAATGGGTACTGCACTGGCATTTCCTGCTTCAAGTTCTTCATATAAAGGTTTAGATATTAAATGAATCGGATTATTCAATTCCACCTCCATAGTTGGATTGAAGTTAATTCCTAAAGCAATTCGAGAAGCCAAACTTATATTGACCAATAACTCTGCGTCAGCCAACTGAAGGACTTGAAGTATCTCTTCGGAAGAACTATCGTCTGTAATGCTATCGTTTAATAGTTTGGCTATGATAATTGCATTTTTTCTTGGATTAGATGTAAGATAGTTCAAAAGACAGGTGCCGCTTTCCATGATAGCTCCACTGAATTTACCTTTAAAAACATTTTTTTTTAATATACATTAATATATTTATAATTTATTACCTTTTGAAAGTGGGCTCGTAAGATGATATCCTACGGACATTGCCCCTGCACTTTCACCAAAAATAGTAATACTCGTATTATCTCCTCCAAAGTATTGGATATTTTCATTAGTCCAAAGCAGAGCCGACAATTGGTCTTTCAACCCCGTATTTCCTGCTACCACTGTATCTTCGGTGGACAAAAAACCGAAAATATCCAATCTATAATTGAAAGTAACTACTATAACATTTTCTTCGAGAAACGGAGTTGGGTCTGTAAAGGAAAAATCACCAGTTCCAATAAAGAAACCTCCTCCGTAGATCCAGAACATAACTGGCAAATTCAGCTACAAAAACATAACATCGAAATCATAATAATACTCCGGATATCTCGGTATTTACACTAAGATTAGCTGGAAATGGAGAGTATACATTAACGTATAAGCAATCCTCGCTAAATCCATAAGTGGGTACAGGATCACCTTCATAAGAACCCACATTCAAACAAGCATAAGAATCTTTAGTACCATCCAAGATGTCTGTCCAAGGCTCTGGATCAACTGGAGGCTGCATAGAATGAATATTAATTTATTATTTCCTTGAATTGTTGAACTGTTCACCTGAAATCTTAATTCTCCCAATGGCGGTTTAGCAAAAGGGATATGTCGCCATGCGTAAAACTCCGCACCACTTTCAGTTTTTATAGTAGTTCCTTGGACCTTCCCATTAGGCGTCTGTACTATTAAGTCATCGTCCGCGGCCTATAATAGCTACATAGAAGAATTTTTCTTTCTAATTTTTCTGACTTCTACTTACTTTACTTTCCGAAATGACGGCTACGAGAAAAAACAATAACCTCCACATGGTAGCTGGTTTTATTAAATAATAATTAATAATAATATTTTAAACAATTTTATATAAGGTTTAAAAATAATACTGAATGATACTCGAGATAATCGATAAAAATACTTTTCAAAAATATCAAGTGGAGTTTAGTAATAATAATGCTAATAGCCTTGTGCTGATAGACTAACAAAACTCTTCTAGATCTGTTGATCACCAGAACTGAGCCATATCGTAATTTTGAAATCACGCAGTGAATGCATATCGCAACTTTTGATTATCGCTGATTTATTAAAACGGATAACAAAAAGCGAGAGAGAAATTCCAATATGTGGTAATTAAAAAAAACGAAAAACACATGAATCTATTGTACCAACGATGACCACATTACCGTTTACAATTTCTGTGACGATTCACTTTGATATTCAAAAATTACAATTCAATGGAAAGCCAGTCCTAAAACGATTCCATTACCGGAACAAGGCTAATAACAATTCATTGCCTCAGAATTATACTATTGTTTGTTATATGGATTTTACATGGCACATGCAATCGTTTAACTTTAAGGCAACGAATTATTAACAAAAACGAAATTCTCTCTTAGATTCTTGCACAATCTGAATGGTTAAGGTAGATTTTATCGCATGTGATATCAGAATGAATAGTTTGTATGTATTTAAATGAGACTATCGTAGGCGATAAGGCGCATCGCAACTGTATAATATGCAAGCGCGCTAAGACCATGTACGTCCAGACAAATTTGGAGCTATAACGAAACATGATTCATACGAATGTTTAAAATATGTGAGAGGTTTTGAGAATTTGCGCTTGAAAGTATTTCAAACGATGTGGGAATTTCAAAGAAATTGTCAACGGCTTTGAATGAATACATACATACATACATACATACATATGTATGCAAGGCAATATCATTTGGTTCATTTTCCGTTATTAAAAAATAACGAAGCCATTTTGAGTTTCTAAAGTTTTTAAACTTAAATTCAATTATCAGTTTAACCTTTAACAAGGTTAATTCGTCTTTGAAAGTATCATTTCTAAACCAATTTAGTTAGGCAGCTTAAATCACGTAAAAGACAACTTTAAGTCGGATGGAGGTTAAACGGGTCTAAACATGTAGTGTCGGGAGCCCATAGAAATGACTTTTCATTTTGAGATTTATCAACCGTTGAAAGATTATTGAAATTCTAATTATTAACGAGGTGAAATTGAATTAAACTAACTGTTAAATGTGAAAGAAAAGGTAATTTAAATCTAAGGATTCATGGAATTTGGTTGGTTTCTAATAGGAAAATTGTAAATTAACCGAAATATTTAGCCGAAGATAGAATATTTTTAGCCAAGGAACGATTTATTGTCTTTTTCTTTCAAATCTTCATTATTTCGAAACTTTTTTTTTAGAAGTCGAAAAGATATAAAAAGAATATAAAACGATATTTTATTAATCGATATACAATAATAACCCTACATTTAAGGAAAAAGCATTTAGAGTCGCAACTATTAATCATAGAAACAAATGACAGTTTCAGCCTACTTATAATTATCAAAATTGAGACAAATGACGCGATCTTTGCCTACCTGATGAGTTGATAAATGGTCTTTTTTTAGTCTGGCTTGACGATTATTAAGTTGACAAATGTTTTGTTTTTCGAGGTTTATATGATTATAATTTTAGGAATACAAACGGTCTTTAATTTTTATGAAAAATGGGAAACATTTTTTTAGATTTGTAATGTTCAACCTACTTAACTTAACGAAGGTGACTTTTATCCTTTGTTTTAAATAGTGAGAGGTAGTTTGCAACCAATTTGTTTAGACCATTCCAAAGCTGCCATCCTTCCAATTCACCGTCTCGAAAATATCCAGGAATTGTTTCACAGAGAGCGCTTAATGAGGATAAGCCCTATTTTATTGGGAAATTACGTTCTCTTCTTTTAGTATTAAAAGTAGGTATCATTGCAATTTCATTCAAAACCAGTTACCACAATTGTTTCATTTACTAGATTTTTCTTTTGCTTTGATTTCCATAAAACCTGTTTCTTAAAATTGAGTCAGCAGATCACGTATGCACATATTTAAGTATGGATCACACGTCTATCTGGATGTGGTTTGTTAAATAGATTTGCAGCCGCTCTCACACAACAATTTTTTTAAAAGAAAAGTTTACAATTTCAACACTTTCTTGAATAGTGTATCCCATTTTTATCCAGAATTAACGATCTTTATAGGACCCAATAGAGTAATAAAATGCTAGAATGTCCCATAACTTAGTGTTTTTTTTTTCTTATATTTCTCTCAAATGGAATTCATTACAATTACGTTAGTTCTCTAACCGCAGCCTTTTAAAAACCAATTAAAATAAAGCTAGAAAAGCAAATGTAGTATTATTTTTTAAAATACAAGAGTACTGATCATTCTTTGTCATTTTCGTTTTTATAAGTAAAAGATGAAGATTCAGAAATGAGAAACAAAAAAAAAGTGTGTTCCGTCAAAAATAAAAATCAATGAACTCAAAGTTATTTTTCCTAATATTTTCTATTCAAAAGAAAAAAATCCTTCCTGACCAGTTTTCTACAGTCGTTCCACATTTGCCATGTTTAGATCTTTTGGACTTAAAGCTTTAATCCAGATGGTCAAGGCATGGACAATGAGATATAATGTGCTCTCTGCCCTTTTTTTCTCCTTCAAATAACAGGCCGTTTGGATGCGTCCAAACCTAAACAAGCGTGCCTTGAGAGCAGACCGTCGTCAGTCACTCTTAGTTTATCTTTATTCATTGTCAGTTGTTTATTTGTTTTGTTTTATCCATTTGAGACTTTACCTGTTTGCCTTTGGTCGTTGTTATGGAGTGATTGTTAGAGAGAGCTCTAGAGCGTTTTTATTAGTTGATCTTCCCGAGGCCATGGCCTGTCTGCCAGATTCTCTCTCAGGCACGTAGAGAAAATTTAGTTGCACGCGGACGGGAAAAATAGGAAATATAGACCACATTTCAAAACAAACCTTTGGTCATCATAAAGGCGTTCCCTAATACGATAACATTCAAAGAAATAAAAATGTCTAAAATTTGAAAGGGTATTTTAGCCCTTCTGTGTAGTACCCTCTCAGCTACCTTGACACCTGGTATCCAGAGGCCCTTGAGCAGGGAAACACTCTTGTTACGTCCAAGTCTATCAGTGTTGTGACTGTTATTGTGATTTTTGTGTTAGTTTGGTGTTACCCTGTATTCAAAAAATAAATAAATAATTAATTTAGCGTATAAAACTGGCAAAAAAATAAAAACACAGCACCAGAGTAACATAGGAGAACATTAATCTTTTCCTTAATGTTTCTTTTTATTCGGACGGGTTAGAAGGGAGGACGGGGCATGAAAATCAAATCGACGCACGAACTGCCTATTATTACATCGTTTGTTTTCGTGTCGACCGAAAAACGATTTGACTAAATGATTTTTCTTGCAGGGGGACTCCCTTTCGACGAGGCAATTAATATACCTACTATTCAAACGGGTATTTTTTCTTCTTTGGTGTTGTATTGCTTTCGTAAAAATAACTTTTGCTTCGAATTGAAAGAACGAGGAGAGAAACTTGGCTTTTAGAAACTTTCTTTTTTTAATGATTCCTTATAATCGGCCTATTAAAATTCATGAGAAATAATTTACTTCGACTTTTTTTTTCCTTCTCTCTTCTCGTTCTCAGGCTCGAGTTTTCCAGTCATTAAACAACTTCATAATAAAATTTCCGTTGTGAAAAGCGAAAAGTTCTCATCTTTCTGCTTTGTTAAAAAAGGGTTGACTTTTTTTGACTAAAATGCAATATTCAATTAGTGGCGTTAAACTAAAACAACAGAGGAGAAAAATCGTAATTGAATCTTGCCAAGTTTTCCATTCGATTTTCCAAATTTCCCCAGAAAATTGAAAAATAAATATAGTGTTCGATCGCACAGTAAAATATTTTATGGAATTCTACATTAAAAAAAAAAAAACGTGAAATACGCATTTAAATTTAAAACGAAATTTTAATTGCGAAACTTCCGATGGATACTTAATTAGTTTTTCTTGTTTTGTTGCCTTTGATAGCATTCTACGTTTACCAATTACCCATTCAATAAAGTAATACCATTTAGGAATTTAGGTCTAATGAGCCATTTACCATTTGGATCAAATTTGCTTCTTTTCGCGAAATATAAATGGACGATTTGCGCAACAAACTCCCATAAAAGAATTTTCTGCAAATAAAATTTATTTTTGATAAATAGCAAGTAACGTCGAAGGTCCACGATTAACTGTTGTTTAAAACGTGCAATTTCTCTGGGAATTAACGATGAGAAAATGGGCACGTGAACGTTTTTTCTTTCTCTTTTGAGCGCCAAATAATTCTAAATCAAGTTTTCTTATACTCCATCGGCTTAGATAAACAATGGATGTTATAAGAAATCTATTATTTTTTTCAGGCAAAAATACGTTTAATCTAAAAGCATTGTTTCCTACAAAATTAGTTTTCGATATTCGGAACTTTTCTGGATAATATAATGGGCTACGGATACGTATTTTACACTATTCATAAGGGACGGTGAAAATGCGAATTTAATTCCAAAAGAGACAGTTCCTTAAATGTTTCAACGATCGCATGTTTTCGGAATTCATGACCTTATTTATTACTGTCGCTCTTACATATTACTTAAAGGTGATTTCCTCATCGTACCCACAGATTTTCTACATTGAATCACCTAATTTAAGCAATGTCCCTCATGTGCAGAAGGTACTACACTGACCAATACCCATTAAGTTTGAAATGTTTAGTTGTTTCAACATAAAACATGGGTTCTGTAATTATATATGTCTAGTTTTAGACGTATGTCCATGTTTCCATGTCCATCTGTCTGTTTTTAGAAAAAAGAAACATTGCAAATGTTGCATTTTTTTATGAGACGTCCCATATATATATAAACAATCCAATAAATTAATGCTGTGAAAAACTTGCGTTAACAATAGAAAATCCTGCAGACACATATCTATATGTAAAGGTTGCCAACTCTCAGTTGCAGATATCGCATTTCAAAATTCCCCGTTGACGTTCCGTTTTCGGAGAGTTCTTTGGTGCGTTACACGGTTGCATATATTCTACGTGACGCGCATCCGGATCATTTATTTTATATCGGAACGTGGGATTGCACAATATAGTAAATATGCAGCACATATCGTATCCACTTTTCGTTTGGTAGTAAAGCAATTAACGCTAGATCGGGCTCCTGTCTCGATACGTTACTTCGAGGTTAGGCAACCAGGCAAATCGAATTTAGAGCAATTAATTTTCGCAAATATGCGTTACATTCGTTCAGGATGTGTATGTGTATATGGTTTTTTTGTTAAAATGAATTTAAATGAAAATATTTCATTTGCGTCAGAGGCCGTTCGTGTTTAATTCGAAAATTAAACTTAATTTATTCGAAACGGACTGTGGAAAATGTTGTTTTGTGGTTGACAAAGTAGAGAGAATGAAGCTAAATTGAAGTGTGCACCATTCTAGAGTTTTATCAAATTTTTAAAAGACCCATTGTGCGAATTCATAAATAACTGTTTACAAATAAAAAATACAAAAACGTAAACAATACCAGATTCCTCATAATCAGGGTTTTAGAATAAGTTTTGGAACTTATAGCAGGAAAAAATTAGTTCCAGATAGATTAGGGTCTTTCTATAGCACAATGCATATCTCATACTGGAACTTCTTAAACTTTTAATAAGAAACTCGCCGATAGAGTAATTATTGCCCGAAATAGACATCTCTGATGATTCAGAATGGAGGTTTTGTGTGGACAATCTGGAAGTCGTCTGCTATGTCACACTCAATTTGATGTTTTGCTCAATGGCAAACTGCAACACGTGGCGAATATCTGGGATTTAAAAGACCTGCAAGTAAAGCTTGCAAGGCAGTTGTTTTTGAAGTGCAATATGCATCACCAATGACAATAGGTTAATAGGGCTTCTTATTTAAAATGAGAGTAGCTATCCACAGAGTGAGGATATCACTACATTTAGGGAAAAAATAACTTATTTTCAATTTGAATCCATATTTGTGAAGAATTCTTATTAAACACGCCTTTTTCATTCCGGTCATATCTATAATAGAAAGTGTCTGCATGCTCAGCTCCAAGAAATGAACTGAAATTCGGTAAAAATCACAGTTTATTACATTGCATTGTCCGGCGATATTTCATCTCACGTCTGGAATTAAATTTTCGTTCTCTCGCTCCGGCAAAAATGTTTTCCACCTAAAAAGGTATATCTAACCGGGTCGTTGCTGCCTACAGCAGTGTGTTTTGTGATAAAACAGTCTGGGGTAGTCGTTTTTTTTCTTGAAATAATTTAATTTAGCTCTTAGAACGAATGCGCATCATCACCAGTTGTCACATTATGAACTCATTATGAAGCTATTTCTGTTTATGTTACTATTTCAAATGCGAATGAAAATTCCTAAATTGTTTAATGCATTTTAATCAAAATTTGTTTACTATGTTCTTGTAGATAAAGAATAATAGTGAATGGGCTTGAAACTACTATAAACCCATCAAAACCATATTGCCTGTGATTTTTACGGTTGCCTTCATAACTGTTTTATTTATTTTTACTGCTGGAAAAAGTCATAAAATTTTCTTAGAACGTTACATTGTACGTAGAGAGTACATAGTCTGGATATTAAAAATCAATCGTTGCCGCAAGTAAACCCCTTGAAACCTTGGAAAAGCAACATATCCCGGCTTTATCTCAAATTTATAGCAATTAATCTTAGTTTGTGCCCTCCAACGAAATTTTTATTTCAGTACTGAAATATAAAATTATAAATTGCATCGTGATTGATGCTTGAAAATTAGAAAAGTTTCATATTTGCACTGAGGAAATTTCATACATTTATGTATATTATTGTTATGCCGTTTTTTGATTGGTTTGTCCAAAACTAGGACGTAAAAAGTCACTTTTCATAACCCTCCTCTTGTACTAGAATAACATTTATGTACCGGGGGGCAAATGAGCGAACCCCGATAAATCCTCTCTACGAAAAAATAAAATAAAATGCAAACAAAACCCAGAGACAGGGAGCAAGAGAGAGAGAGGATTATTTTAGATATTTATTCATATTTCGGATCGTGGTTTTGTATTTTTACGGGCTCCGGATTTCAGACTGAATAAATATGTATCTACTTTAGGCATTTAGCTAAGAGTTCTTTTTTTTTGTGAAATTGGATTTGCCAAAGCGATGTTTATGTAATTTATCTCGTTCTCAATTTTATCTTCCTACAATTTTAGTGGTAAGCCAATGGAATTTAAATCGCCTCCTTGCGATGGACTTTGTTTTAATTAAACAAAAAAACAGTTTAACTTTTACGCGTGGCCAATGCCAATATTTAATTAAAACAAACTGGCCATTAGTCATTTTAAATTAATGGAGGTTTACCTCTTCGAACTTGGTTCGCAAATGGAAAATACAAATAACAGATCTTTGACAATGTTAACAATAAATTCAAATGCACGAACCATGTATTTGCAATAATGATAAATTCTATTTTGTTGTATTTTATTGATATTAGTTATGGATATGTGACCGCAGGGAAAAAGATAAGAAACACAGGATAGTGCCAATAGGTTTTATTTTTTAGTTTCTGTTGTTTCCGAATCCTTTAAAAAAAGATATGCAACTTCAAAATTTTCCCTCACGGTGTACATACGTTTATATTCGAAATTTACTCTTAGAGTTGTTAGTCTTCTTTTTTTTTTTCAATTATTACTTAAAAAGTGTATATCCCTTCTAATGGATATTTCCCGATTTTTTCGAAGAAATACTGGAGATAATGGTTTCAGTGGAATTGAAGTTTCCATTACAACAAGAAAACCGTGATTACTAACCAAAGTTAAGCGAATTATAATCGATTCCTATTTATTGTCGATAATCGTGTAACGATTACTGAGCAAGTAATCGTACTTAATAGTAATAGTACGATTATGATTATTTTAGATAGTAATCGTCCATCAACGGCATATAATCAATTGGCGATTACGATTTCGCAACTCGGTTATCGTCAAACGAATACGATTCCCAAACATGTCTAACTATTAGTCGCTGTGGCACTTCCAAATAAAAAAAATAAAGCAAAAGAAATAACAAAGGAAAAAAATAAAATTAAGAAAAAATAGTGAATGAAGTAACGAAGAATAAATAAACATAAACGCACAAGTCTTATTTCTTGCAAAAATATCAAACTTTTCTTTCACAAACAGTAGACTAACATACGCACAAACTATGTCTATGTTTAATTTTTCTTTATTTTATTTTGATCTTTGTTATTTCCTTTGCCACCTTTTTAATAACAATATCTTTTATTGATATTCTCTTAAATACATAAACATGTATACGCTTAAAAACTGTCGCATATCATTAAGAACTCGTTTTGGATAATCGATGACAGAAAATAATTGTGAATACATACTTGTGCTCACCAAGAACGATTACTTGTAATCACGATTACGATCGACTAATCGCATTTCCTAATAATCGTTTAAGTAATCGATTATAAACAATATTCGGATATGCCCAAATCTGTTACTATAGATTTTCACCTCTTTTTAACGGAAGGGAGTTTCCATATTAATTATCAACGTATGTTAAATTGAGTCATTACTTTCGGCAAATTGAGCAGCCGAATGACACGAGCGCGCTCGGCAAGTGTTTGATGACGAGCACGAGTACGTGTAACTATTCAAGATTCTAAAAGGGGTCCGTACAGTATAGATCATAAATTTGCTGACACAATATATTGCGGTGTTCCATTTTGACGCGATCGTATTTATGTGTGAAGGAGGGTCGATTTATTTTCCAACCTACAAGAAGGAAGGAGAGAAGGGAGTTTTAGCCCGCGTTAAATATTAGACATTTGTCTTTTTTTTGGAAATAAAGAGGAGTGTCTGTAGAACATTTTTCCGATTGGGAAGTTTAGTAGATATACTTCGACATTTATAAACATTTCCACGAAAGTTGATCTTTAAACTATGAAATGTCCTATAAATTCTTGAAAAATTTACTACGATGAAAAATTTCAGCATTTATTTCCTTTTAATGCTACTGAATTTTTTTTGTTCTGTTAACTGACAGTTTGAAAGGATCTCCAAATAAATCTTTATTTATTGAGAAATGTTCAATTTTTATCTGGACTTAAACGTTGCCATAGAAATAGGAGATTAGGCCCTTTGACGCATCACCGATGAAAACGTCTATTGCAATTGTTGAAAAGAGGTAGAAACATGAAAATATTCTTTGTACTAATGCTGAAAATGTAAACATAATTCAATTTTTAGACAAGATTCTTGTCCACAAACGAAATAAAATTCAAAATATGCATACATTAACAACCAACTTGTGAATGAATTATTTCTAAAAAAAAAACTTTTTTAACACTCTTTATTCCTCGTTTAAACTCATGCCAATCTGCCATTTTCTAATTTCACTCTCTTCCATTTAACAGTTAATTTCATATAAAGAAGTGGTCCTTAAACGTACGTATCTCTCACGTGCCATCCTCAAATGTAGTCAAATTGCATAACATTTTTGGGAATTTTACTGATAAAACGTGTACTGCCAGTTTGACGATCTTTGATATAAATAATGTTCCACTCGTTGAACCGAATATTAACTATAATTTAAAATTTTTTTGACCTAAAGTTTTTTTAAACTAATGAATAGGTTGCTTGCATGTCATCCTTTTTCCTTTTACGATAGTACGTGAAACAAAGAACTTTTAAATACCTTTAATTTTTTAAGCCGGCTAGCGACAGTACGCAGAGCATAGCCAGAAAGGCAAAATTACCGTAATTTAGTAATTAGGATCCCGGAGGTTTTACTGCAAGGTATGCAGATATTCCCTTCTGCGTTCAACCGCCGTTTGGGGAAAATACTACGTTGTCGGACGACTGAAGGTTTTCCTTTTCTCTTGTGTGTTTTTTTTTTGAAAAAAAGGCAATTGACTGTCGTCGAGATTTTCACTCGTCGAAATTCTCCCTTGTCGAACACTGGCATTAAATAGTTTCCCTGGAAATTTATCTTAGCCGAATCCAACACTTGTTTGCCTCGCAAAACCTATTCTCCAGGGGCAAATTAATGATCTGCTCGGGAGTCGATTGAATATCATTCGTTTCGACGCCGAGGCTCTTATTAATTTGAAATTCGCGACTCGTTGGAGGAACGTCATTATGCATTCGTAATACAAACCTTTCCTGAAGCAAAAATTGAGTGGAGAGGAATGAAAGAATTTTTTTTACTCTTTCTCTTTTCCATCCACAAGAGTCTATTTATATCCTGTCTTGTCATCTTGTTTATCAAATTTACTTAACGTCTTCACGTCAAAAAACAAATCCTTCCGATTTTTTCCACTTCTCCCGTTAAAATAAAAAGCGAAAATTCCAATATGTCACGCAGATCAAAAAGCTCGAACAGGGGGAGACGTCTGCCGAGAGGATTTTGATATTTTTAACGTCATAATTGATTTTTTTTTCTTTGCTTTGAGTGGAGAAAATCGATCCAATCTTTTGATTTTCCATTTTTTTTTCTGCTTTCTTCCAAAGGAAATTTATTATGAATCGCCAGCCGGTCTCGTTACTTATTGTCGATACGTCCTATTATGCTTTATTGAAGCAAAAGATAAACCGCAACAAAAACCCCGGTGCCAATCATGCGGTGCGAAATTGAGCGGGAGAAAGGACAGGCGTTCTTTTCCTATCGTTTCGAAGAAAGAAAGACAGAGATAGAAAGGAAGAAATAGGGTGTCTATGTCAGAATTTTATTATAATGAGCATCATCGGGTGTGATGTGTTATTGGCAAATGTTACGGGCCATTTAACCGACCGATTGGCAACATAATATACCCTGTTATGTACGATCGTAATATAGTATTGAATTCGAGCTTTTTTAAAGAAAGTTATAAACAAAAACAGTGAATCGTTGTTTATTTTATTGCTACATAAGTAAATATTATATATTAACTGGTTAAAAATAATTTTTAAGTAATGTTTCTACGATAAAAATGGAGCGAAAAATTAAAAAATCGGTCCTATTGTGTTTTAAAACTATTTTCTAGTGTTTTTTTTTGCATATACAAAGATATCTTTAAGAATTTATCTAAAATTCGTTTTGTTTTTTAGATTATTCCATTAAAATCATATTGATTTCCATATTTATGAAGTTCAGTTAAAACGAAAATCTATGATATACATGTCTACTAAATAAGAGAAAAAAAAAGGTGGGAGAAACTCATTACTTAGCCGATAATAAAAAATTAAACTACTATTTCCCTTTGGTTCAAATTTTCGCAAATTTTTCATTCTTGATAGTTTTCTACGTGATCAATTTCTATTTATAGCTCGAAAAAAAATCTATTACCCTTATCGTGTATTCTAATAATTATTTCATGATGCTTCAGGTATATTTTTCTAACTTAAATGTATTCCTTCAGCTGTACAATAAAAATCAATCGAAAGAAACCAAATCTGGAACATATTCGTTGTGTACGATTAAATTTGTACATATGAAGATATTAGAATCTGATGAAATAAAGGAGTTTTTCTACATTTGTAATTATATCCGCCATTCCAGTTGTTGCAAGCCGACCACTGTTGCTTTCGTGGTCTTCTTGCTTCCGACAAACTATGTAATTTTCAAGTAACTGGAAAATGCTTCAGCTTAATTTCCCGAGTCTAATCGCGGTCGGAAATACATGTTTGGTATGTACTTTATGTAACGATGATTTTCCTAAAAATGAACATACGCATTTTTTTTTGCAATTGTTCAAATTTTCGCAGAAATAGTTAATATTAGTCATTCGAAATGTACTGTTTTTCACTTTTAATTGAAACAATATAAACACAGTTTTAAATACAAATAAAACCACGAAGAAAATTTGAACACAATCGAATAGTTCCGATGCATTTGTAGCAATAATTGGAATAGGATAGAGCTGCTGCCGCCGCGTAATTATTTCCTTTAATTACGGAATAATCCAGGCCAGTGCAGCATATTTAAACTGTTATTATTATAGACCCCGAGTTCAAACGCGTTTGTTAAAATATGTAAATCCGAATCGACGGCATATTTACCGATTAATAAGCCCACCCTCATGGAATGTTCGCGGTCGAACAGTTCGTTTCGCCCTTTAAAGATTACACGAAATCGATCATCCAGGAGGATCGCCTTGATTAACATTACTTTTCACTGGCATGTTGAATTTCTCACACCAAGGACAGTTTGCTAAAATTGACATTGAATTATTTTCTCGCACATAGCTTTCCCTGTTATGTAATTTTCGGTCCTAGTAGCACTATTATTTATCTCGAAAAGGCACGAATTAGAATAATTATTGTCGTTTTGGTCGGACGTTTATAATTTTACGGTAGAGTAGGTACAATTTTGGAAATTTAACGACCATTTTTTCCTATATTTTTATAAAAACAAATTATTTTTCTGTGAAAAACGTGCCTCCATTAAACTATTTACGTCCGAATCAATTATTCGTTTCGAGAGCACCGAGAGAGATTATTAATTAAAAATCTCTGCAACGGTCATTTCAATATTTATTTCCATAAATATATCGCATTATTGCCCTACTGCATCCTATTCAATATTCAAAAATATATCGAACGTTTGATTTACGGAAAA
Source organism: Hypothenemus hampei (assembly GCA_013372445.1). Lineage (NCBI taxonomy): Eukaryota > Metazoa > Arthropoda > Insecta > Coleoptera > Curculionidae > Hypothenemus > Hypothenemus hampei. The sequence continues at coordinate 776,812 of JABRWK010000036.1, read as the reverse complement.
AAAGTAGTTGCGGTACGGAAGGTGCGAAAATTCATGAAACCTTTGTAGAAAATTAAATGGTCTGAAATTCAAAGGCAGAAACTGTTCGTTTGTTGAACGTCGAGAAATACTGGACCAACTGAAGACCGAATCGAAACAAAACCTTGCCTGGACGCTTTTCGTTTGGGACAAAATCGTTTTCACTCCTCCATTGTGTAATGGTCGGTATTATCGTGAAAACTTTTTACCTAATTTCAAACCCCACTTATCATTGTTTATAGTATACAGGGTGTTCGGNCCGAATATTCTTCTGGATTCGAAAAAAAAAAAAGTTGAGTTCAAGAAAAGTTCTTTTTTTTCGGAATGTCGACCCAACCCCGTGAAATTTCCATTTAACTGTTAAGGCCTCTCTCCCTTTCCCCGTTTGCATTGGCGTTTTCGGCTTAATTACCGAACCGCAACTCGTAATGTATAACTTTCATAATTATTTTGCGAAAACGTTTTCGGTCACATTACCCTGACTGTAATTATTATTATTATGCGACAGGATAATTTACGAGCTCAATATAATCCCCACCGCTGAAATATTAGAGAATTTTTCTACTGTCAGAAAATTCAATACAATTTAAATCCGGTGATTTATATGTCCACATCCACGACAATTTATTCAGTATGAAGTCGATATGGTTTCAATCAGTTTTTCTTTGAAATTTCCATTAACAAGTTGTGATTGCTTTTACATTTATAAAGAACTTTTTGGATGATTTACAAAAACTCAATATAAATTGTTGACGTCTGATGTGTCTTTTGAATTATTAATACAAATTTTTTTTTTAGCAGAAAAAATATCAATAAGCCTTTTGCCTATACCAGTTTTCATTGACTTTGTTTTGAACTAGTTAATGTTTTTGTTGTCAACTAACAATAAGTTTTATCAATAAAGCTTAGTTCTGGAAAAGATAACATTCTCGCTAATGGACTTTGGCTAACATCCATTTCCTATATTTTTCTCTTGAGGTGTTTCATAGAAGATACTGGCTGAAGTCCACTTTAAGAAAACACTTATTTCATATTACGAATGATGAGTTAATCTCATGTCGTTAACTCCTATTTTATATCCGTATTTATAAAAAAGACGAACACCAGTTGAACAGAACTAAAATTCGGATTTAGAAGTAGTCTTAACACGCAAGAGGGGCTCTCGAATCTGAACGTGCTTAAACAAAGAAATAAAGGCATGAACACAATAGACAGATATTATTATTTCATAAAACGATAGAAATTCTCAGATAAAACTTCAGTTGAATAAGAAAACATACGTATAATTTTGGAATTTTATCGGTAACAACCACCATACATCAGATAAAAATATTATATAACCAAATGCGGAAGTCTGAAAAATAAAATAACACTCAAAAAAAAAACTATGGCTATGGAATATTCATGAACACCATAAAACACTCAACTTTTTCTCATCGGTTTCAAAGACAATTTGGCCATTTGAATTACCAATTTTCGAAAGTATAACATACAGCACTAATAGCAAATACTTATCTAGTTCTACTATAATTAGTATTTGTTTTGAAGAAATGCAACTCTTTCTGAAGTATATTTTATTATAAAAAACCAATCAGCTTCTAGAGAGCGACAAAAAAATTTTAGGCTTGAAATTATTGGTAAAAAAAACGTTTAAAGTATATAGAAAAACTGCGAACGATATCAAGATTAGAATATTTGAAGAGTGGAAATTCCAAATGTTCTAAGTACTAATTTCAAGTGCGGAATTATTTTAATTTTTTACTATTGTTTTGGTATATTAAGGAGTTTGTTGTTAGATTTTAATTTATTACACAGGTTCCCAACCAATACGAAGTGTGGCTGTTAAATAACCGGACTAATGTCATAAAACTTTTTATTCGTCACCAATTATATCAGACACATTATCACCTTTAATGCACTCCCCTTGGCAATCCCTACACGTCTGTATACGAATTTTCCATTGCCCAACGCAGTTCTGGAAGTCCTGTTGGGTCAGCTCGTTGAGAACCTTCGTTGCTTTTATTTTCACACTGTGAAATCTTGTCAAACTGTCAATCAACATTATTACATACATAGAGGTTCTGACTGTTCTTCATAAACGAGTAACAAGACGCGATTTGTAGACGAACAAGACTTAGTTGTTTTACTGAGACAATACGTTAGCCCATTCCGTTTTGTTCGCGAAGGCGGTCGTCGCAAAGTACAACATAACCGTGTTAGAACATCCACCGTAATCGCTCGACGTAGTCCCGTGTGACTTTTTTTCTTTCCTAAGATTAAACCGCATCTTAAGGGACTAAAATTTGATAGTTTGGAAGTGGTGAAGCAAAAGCGATGAAGGTTCTCAACAAGCTTACACAACAAGACCTTCAGCTCTACTTTAGATAATGGAACATTTGTATACAGTGGTGTAGGGATCGCCATAGGGAGTACATTGAAAACGATAATGTGTCTGATGTAATTGGTAACGAATAAAAAGTTTTATGACGTTAGTTCTATTATTTAATAGTCATACCTCGTATACCTCTGCGTTACCAATAACAAAATTGTCAATAAAGTTAAAAAAGTAAAAAAATAGCAAAACGCACATAGAACGTTGGGAATTTCCAGTCTTCATTTATTCAGTGATGTCAAAATAATCTTCAACAATTGATAGGTATTTTGAACAAATAACGAAACTTTACATAAAGATTTAGCATGTTTCGATTATGCCTGGAAAAAATTGGAAAAAAAGGAAAAAAGATAACCTATTAAACGCATTTTTATTTCATAAGTAACGATTGAAAATCCGGATTTGTGTTTTTATTGTAACAGAGTTCCTGTTATTTCCTGGTGATTAATGTTCTGCCAAAAAAATAAAGCAAAAATTACCTTTTTTGAAACAAATTATAGTTTTAGTTTTATCAAAACTTCGAATTTCTAGGTACGAAGTAAAAGTTTCCGGCCTAGTCATTTTCCAGAAATGATTAAAATAAAATATTGACAGTATCGAGTACCTATGCCATAATTTGTAAAATAAAAGTAGAAATTTCAAATCCATAATTCTTTCAGTTGTTTAGCAGTTGTTTTAGTTTACAATTTTACGTCTTTTCTTTTTCTTTAATTCAAAACAAGTTCATGTCGTCAATAATTTTGAAGTTTTCCCCATAACATCCAGGAAGAGTATCTTCAATTTGTTGTTATTTGAAGATTAAACTATGGTCATATATTATTGTAGAATAGAGAATTGATGAGCGGTGATCATAGGGCACCCAAAAAAAAGAAATGAACGGCAAAAATTTTCTATAATTTGTAACGAACTTGATGGATTTTAAAGAAAAGAACAGTATTGTAAACGAAGATAAATACCGCCATCTTACTACATAAATTTCAAGAATCGACCAAAAAAGCAGGCGTGAAATGCTGAACCGAACTGTTCATCTTCAGCATCACAACGCTCCTGTCCAAAAGGCCACCATTGATAAAATTGCTCAGAAGAATTGTGGATGTGAAGAGTTTCTTATCTACCCTATAGGCCACCCCATAAAAGCGGTTCGAAATACAAGGAGATTATATTGGAAAGTAAATCAAATGTTTTATATCTATATCGACTAATACAGAGTCAGGCCGAAAACTTGGCATTGTAGGTGTGGTCTATTAGAAGTTTAGATTTCTTGTATTTAATGAAGGAAATAAATTTTTTTCGACCGAAAGGGAAAAAAGCGGAATGTCCTCTCGGTAATGCAACATATTTTTCTTGTTTATGTCTTTTAGGGAATTTAATATCTCGCGCTGTCTAAAAAAATTACATTACGGACCTAAAACAAAATTTAATATAAAAAGCGTCCGCAGACAAGAAAGCAAAACTAATTTATCTTCGTCTTAGGCAGGACACTTTTTGCTTGTGCCTCCAGAGCCGTCGGGAAATGTGACATTGTATTTTTTTCACAATTAAATATTCACAAATAAGACTTTCCTATTGGAAAATATTAATGGCAAAAACGAAACCGACATTTATGCAGTTTCAACAACTCTTTTTTCACTTGAATTTACGCTCATTTTAAACTCAAAAAACAATCACCTGCCTGAAAGTCATTATCTTCTCCAGCCATTAAGGTAAAACAACCTTTTTAAGCTTCTTCAACCTGTGTCAGTAATCGGTGTCGACCTTCTCAAAGGATTCAATTGATAAATCGCCTTATTCGGTCCGATATCGAATGTTCGCTGTCGCGTAACAGTTTCATTAATTTCTCCGCCTTAGTCGAGAGCCCCAATCCGAATCTGGGAAACGTGGATAGATAGTTCCGGGTCTCATCTAAGAAATCTCTTCTCTTTCCTTCCATTCCTTGCCGTTTTAAATGGATTAAAAATCGTCCAAAGGGTAATCGGGATAGAGAAAAAAAGAAGGATGTAGTTTCAGTTCAGGGTTTCCAAGATATCGATCTATATTTGTATTCTGCACCGTATTTATTGAGGTCAGCGTAATGCAGATAGTTTCCATAATTCAATGAGACGTCTCCATATTTTCTAATTGTTCGTTGTCCGGATTGAAACGGTAGTTCATGTGATTTACGGCACATTCCGGACGTCGTTGGTTTAATTATGAGCCCATGATGTAGCGTTTAAAATTAAACAACGAACAATTGGTTTTGTTAAGCGTGTGGAACACCATTAAACAATTTCAAAATGGATTTGAAATGTATCTTATAAAGCATTGTTGAGAAACATATTCAGATTGATTATTGAAAAGACTACTACAACACTAATAACACGTTTTCTTTTAAGAAGAAATCCCTGCTTTCCCAATAACAAATATTTATTCAATTTTCTCCGTGAAAAAAAAGATTATTTTAATAAAAAATTTATGCAAATTTCAATCGAAATACGTGCAATGTCTATCAATAAGATTGAAATTATATCCTTATTGTTTTACCGAGAATTCTATTTCCCCACAGAAGTTTAAAATGCTGGGCTGGCAAATGTCTTACGTGTCCATTCCCCTTTTTCCTTTTTTTCCGATTTCAACTCGATTGGCCCAGTTAATAAACCGACAATGGCTTCCTGCACACCCTAATTGTAATTCCTGGATAAAACCTGCCAGTATTTTTCCTCAGTTATCTCAAAGAGTGCCACCTGAGGGCATAAAATATTTTATATCCGCGTGTATTAACTTCACCTCAATTTCTCTCTTTACGGTGGAAGTTTTTCCATTTTCGTTCCGAAATTTTACAAAAGTGATCACGTCGTCGAATGGAGAACAATCTTATTTTTGAGAGACACGACCATGTAACCTAAAGGCAACTACGAGGACAACCATGTCCGGATCTTTTAACCTCTAATAAAATTTAAATCCACCCGACAGTGTTTATTTTAACCCTAAGTAAATAGCCCAATTTGTATGACCGATTCCGAAATGAAATATTCATTTTCCGAACGATTTCCTTCGATCAATCGATTTCCTTTTCATCGTGAAAGAGCGCGTATTTTTTCTAATAACTAATAATAAGATGGTGGCGCAAAAAGGGGAAGGAAGGGCAGAAATAATAAAACTTGCATTTTCACGGTCAATTTCCGATCGCCTCGGAAAAATCCTTTTTACCGCTTTTCCCACTTCGCATTTGCCATTTCGGGTTTTACGAGGGTGAACATCGTAAACCACTTGTGCATGGAATATTTTTTTCTTTCTGTGGATTGAAAATAATTTACGTTTGTAAAGGAATATTCAGGATCAAAAGAAGTTTCTTTAAAGCGAGATTTTATCTAGACCGTATGGAAAAACATAAATTTTACAATTATTCCTTGAAAAAATTCAATTTTCATTTTACGTGATTTGAATCGAATGGCACAACATTTATTTAAACTGTAAATTAAAAAAATGTGAAAAATGCAATTAGCTTTTTGCATTAGATTCAGGTGCATTTTAATTTGAGAGAGAGAGAGAGCGAGATCAAATTCTTGAAATTTTTAATAATTTTTACACTAATTGTAAAGTAATTTTTAATTTTGATTCCTTATATAAAAATACTCTAAATCTAGGTTTATTAAAGTAATAAAACTACTCAAAAGGATCAATTATTTATATAAAATTAAGATTTATAATAAATATTCAAATAATAAAAAGTGAAAAAAAGAATTTAAAACTAAAAGAAAGAAAAAATTGTCAAACAGACATATTTTTCTAGATTTAATTTTTTATTTTTTATGTTTATTACAAATTTTAATTTTAAATAAACACATAATATTATGTTTATTTAAAATTGAAATTATTATTATTATGTTTTTGACAATTTTCGATCATTTTTAAGCAGTAATAATATGTGGATGAATTTTGACGCATTATACAAAGACCACCCTGTGTATACGAAGTTCATTGGCAAATTAACCTCGGGTATATGAAACTCCAATAGTATATCTCGTCATATCTACTAGAATTTTTCAATCTTCCTATTCTTTGTCCTGTGGTGCAACGGGGCATCTTCTAAACACCACGTTGAGACTGCTTTGCTAATTATTTTAGGATGAGATGAGAGAAAGTCTCGTACTTTTTCCTATTTTCTTTTTTTAACATTATTTTTTTCAGCATACCTACATTATGATTTCTTTATTTTCTGTCAGGAAGCCATCTATGCTAACTCAGCAGTTCGGCCGATCTGTCTGAACTTTATACATACCAATACTGTATGTTCGAAGTCATCGACACTTCCAACAAACTAATTTATTCATCGCTTACTTCCTTCTAAATCCTTTTTGGGTGGGTCGTAAAGATATCATCTCTAGAGACTACCTGTAAGGTGAAGTAGTATAGCTCATGTTCTTTTTTGATAGTCGGTAAAATATTTTTCTCTCCTGGATAAGAAAATCAATTGGAAGTATTTTTTCCATAAGTAACGACTCTTCTGTAGGTACCGTTTTGTATGACGAGGTCACAAGCAGGTATATTCAAACTAAAGTATACTAGGTATTGGTATTGCAATACCTGGACTCAAATTAATACAGCATCGTAGACGGTGTTGTCGATACTAGGTTTAAAACAAAATTAAATTTGCACGCTGAAACTCGAAACAAATAAAAAAACATATCGAAAACTACAAAAAAAAACGAAACTAAGGAAAAATACCGATTCGATAACAATTTGAAAAAAAAATATGACGGAGATATTTTTTTCTTTCAAATCGTTTGAAAGGAAATAAAATACCTCAAATTGAGTAAATATGTAGATACTATTTGCAGCTCAACGGCTTATCAGCCGATTTTCTTCCATTGCGTCTGTTAAAGAAAGAAAAATATCGAAAAGCGCTCATCCTTCTCCAGCTTACGAATATAAACGATTTAATGTGAGAAGATAAAGTTCAAAAAGTACACGAAAGAAAAAATAAAGCGAAAAAGAAAACCATTTCTTCCCCGAATACTCTCATACTAACATCAAATTATAGCTTTTCCTATTGCGTTCAAAATGATAAAACTCTCGTATCCGGCAATCGGATATTTTAAAAATGCACCTGCATCCAAACGGCAAATGTGCGATAACAAAAAGCATTCTAAGCGCGAGATCTGCACACACGTGCAAATATATTTTTGGTCCTTTATCTAGGACTGTAATTAAACTGCGGGGAAAATGTGCGATTTATATGCAAAAGTGGATGAGTTTCGAGTCGATTTTGTGTTGATTTAGACCATCCGATTGTGATACAATTTCAAATCGAACTATTTGTCTTTTATTAAAAAAATCAATTTATATTGTTTATACAGTACGAGTCTGTAACTTGAAATAAATTCGGTGATTCAGATAAGCTATTCTTTGAGAAAAATGCTCGGATACATCACAAAGTATTTTAGGGGACAGTCTTTTTCACAGAAAAACAATCAGTGTGTTTGAAACTAAAAATATGACGTCATTGATATTTTTTTAATTATAGTCCTATTTTTTTAGACAACTATTTTTAAAGGGCTTATCAAGTTAAATAGGACTATCGAATTTCAATTTTTTGCTCCTTGCCTATTACAAGATTATTTAACGAACATAAATTTGAAAAATAAATAAATCTATTCAACTTAATTCTTTCCTTTTTCTTTTCTCAAAATATTGTCTAAATTTCAAATTTTTATCTCTACATAAATTCTCAGGATTATTCCATTTGAAATTGTTATTTTCGACATAAATTTGCTATGTAAACAGGTTTTTTGAAGTTTAAAAATTTAGACTTTTATTTTGTCATTTTATCAAAGTCAGATCTTTAGGAAAAATCCTTTAATGTAATGCCTTAGTTAATTGAAATGCACAAGACTGAAATTTTTACATTAATTGGATGCGGAGATAGGGCAAGAACACAAAATGAAGTGTTTAATTTATTCAGAGTGAAATATCTTAATTTATCACCTATATCTGGGTCTCAGAGCAATAGGGTATTAATTCGAGTTTTTTTTTTTTAATTTTGGGATTTTGTATTTTCTTAACGTATTATTAGCTATTTTGTTAGGGAAACACAAAGTCCTAAAATTACAAAAAAAATGTACTTAATACCCTCTGGCCTTAGGGTCCAGATATGTATACATAGGTATATCGAAAAGTATTATAAACAAAATTGAAAATAATGTCTGAGACAAGGATATATAAAAAAAACAGGTGTTCGTCAACAGACTACGTTCAATGAAAGTTAATGTACTACGAGTATTATCTTTTCAAAAAAATCCCTACTAGGTAGGTAATTAGCGAACTCCAAATTACCCAGTCTCAAAGGACTCAAAGCTCAAAAATACAAATTGGGCTCACCCTTACAAAGTAACAGTCCTCCGGGAATTGAATAAAAATGATCCTCTCCAGTTTTGCGAACAAATTATAAATCTACTAGATAGGAATGATCTAAACTAAACTAGAAACTATTCTCTTTTCTAAAAAATCATCATTTATGTTAAATGCTGAGGTAAACCAACAAAATTTTTGTTATTGAGCAGACAAGAATTCACACTGAATGAAAGAAGGCTCCGTTCAAGTCGCAGAAAGAATCAACGTTGGAGCAAGAATTATAGATTAGTTATAGGATGTTATAGAAAATTCTCAATGGAGAGAAATATTTGAAATTGTTGAAGGAAGATCTAGTTTTCAATTGTGTTTCCTGCTCCTGTAAAAATTGATCTCTTAATGTAAGAACTCTCCATGAGTATCTGAATACTGTACTTCCGAGCAAATGAATTGGTAGAACAGGACTCTTTGAATGACCACCGAGATTTCCAGACCTCAATCCTTTAAACAATTTATTATAGTGAAAAAGAAAAATTTTTAAGACCAAAGCAGCTAATGTTGAGAACTTGAAAGGGCAATTAAGACATGAGGGCAGATTTATTTCCGTCAAAGTAATTCGAAATGTTTAAAATAAGTTTTAGTCACGTTTAAAATATTGCCAAATGGTGAATAAACAACATTTTGAACATTTTATTAAAGAGAAAAACTAAATTAGAAAGATTTATTTATTTTTCAAATAAATATTTAATATTGTGGGCGTTCAAGTAAAAGTCATTAAGTCTACATTGTAAATTTTCAAACTTGGTACAGTATAGTTTTGAAAACATCACATTTCTAATTTGAGACACGTTATACTGAACCTTTTACCACTGAAAAAGACAGCCCCTTCAATTATTAATCGACGAGTGCGACCATTTTTCCGAAAAAAAAGGGATTAATTTACTGAATTTATTCCACATTACAGACTTGCACTGTATAAAGTAACTCATAATTGCTAACGATACGCGACGGCGTTACGTTATAATGTCCTGTTGCATGTACGTACCTACCTTAAACATATTATTACGAGCTGTTTAGTTGTCTGATAGTATGTGACTTGCTTAGGTCGAATTTCTCTTTGAAATAACCGCATAGATAGTCTGGAAATCGGGGCCGTCCTTTGATTGTAGAAAAATTCTTTAAAAATGTTCCTTAGAATTTGCATTAGAGTTTCAGCAGTGAGATCTAAATTTTAATAAAAATGTTCAGATTAATTAAATTTGAGAGACTGTGAGATTTTGACAATTTCGTCTATACATCGTGACATTGACATGGTTCTTGTAATGTAATTGACGAGTAAAGGCTATATGTATACACGCCTACTAAACACATATGGCAACGGCTCAATCATTGATACCTCTTAATACCTATCGATCCAACTGCTGTTTAATGTCTAATGGCGTATTAGAGTCCCGCTCCCATTATATCGTATTAACTAAGATGGTATACGCAAGAATCAATAAACCGGACTTTCAGAATTCATTAATGCAAAATTTCCTTCATATTTTACACTAACGCTTGTCGACACATCATCATCATCATCATCATCAGCATCGTCAGTGGCGTAATTGTTAAATTACACAATGAACAAGATTAATACCAGTTTTGAGTTGGTGGTAGAACGTCTTTTTCTTTGTCCCTCCTTTTGACTGATAAGCGGTCTCCCTCCTGACATAATAATAATAGTGACAGTTTGACTGTAGAAACGCAAATTAATGACTGGCACGCCTTTTCGGTCTTTATCTTCCTGCAGGAGACGCGAAGAAGACACTGAAATATAGTCCCCTCAAGGCTATTTGTGCTAGTTTCAATGACGTGTTATTAACTTACAACTTTCTTTTTTAACTACCGACTAATTTTAATTAGATTTTTTTTATAAAAAGCCTAATTTCTAAAAGGTTAAAGGTTGCGGTATTTTTGTCACGTACTTACAAGGATAAAAAAGTGGTGTTTTTCTGTCTCCCCAGAATGTAATAAACCGTTTTGTGGGTCACATCTACAACAAAATAATGAAACACATGATATAATCGCGCGAGTCATAACTTTTCGTAAATGCATTACAAACATATCAGTTGCCGGGCATGTTTTAACCCCTTTTCTAGTCAAAGCCTGGCCCTCATAAGTCATAAAGGACATAATACGTGATTATGGTCACCACACCTGTCGATAATCAACGTTCATCCATAAATTATCCTCACCTTCGGTCCTAGAACAATCAGAAAACACCGATTCCATATCTTGTTGTGGGGCACAAGGGTGAACTACATCGCGCACCCCCCTTTGTAATGGACGATCCTTGTTTTATAATGATTAATGGATTGATATTCAATGCGTGCTTGTTAGAGGATTTGTGATTGTTAGAATCACTGTTGTTTTTATCATTAATTTGAAGAAAGAAATGGAAAAAATGTTTTTTTTGTTTTCGAAATCAATTTTTTACTTTTAAATATAGGCTAAAAGTACTCTATCATATACTGTATGTACAGGATGTTCCAAAGAGGATTGAATAGGTTCCATTTCCTAGCTTGTCAGAACTTTTTTCAAAAAACGAAGATATCCACCCGATATAACTTTTTTCGTAGAATCTGAAAATGAGACTTAATAGTCAGTAGAACTTAAAACAAAAGAAATACGAAGCAATTTAGATGTTTTCTAATTGAAACGAAGTATTTTGGATTTAATATTCGAAAAGTTCGCATTTATCTATTCATGTACCAATCTTAATATTTTACTCAATATTAACTGCTCTAATTATAATAAATTAATTTAGTTTCATTTCTGAACTAAATAATCTTTTTTACCGGGAACATGGGTAACCATAGAAACAAGAGCTTAGGAAAGGTAGGTTAATTGCGAACATCTAAAGGAATATTTCAGTCGACACTATTTCAGTAGTAAAAATAATAATAATAGCAATAATCTTTTTAATCTTAAAATAGTTTTTACTGAAATATTTCTTTAGAACTGCGCAATATACATACGACTCACCTCTGTTATAGTTTCTTGACTCTTTTTGAAAAAATTAAAAATTTCTAATTTGTTTTCTAACGAATATTTTATTTTATTAAAAAAATATTAAGAGAAAATTGGGGAATTGTGGGCAGCTGGTAATTATGTGTATTTTTGTTTATTCATTTAGAAATTGGAAACGCTTACGTAATTGTTAAATTTTCATAAATAACGATAAAATAACATGATCCAAGCATATTTTCCCACAATGTGTATTGTGATAAGAGAATAATGGAGGAACAATGAAAATCTGTCTTTCTGATTTTATTTTTTTCTCAAGGAAATAAACTCTGGTAAGTACATTGTCTAGTTTTTTCCAAGGTTCTGGATTATTAGGAAAATGCGTCTTTTTGTACGTAAAATGATACCAATGTTTGTGAAAATTGCTCCTATTGTTCATGAGTGATTATCATTTTTGTGAAAAAAAGCACTTAATTAAAATTTTTTAATAAAATCGAGTAATTTTGCGTATTTTCGCTGTCAACTTTCAGCCGGAACCATTTGGAACAACAATCAACAACAATCGAGAATCCAATTACAGAAAGTGAACCAATTCTAACCAAGGCAAAACGTGGTCGACCACGGAAAAATAAAACATAAAATATTCCAATCGGTGTTTCACTTCATGCAAATTACACATGATGTGAATGAAAATAGTTAATAAAACTGTTCGAATTGTTTGACACATTTAGATCTTCATTTTCGAAGTGCCTCGTAGGGGAAAATTTACCCTATGGGTGCGTACAATTACCCGAAGTTTCTCAAATTGGCAATTCTGACATGTCCTTGAATAATATTGAATATTTTTCTGCTGAATTCCCATACTCAAAAACAACATTGCACTTTTGATCAATGATATATGGGGCTTGCGAATTTCCATTTTAAAAAATGAAATTCATTTCAGAAAAAATCAAGTAGCTTAGGTGCGCACAATACACCCATTTTCCCCTACTCCTATATGTTTACGTTAACCTATTATCTGTTATCTTGTTTCTATAATTATCCATGTTCTATATATTGTTGCTATAAAGATTTTTTGGTTGAGAAATCAAACTAAATTAGTGTTTATATAATTAGCGCAGTTAATGTTGAATAAAAATTATGATTAGAATATGCTTAGAAAAATGCAAACCCTTCGAATATCAAATCCAAAAAACTCCGTTTCATTTAAAAAAACAACAAGATTGCTTTGTATTTCTTTTGTTCGAATTTCTACTGGTTCTTAAGTCTTATTTTCAAATTCGATCAAGAAAGTTACATCGAATAGTTATCTTAATTTTTTGAAAAAAATTCCGACAAGCTGGGGAATAGATCCTGTTCAATTCTCGTTGGAATACCCTGTACATAGATAAAAACTGAAGTATCTACAGAATGTATTAGAATTTTCTTTAAATTACTGACAGAATTGTCTTTAATTATTTTTCTGAATTTCATAAAGTTCATAAATCTTTATTAATCTGACGTCGCATAAAATTTCGATCTGTTTAACTTGTAACCAAAACATTCTCATTTTCAAATTACAGGTTCATAGAATATTAACACTCATTGAACAAATGCCACCTCAGTGAATTGCAACAAATAAAATTACAATCAATGGTATTCTCTCAATAGTTAATTAAAAAATCATGTTATCAAATCGAAACGGCTATGTTTTGGCAAATATGGTAAAATGGATAAAATAATTTATTAATTAGGTTGTAAAAAAGCCACCAGTGCAACATCATCATTCCAATCGAAGAATCGACAACCTGATTTTTATTTACCTGGAATTCGAATTTCGAATATTTTTCAAAATCCTAATGCTAAGTAAATAAGACACAACTTTGGCTTAGATGACTATTATTAGTTCGTGTTAATTAAAAATGACACACAATACAGTCCAGATTTGACCCGTCGTTATATTTTTTTTTAATTCCCATTACAGTTACAAATAAGCTACAAAGAAAAGAAAATAATTAGTTATTATTTAGTATCTCTAGAGAACAGGATTTGAAAATCCTGATTAAATAGTAAACGTTTCTTTTTTTTTCTTTTTTAAATCACATTTAGACGGTTTCAAAAAAGAAATGAAAAAACTGTTTAAATAAATGATTTGAAGAAATTAAACAGTCTAAAAAAAAACTGAGCAAATGTTGTACAAATGTCTTTGTTTTTTCTTCCACAACCTTTAACATTTCAAAGTAACTTTCTTAAATAATTCAATTTCTTTTTAATATTTAATAACTTCTTTCCTAAATTGCTGCATTTAATTATGATCCAATAAACTTGCCGGTGAAAAAAAGAACCTGTTGAAATAAATGATTTGAAAAAATGAAAAAAATATATAAAAACCAAGAAAATATTGTAAAAATCTTTCTACTTTTTTCGAAATTGTCAACATTTCAAAAGAACTTTCCTAAATAAAAAAAATAATTTATTTTTAAGATTTAAAAACTGCTTTTTCCAACAACAGCAACCACAACAAAACGAACCGCTATATTTAATCAAGATTCGGTAAATTTAACAATGGAATATTGTGAAATTTTCTGAAATAAAAGCAATAATTGTTGGTTAAATATACCGAAACGTTGCATCAAAGTAAACCTTTATGAACTTCCCCATAGTGTTTACCAGACAAAAAAAACAACCATAGCAAAAACTGCAGACAACGTAAGTGGCCATTTCCTCTTCTCTTGTCCTCTTTTCGGCCCCCGGGTTTTGAGGTATCCTAGTAAAACTGGCGCTACAACCTTTTAGGGCCATCAGGAAACAAAATGAATATGATACCCCGGCACTCCGGTCTTTCGGAACACGGTTTTATTACGTTTAAGTAAAAAACATATTTTCCGCTTTTATATTTCATAAATTGGCCGGGAACGAAGGAGGAACGGAAACGGTAGTTGTGGGGTTGTGTCGAGTTAAAGAATCGTATTTATAAACTTTCGCCTCGATGAGAAAACGAAATTATCTTCGCCGTCGTTGTCGGTAGTTGTTGTTGTGCAACGGAAAAACGGAATCATAACGATTTGAACACGCGTTGCATGGCTGGGGGAACGAGCTTAACACGAAACAACATTATAAACTTGACGGCTTCTGATCGATCTCTTATCCGCGTCATAAATATGATGTCAGGAAAATAATGCGGGATATTAATTCCATGCTGTTTGCGACCAAAAAAAAGTAACCTTCCAGCTTGTTCCAAATTTAGGCGGTAAAAATTACATATATTACAATTTTATTGTTATTAACTAATAGTTTGATTTCCTTTATCAAAGAGCAACTTTTTACATCGTGATAATGCAACTGACTTTTTTTTAATCTTAAAAAAGAAAATTATGTCACGCAACAACACCTCGAAATTAATAACACATCAGACGCCATAAAGGGGGGCCACTCTAAATTAGCGAATATTAAATTTAATGCGCCATTGTTAGACTAACTACTAATTTATTTGCTGATGGCAATTGCTCAGCCCTCGAATACCTTAACGCTCAGTTTCAACAGATTCTCATCATAAACTTGAAGCTCCATTTAATTGAGGAAATCTATTTTGCATATCTGACTCCCGAACCTTAATTCTATGGATTTGAATTCCCCATTTCATATTATTTTACGGCCACTGATGTTAGATTCAAGTTCTTTTGTGACATTGAATCTTCGTTTGGGAAACATGATCCATAGTACGATATGATTTCTTTTTTTTTAACCATTGTTTATCAAATTATAATACCATATGATGTCGATATTTTGTTTTAATCATTTTTGAAATATATTCNACATTAGAAAGACAACGAAAGAGAAAGAGAGAGAGAGAGAGAGAGAGAGAGAGAGAAAGAGAGAGAGAGAGAGCGAAAGAGAGAAACTTTTGAAAAATGCTTTTAGAAACATTTAAAATTTTTTGTTAAAAACATTGTCAAAGGCAACCTTGTTTCTCAATAGTTTCGGTTCCGTTATAAGTACGGTAATAAAAATACAGAGTTACACTGGCACGAAGTAGTTAAGTGTCCTCTCGGAGGGTCTTCCCAGACTAAACATCGAACGCTGATAGGTAATAAAGATTCCAGACAGATACCCACGTCTGACAATAATGGCTGATTCATGATTTGCTCCGCATGGCCTTATACATTTTTTATAATCCCCTAATGTAAAAAGTATACCAAGTTGGACACGTCTATGTTTAAATTTTCCAATATATTTTCTTTTTCATGATGTACCTATTTAAAATAGTTGATTGCCAGCTCGTTTTTTTTTGACCAAAAAAATGCAACTATAAAGCTTTTACATTTGCCTATTTGCGATATAATGCTGATTTATGAGGTGAGCTAATCGTGAGTCGCCACGATATCTATTTGTTTTTAGGTCAGTCAGGAATCGAAATAATAAGCTTTTACGGAGGTATAATTTAAAGGAAACACTTAATTTTACCCAAAATTACGGTATGTAAATTTATTTCGTTAAACGTAAAATGTCACTTAGAAAAACTACTAATAAAATATTGAGAAAATATGTAAGGCGAACCTTGACATATTAATTATTTTCATTGTATACCATCGATTACTCTTCAATCGATCCTTACTATTTCTACATTGGCGCTGGTTTTGTTCTAACTTAACACTTTACATAACCGGCAGTTTAACTCCAAGGCAAATCCAAGTTTATACAAACGTGCCCTAAAAGCTATAGATTGTAATGGTCTTACCCATGGTCATTCTTGGTTTATATTTATTCATTACTACTACTTGTCTTATCCGTTCTAGCCTTGTTCTATCGATTCGAGACTTTGTATGTCTGCATTTTCATTTTCCAGCTGCGCTGACGTTCTCTAATCTGGAGTGTTTTTAATAGTTGCGGAGAGTGTGGTTGTCTTTGCAAATTGGTGCCCGATTATCCATGTTAATTTGAAAAGTTTAAAAAGCTTAACTACTAACTAATATTTTATAATTAGCTCCAATATTCTTTCATAACATGAATAAAGGAATAAGGACAACGCAATAAACTACTTTAATAAATGCTGAAAATGACCATCATAACAGAGTGTTCCATTTCACATTTTCGATTTACATAACGTATATTATTTTTGGGCTACCCTGTATAAATACATTTAACACTAGAACATAGTAATACAAAAATAAAAATTGACGTGTGTGAAGGCTTTTTCGAAAAACAAATTCGTTAACTTCATTACTTTATACAGACTGTTCTAAATTAAGTGCATACCATTGATA
Source organism: Hypothenemus hampei (assembly GCA_013372445.1). Classification (NCBI taxonomy): domain Eukaryota; kingdom Metazoa; phylum Arthropoda; class Insecta; order Coleoptera; family Curculionidae; genus Hypothenemus; species Hypothenemus hampei. Next base: position 759,823 of record JABRWK010000036.1, on the reverse strand, counting down.
ACTTTATTATTACTAGATATAGAACTTAGATTTAAATTGAAAAAAGTTGTATATTTTGGGCTGGTTCTGATGGTTATATTAGAAAAATAATCGAACATCGCGTTCTCATGACATTTGAAGAAAACACTTTTTCTTTAATGGAATACCCTATAAATTACTACATAAAAATGAAGCTATTTTAATCTTAATCAAAAATCCTTAGTAACTTTTTTTGCCAAAAAGAATATTTTCTAATTTATGGAGCTATGATAATGGGTCGAATTACTTTAATCTAAAAAGCCCTAAGTGGTGAAAAGACAAAAATGTCAAATCTAAGGCATTAGTTTGACATTTATTTAAAGAAAATGTGCTTGAATATTGTAAAATGCCTTTATCGCATGAAGAAAAATGTGATATGATAGAATTCTTTTCTTAGATTTTATGTAAAATTCTAACATATCACATTTTTCTTCATGTGAAAAGGGCATTTTGCAATATTTAAGCACATTTACTTTAGATAAATGTCAAATTAATGTCTTTGATTTGATATTTTTGACTTTTTGGCACTCAGCGCTTGCCAGATTAATTAATTAATTATTAATATGAAACATACTTTAAATTTTAAATAAACAAATAAAACAAATTCAAATATAAAATTAAAATAAGTGTTTCCAATTGAAAAAATTAAGTTGATTACATACCCGAATTTACCACCAAAAAGACCAAATCCAAAAATAAAATTTGGCAGGTGCGAACAATTTTTCGAAAAACAAATCTAACAATTTTAAATGAATTTATTCCTTAGTTTATCATAACTAGTGAGGACCTTGATTTTACATCAGGTCTATGTGGTTCTGAACAACAACAACACGTTAAGTGGTAATAGGCAGTGTTCTATTATCAGTATTGATATATCATCATTATAGCTAAAAACAAAAAAGCCTTTCGTTATACAGTTTTGTCAGGAGTTCATCCGTCAGCAGGCTTAAGAGCAGCGAAGACAATACTATTCTTTTTCGTCATTTTTACCTATAAATATTTTGCAACAAGATATAAAACATATTAACTTTAATATAATTTATAAGAAAATTTTATTTTATCCAAAATAAAAAGAATAAAAATATGCAAAGTTGAGTTTATATGAATTCCACATTCATTTCAGAACATGAAATTTTCCAGAAATCAAAATTACTCTCGAGCTCGCGAGTGTCAATGATGCCATGTGGCTTTTTAAAGGTTTTTTTTTACTTTTTTAGTTAATTATCTACGTGCACATCCAGCATTGAGGTGCCCGTGCAGATGAATGCATGCGCAAAATACGTAATGACTGTTCGCTCTTTTTCTTTCCTTCTCTCTCTCTCTCTCTCTCTTTCTAAAAAAAAAAGATTTAATTAACATTTTCGGTAATTAATTCGTAACGAAAATCGGGATGCCGTATAATTTATAATCGCTACTAACAATCTGCTATGCAAAACTGGCCAGAAATCTGATTAATTTTTAATGAACACTACATACAGGGTGTTACAAATTAACGTAGATGTTTTGCACGAAAACAGTTGAAATAAACTGGATAATCTTATAAACCAGATAGTAAATCAGAATTTTCCAACAACAAAAAATTGAAGATGAAACAGTTAATTTAAAAAACTAAACACATTCACTGTTCTTTCTCGTTTGTTTATTCACAGTTTTCTACACAAATTAGAATAAAAAAAGTGCTTATAATTGAACAATTTACTAATTACAATAAGATGTTTGAAGAAACACCTAATTAATTAACAAAGAGTATTAAAAAAAACTAATTTGTATATTGAGCATAATAAAACATCAAAATAATATGTAGTAAAAAAAGTCTAATTATTTTCGCATAAAAAATGCATGTTTAACGGCTTGGGCTACTAATTTATAACACCCCATACAACGCAAAATCAGTCATAAAATAAAAGTTAATATTGATTTTTTTCTTTTCAGATGAATGGTCGACCGTACACCTTCTCGAAGAGCCCGAATTCGCGTCTCCCATCAATAATTTAACAGTTCCCGTGGGAAGAGAGGCCATTCTGTCCTGTACAGTCAATAATCTGGGGAAATACAAGGTAAAGTGTTTTGTATTTACGTTCAGGGGATACCTTTTTCATATTTTTATTCGTACCATTTACAGTATATTATTTTAACGTTGTTCTACGATGTTGTACCTTGCATTTTGTTGGTTCAATATGCATTTTTTAATAAGCGAATTCGAAGTTTAAAACCTTTGTCATCTAATTAATTGACTTTTGATTGGACAGTTTTGTTTTTCCAATAACATTGGAAAAAAGTTCATAGATGCAATACTAATATAAAATTGATAACATGAAGGTATCTGTATAGTGGTTTCCAAGCGGGAATAGCAATGGAATGGAAACGATGAATTATGAAACAGGAAAATCGTTGGAGAAGTTTTAATTATTGAGTTCTGTTTGACAAAAGCCGCTCGATTTCATTACCAAGCTGGATTTATCTAATTAGACAAGAGTCCCTTTTAACAATGGCGCACAAGCCTATTGGCTAGACGGGTTGCAATGTTTTAAAAAGGACGCGGAAATTCTTCAGGAATCTCTCATTCCGAACTGAAACTTTTAAGTCTTTGTAAGTCGAGGTTATTGATGTCTCTATTAACAATTGAAATTCCATTAAATTTTTTCTTCCGAGTAGGAACAATAACAATAGCAGCGTGAAAAGCCTAATTATATTTTTATTAACTTGAGCGATACGCGAGAGAGAAAGGGGTTTTAATGGCGCCAGTAAACGCGGTAGCGACCCGAAATTGTTTTTATAGGCTGTAAAAAGTTTAAAGGGTTCAATAGTGGGATTTTAATAAGAATATACCGCACATTTAAGATCCCCGAACCTCGGGAATACGTCTCGTAATATCCTAATGGTTTCGTAAATTGGGCCGAGAGTTTCACAAAGTGAAAGAAGGAGATAGAGAGAGAACAGAGGGGAAATTCGTCTGTCTGCTGCAACGTCGTATGCAAATGAAAAGTAAATTGTTAAATATAATGTCTAAGATATTCCCTTTTGTAATTTAAATACAAGTGGACGATCGCTACGGTTATAGATTTGCTAGGGGATTTCTTTGTCTTTTATCTTTTTTTCTCTCCTTTTAACAATAAAAGCGCTCGTAGATTGCCCGGACTCGAAGAAAATCCTCGCAATGATATGGAAATTGATCGCTTCCCCTTGATACATTGGCGAATGTAACTGGAAACACTTTATATCCAATCCTGAATTCCCTGAAAAAAGCGAGTATTCCTCGATGAAATGGAAATTTATAAGCGATTTACGAGGACAAATCCATTGTAGTCGTTTTGGGCAAACAAGAAACCCCAAATGTTATCATATAACGAATTTCGTTAAAGGAAAATAGTCATATTTAACCAAGAAGAAATTGATAGTACGGCAACCTTGCCTTTTCTCAATTCACTTCAATATTCAGCTCATCCGCATCCTGCATTGCTTTTATTTGTTCTTATTGTTGCAACCAACTTTAATAGAATATTTTTCCACTGTTCTTCCTGAAAACCTAGAATGTCTTCCTTCCACGACATTTTCTGATTTTCGTGTTCCCCGCCAGTATCTTTTATACTTCTTCTGAACTATGTAGAATTTATATGTATATTAATAAAACAACTAACTGAAATGAATAGAATGGGACGTCATTATAATTTCCATAACAATCTTCGTATTTCAATTTTCGTTTTTAAGGCTTAATTCTTTGAAAAGATTCTCTGTATATTATTGTTGTTATGTTGTATCATAACCAGGCTAGAAAGCCGTGGAAAACCACCTATTGATCTGGTAAATTGTAACAATTTCAGTAAGTCGAGCTTTATTTAAATATTGTTAAGCTTAATAAAATGCAGTAAAAACGTTTCAAGAATTGCAGAAATACCTTTTTAGGACGACAGAATTTATATTTGTGAGTTCAGGCGAACCACTTTCATCTTTTTTCCATCTTCACGCTGGATCTAGTAGGTCACAGGGTTAATTCTTGTATGGTCCTTTTCAACTTGAACTGACAATTGGATACTGTTACTTTTTCTGTTACAACTTTATATGTACAAACACATATATTTTCCAACTTCAAGTATTTCCTTCGAATTTACTCCAACAGTATGTCGCATCACCCGTCCATCTGATTTTCATTTACTCCCTTCTGTTGCTGTGCAAACATCACAATTTCGGAACCGAGATGCGTCAATTTTCTGCAGTTTAGCCAGTTGAATTTTTTCACACGCCAGAATTTCCCAAAGTGGTCTCGAGCTATTCTACCATGCGTCTTCTGTAGAACCGCTGATTTCGTCCTATGCAGAAGTTTTAACAGTAAAGTCTTTGTTTCATTTAGGCTTTGCCAGGAAAGTTTTAAAATACTATTTTCGACAACTAGTGAATCCTATTATGCCTATATTCCTTCAAATTGGACTCTTATTTAAATTCTAGGACCATTTTGCGTTTTAAATACATAACTTCCCTTCGAATAATGGTTCTACGTTTGGATCTTCTAACTGTTCATGTGCCGAGTTTTTCGTTCTTCTAAGTGTTAATGGATTTTCTTCCTCTTCTACCATACTACAATGCTTCTGATCTTTCTAACGCCATCCCCTTGATAGCCTCTCAGATAATGTAAGATTATGTGCCATAAAGCATCAATTTCATGAGTGTTTAATATTTGCGTAATAAACATGCACATGGGCGTTACAGACTCGTTTTCTATTCGCAGATTTACATAAACATACTATTTCTTTTTCTCCCTACTTCAGTGTTCCTGGGGCCTCGCAGGATCCAATCAGCATTGGCTCCTATACACTGATCGAACTTCTCTTGCCTCCTCCCTTTTGTAGAATTCTTTTTCGAACCGAAAACTTACTTGCACTTCTGTAATTATAATTTAACAGTTTCTTACCATATAAGGATTTTTTTCTAATTTAAGTTTTTTCAGCACCCTTGCTATAACAAGGGTTAACAGTTGAGTAACACTGAGTGTTTCGAGATCTTTACAGGCTTTACCCCTAGAGAATTTTTTTAACCTCTTTCAAGACTTCTAGATGCTAATTTACCCATTGAGTTATTTCTTCGAGTTTCTCACAAATAATCAGTCTACCTCTTGGATCCGATGAATGAAATCTTTGAAAAACCTTGCAAGTCGTAGATGAAATATTATTCGTATTATTTACCCTTTCTATTGTATAAACCTTTCTGCAGCTGACTATTTTTGGGTACTTATAAATACTTCAGAATATGTTAAATAAATAAGTTCATATCTGTTTCACATTCCTGCAATGTTTCACTTGGTCTTTGTATGCGTATCCATAACTGAACCTAGCATATTGGGTCAGGGTGAAAATTGTCGAATCTCACAAAAAATCTCGTTAATTCTAATGACTATCAGATTCTAGAATTTTTCTATATCTTGTTAATACATAATTTACAAACTAGCCATCTCCAGTTTGAAACAGAAACTCTCAGCTGTTTTCTGGAATGACCGCAAAAACTTTAAGTAATAAATGATTTACATTAAGATTGTTTTTAAAAACTCAATAAAGAAATAGAACTTGATTAAATTTAAATTCAGTTTTCTAAAAGTTTCATGTATTTTAAATCACCCGTATGATCTTTCTGAAGTTACCTTTTTCCATTACATAACAAAGTTCTTCCAGACTTGATCGTTAAAAATAATTCATAATCGTAACCTTCCGCCTTGCATATTGCAGCTATACTTACTATATTTGTGTGTGTGTGTATATATAGTTTTCTGAACGAGCAAAGGGAAAACGTTCAGGTGCATTCAACGCGCCGGAAAATTCCTTATATTTGTTTCGAATCGCAGCGAAAGCGTTTTACCACTTGTTCCAAGTGCATTTTGAAAAATACACTTTCACAATTCGAACGGATACAGGCGATTTGTTACAGTGATTTAAGGACATTTCGGGCTAAATAATCGTCCTAATGTGACACACACCAATATAATAGTCTTAGAAACCTTCTTTTATGTGAAATTGAAGAGGGAATGTAATTCAAAACGGGAAATTCTTTATTTCCTCGTAAAGTTCTTGTATCGCCGTAATATTACAGTCGCCTATATGCCCAAGTCGGAGGTCTTTATGGGACCAATAAAGTCTATGTAGAAATTTTTATTTTACGTTCGTAAAATTCCCGTACAATTTTTGACGCCTATAGAATCGGAACGATTTTTTTTTTCATTCCATATTTTTAAATTTATGCTTTAAAGTGGTAACAAGATTATCCAGAATTCACGAATTGGTATTTTTAAGAGTGTCACATGGAATCAATGATATTCCAAAACATCCATTAAGCTTTAAAACTTATTAGTTTTGTTCTATAGAGACCCTTAAATCTACAAGAACAGCACGTTCTAAATCAGCAGATTTTGACTAGTGAAACTCTCAAAAAAAAACTCAGTAGTATCCTACAATTCTTAGCTGCAATCTTAGTTTCACGCCATGTTATTAGCATCTAGAAACTTTAAGGTTTCTTATTTGAAGGAAAAATATTTTCCCTTGAAGATGTTAGCTCACTATGCGAATATTTGAAATATTCCAACTGTAAATTTGCACTCTCGTAGTTAATTTAAATAGGTTCATTTTCTTACTCGGCACAATTTTATCGTTTTCCTAAATTGAGCCGCGTCGCAGTAACAGCTCTGCTACGCAAATAATTTCGTTATCCGACAAAAAATCCCTAGAGAAATCCCATTTTACCGGTAGGCGATTTTTCATTTGAATGTTATTTAGGGCAAAACGGGGGGTTGGTGCGTTGGTTGTTCACCGTGTCCGGTGACAAATCATTTCCCAGCGGCGACGCTAAAATACTTTTCAATTATTATTTCATCTCCCTCTCAAGTCTTTTTTTATTTATTTTTTTTTTGTCAAAACCGCCCACATGGAGAGCCTAAAAGAAACCTTTCTTTTTATTAAAAAATTCGTTTCCTTTGTCACATTTTAGAATAACGGTCGCGGTTGTTAGTGTCGGAAATAAACCTTTTATACCTTGTGTTGTTTAGACAATTATCAGGAAATTACTTCTGCATTATGTTTCAGAAATTATATTCGCTTCAACTTTTGTAAGTTGATGCTTAGTTGAATGACTTTAATGTTTTATACCAGCGGTAAAGACAAGAAACTTAAATTTATATTATGTTACTTCACTTTGCTTTATTTCTTCTTGTTTCACAGGACACTTTTCTCACATGTTTAAGTAGGTACTACATGATGTTATTGTACCACAGTTTAAGAAGGGTGCATTCCATCATTAATCTCGATTACTGTAAAGTTTCTGCACAGGGAATTCTACGACTTATTACTCCTCCTTATCGTTATAGCTTGCGCAAGAAAAAAAAATTGTTTAACTGTATGGAGTGGGAAAACGTGCAACATTAACAGTTCTAACCCGACTCTATGTATTTTTCATGTTGCGGTCCTAAGAGAGGCATCATTCAAAAGACAGATTAGCTCGAGTTTACAGTTATGAAATTCTTCAGAACCTATTTTGCTTTCCTGGAAACAACCTTCGGTTACATAAGTGATTTTGCCAAAAGATCTAGAGTGGATGAAATCATCATCAATATCTACATCAAATTAGATAGAATGGAGCTAAGAACAATTAGGGACATTTTAACTGAGGACATAAAGTACATCCCTTAAGACTACAAAAAGAAAACTACTGTTCATATAATTCATAGGTTCCATGCTTTTGTTACTACTGCAATATCTGGAACATAAATATCTGGATTCGACAGAAATGCTACACATTAAGCCTTCAAAGATCTGTTTCCCCTGGTGTGTGATTCGCATTACAAATGATGTCTAACTCCTGGGGTTATCATATAGGGTGGTAGGCCTAAGTGCTGCTCAATAACGCTCCACTTAATGAATGAAATGGAGTGGAATACGGAATAGTTCCACAAACACTAGCAAGGCTTTTCTCAATGTGAAATCTACAATTTATTGTTAATACAACAGGGCTAAGTTGATGTATGATTAGGTTAACATCAATATATTTTTTTAATTGTCGAATAGAAAAAAATTCAATTGTATTTCTACTGAAAAATCATCACACCACTGCTAAAATGGAAATTGCGGTGATTAATACTTAGTAAAGAGTACTCTCGATTTTTTTAAAAAGACAAACTACGTTCGAAAAACTAGTAAATCGATTATCGATAAAAAAATTGAGGTCAATCGAATTAAAATTCGTGTAGGGAGAACCACCTGCCCGGCTGCCGGTAACATTATTACGGGCTGGCTTAATAAAATTTTAATGACGTCCACGTGACAACACCGCTTTCCATATAAACAAGCATCAACGTCATCATAGTAATGACGACCGTAATGCCGTCACACAAACTTTTAGGCGCATTAAAACAAAGGTTTGGCATGTTCTAATCGCGCAGCCAAAGCGCAAACTATTTACCTTCACCATCTAGCTTGCGATGATTGATTAACTTGTGCGTTATTAAGTAGCATAATAGCCGAAAATGCACTTTTCATTAATTTCTGAACACGGAAAATAGCCATAGAACACACCATTCGTTTTGTGTATGGGAAATGCGCGCGCTCCATGTTATAATTGCTTTTACATAATTTAGCAAAGCAACGCGATCTTTCTAATATTGTTTGTTTATTATTAATGAATCGTTAATGAATTTGTGCTCGTATACCACGGGGTGTTAATAAATGTTTAATTAGTTACACGCCTTTTGTTAAACTAAGACAACAAGCTACAAACACATGGTCTGCTCCAAAAGTATCTGAACGCAAACCACGTACCTTGGAAAAATGATTCATTAGTAATTTAAAAAATAACATAACCGAAATGTAAACCCTTCGAAACTAATCTATTAATGACAAGACATATTAGTTTGCAGACCAAAAACAAAAATTTTCTATAATTCTGCAGGAACTATAAAAATTCACTCAAATGACACTCGTAAATGTAATAAAACACATATTAATTCTACGAAAAGAGTTGAATAGCTACACAATAGCTGAAAACATTTACAACATTAAAGTTATTAATAGTTCTAGAGAAACGTTCTCTTTAAACAATAAGAAATTACAATGTTATAATTATGAAAGAACATCATTTTCTTGTGCTGTTTTCTAGGCAAATAAAGGTATTCAAAATTCTCTCTCTCAATCACTAGACAGATTGTCCAATGAATGAATTATGGTCCAAGGATATTGGTAGAAGTACACCATAGTTTTATGATCCACACTAATTCCGAGAGGTTATCTAACTGACAAAAAAGCCCGATTTACTGGTCGATATTTCATTTCAAACGACGTCTCGCCTGTGAAAACCGGACACTCTCGCGCCGTCCAACGACAAATCATTTGCCTTCGAGTAAATGTTACAACGCTGTCACATTATTCCATTCTTTTGTTCTCGTTCTATTTGCCACCGGAAAATAAAAACTACACGTGTATCTTGGGAATAGTTCCTAATGTCGAGCGTAGTATTATTTAAATATTAATGTCAATAAACTTGCTAAATTAAATAATTCTATATCTAGAAAATGTCTTCCATGTTTCCATAGAATTGTGAAATAGTTGAACAATTCATTCATTAGACTGAAGAAATTATTGAATGAGGAACACTCATTTAAATGTAAAACTTCTTTAAATTCGATTAAACCTCGGCAGCTAGTTAAGGGCCAGAAAATATTTGCGGGAAGATTATGCTAAAAGGGCGAGATTTTATTTGCCGGGGTCATGAATAATTCCCGACTTAATCGAGGATTTATGAATCAAATTTATTACTACCACCTCAAAGTCGACATGCATAATTTTTTTCTTCACTCCCTCACCCTCCTTCCTAATTTCCAGATTCATCGAACCAAAATATTGTTGAAGGAATTCAATAGAGACCAACCACAGAGCACACAACCTTGTTGTGTTGCCTCATCAGCCTCCGAGCGAGGTTACAACATTGAAAACCTTTCAGAATTTTCAATGGCTTCGGACTTTCGTGCATAACACAATATAATTTAAGCTTTCTGAAGTGTTTGATTTATGGCTTCCCGTGCCAGGTCACGCGCCTGCAATGATTGTGTATCCAGACTTTGGTAGATTAGTCGTGTTTTTGTTTCGAATTAGTTTCCTCACTCCAGTCCGGGGAACATAAATTATCTGTCAACCAACGGAAAAAGACGTGAAACTTTAAGGTCCAAACCTAAAAGATATAATATTCGCACTGAAGCTTATAGTAGATATAATTACCTGCCAATCTTATTTTTATCAATTCTGTAGGTCCCATGGCTGGATCATTTCTTCTTTCACATTTATTCCATGCAAAGATCCGTTATGGCTTTTGTATTGGATCTCTCTAAAGTTGACGTTTTTTCGATGAAGCTTCCCGGCACCTGAAAGAAATTTCCTTCGAGATGTACACGCTGTGAACTAGTTTTCTATCACAAAATTATTGAAAGGGGATGTTGAGAAGTTTTAGAATTTTTCTAAGACCTAACTTCTTGATAGACAACGTCAATTTAGTTCAAATGCATTAAATAAATATGTGATTTAGATGAAACGCGTGCCTGTAACATCCATTTCACTCAATTTCTTCATTATGATGTGATCAAGTGTTTCTACAGATTATCTGTCAGTTTTCATAAAATTGCTAATCCGTAATCTATTATAATACATCAAATCATAACATATATAAATCATAATTAAATCTGAAAACTTTTTTTTATTGTTGCAATATCCAGGCCGTTGAGAACCAGATCCAGAATTTACGATACAACCAATAAAAGTTTAATAATCGCCACAGTTTTCGTTGGAATTCTCGGCGAACAAGAATTTCCCAATATAGCCAGATTTTCTTTTCGAGGGAAGTGCGGAATTTTTCAAGTTCAGAAGGAAAAAACAATAGCGTTTAAGGATAACGTAAAATCGACGGGAGCAATTTGAAAAATGAATACTCGACGCCTCGTATTTTCCAAACTTAAGCCTTATTCAGTTAGGATTTGAAAAATTTCCTCTTTAACTACGACTTAATTATGCAACGACTGCCATTAACGGACTGTTTAAGTGTCCCTCGAACGAGAGAAATGGGCTTTCCATTGAACGCCTCTTAAATTACTACGCGTTAATTAATAATTAGAACTTATAATGCTTATAATTCTGATTCTGGATATTTCCATTAAGCCCTTTTAGCTGTATATAAGTTATATTTATACTGATTCATAAGACTATTTTACAAATAAATAGCTTCAATCCTCCCTGATAGTCAACCATTGGCAATAGAGTTCAATCAAAATGGAACTTCGACACGGCAAGGCCAGTTTTGTTTTGTTTGTTTTTACGAGGCGCAACTTGGAGCATTTTCCATTAAAGGAGTTAATGCAATATCGTTCCGGTGACAGTATGTGTGACAGTATAGGCGTAAACTCAATAGCCTGAGGGCGACAAAACCCGTAACCTGATTAGCCAGTGGCGCATAGGGGACCCCCCCTTGGGAAACAATACATAGAAGAAACCGATCGTTGTGTACAGTGAAATTTTGAATTTTTTATTAATGGAAATTTTCTTTTGGCTATTAAACGGTTGCCTAATGATGATTGTATTGATTGGCGATGTAGTCGACAGGGTCCGTTTCAATTGGAGCGATAATAACAGATTAGGCGAGCTACAAACCTGTCAAGTCTAGATGCGGTTCGAACTGATAATTAAATTAATTACCGTAAATTTGGACATGCTTCCAGTGAAATTAAATAATTACGCTCGTTAATAATCGTGGATTCGAACTAGAGCTTTTGTGGCGTTTATGTTATAGAAGGTTCAAGAACTAACAGACAGGATATGATGATTATTGCGCAGTTTTAGTTGAAAGTGTTATTTGTTACTAAAACAGCAGTGCAAGATTTCGATTTGCCTTAGTTCTTTCTAGATCACCTCTATTGGAATCTGCTCTATCAATAAATCTAATCCTTGCAAAGTTGGCTGTGAAAGATTCTGCATACAGTTAAAAAACATTTATGTATGTATATTTCCCACGGTAAAAATCAAGAAAATATTGGAGAAATAAAAATTAATTTCCTAATCTGGACAAAATCGTAACGCTAAAATTGCAGAAACCCAATAACCGATGCCATTAATCTGATAACCAAGGGTCTTTTTCACCTCTTTATATACAAGAAAAAGAAAAATTGAAAGTATAACAGTTCGAAACGCAAGAAAAGGACCTCGTTCTCGATCCATCAATTCATTTCGGGGGTTTTATTGTTGAAATTGGCCCAATTTGTTTCGAGGGGGGCGAGAGCTAGATGCGGTTCTTTTTGTTCTCGGATAAATCAACGATTGGATAGATAAATATTTCGATTTCGGGGTGCGAACCGGACCAAGTGTGAAAAAAATAATGTTTTTTCATCTCTTGCCATTTTCCTCGAAAACACCTTTCCTAAAACGGTTTGAATACAAATTGAAATGTGGGTTATAAATAAAAAAATAACATTACGAATAGTAAAAAAGGGCAGTGTCTGAACTAATGAACCTTCCTGGAGGGGAAATATGTAGGTCTAAGAGTATAAATGACAGTCATTATTTAGGAATACAATGAGAGAGAGAGCCAGTTTTTCGTGGTCACGCAAACGATGGTCGCTCATAGACAAGAGCTTGTAACTGGGAAATGAATCATATCGCTTCGACTGGAAAAAAAAATCTATACCCAACTCAAACGGGAGAAGGAAAAATGTTAAAAGCTTTAACCTTCCCATCATTTCTCTGGTCTCCGTTTCGGGCACGAGAACACCGAAAAAACTCAATTCCATCCATCAACGGAATTCGCACGTCACAGCGAATCTGTGTCCATCGTCCAGACCCGTGATTTGCTGAAGAAACGATATATATTTTGTCGACCTACGGATTTTTCTTATTTCAGTCGAACATTCCGAACTTATCTCGGGCGTCAACAACCGAGAGGGTGATAATGCTTTTTGTTGGCCCATGAAAAAACCTCATTTCAACGGTTTCCTAATGGTTTTGAAGTCTGTGTATGTATGTGGTTCATTGATTGATATTTTTTTCCTTTTTCTTGTTTTTTTTATGATTCTTCTCCGATATGTCAAAATGGTAATAGAATATTATAGATCACTGTACAATTTTCATTGTTACATTGACATTTCTATTGAAAAATTCAATTAAACCCCTTAATCAGTGATACAAACAATTGTAAAATATAACTTTTAAAAGTTCAGTTTTAACATGAATATCCGCCTGCAAACCTTTTAAGGCTTAGAAAGCACAAATTTCATCTAAATGTTCGTTTAAAGTTTCTGTCCCGAAAGTTTCCACGTTTTCGTGAGAAGGAAATTTAGTTTTAGTCATGCCAAAAAGTCCGAAATTCAAAAGTTTTTTCTACTAATTCAAAATGATAAATGGACATTTTTTTATTACTTTTGTCCGCTTCCGTTTCTCTTTCACCATCAGAACTTTGCTTTTCTTTACAATTAAATCTTCATCCCCAACGGTGATAAAAATCCAATATCATTTTTAAAGTAAAGTTTCCACCAATATAGACGCGAAACTTTCTCGATTACGAGACAAACTTTTCTGGATCTCTATTAAAAAACCATCCTAAATGCCATGACATGCGATCCACTTCAAATATTTCAGCCAATAGAATCGTGGTCTGCTTTTAAACACCATTACACTTAAGACTAATCAACGTTTTCGAGAAGATGGTAGAGTTTGTAAATTCCGTTAAAACCCGCAAGAGATTTTTATTTGAAACAACAAATCCCTTAACGTATAGTGTAATTGTTCTTAAAAATGAAGGTTTTCTCTTTTTTTTCAGGTGGCCTGGGTGCGTGCAGAAGACCAAACAATTCTCAGCCTTCACTCGAAAGTGGTCACTCATAATAGCCGAATCGGCGTGACGCACGACAACTTAAACACATGGCAACTACGCATCAGACAATTAAAAGAATCGGATCGTGGCTGTTACATGTGCCAAATAAATACAGCCATCATGAAAATTGCTAAAGGCTGTTTAGACGTCTATGGTAAGTGAGTTCTATTAATGGAGAAATTAAGGTAACACATAGACTCGGTTAGATAAACATTGTGTTTGGCCCTTGGTAGAAAGGTAATTTGCTCGAGAATAGGTCGGCAGTATTGTAATTCTAGTATTCTAGTATTCGTCATTATAGCGCCGAGTTGTTACGGGAGTTCAGAGAGCAAAGTTTCGCTATTGTGTTTATTGTTCAAACTTCGTAGTAAAGGCGGTCCAGTGTATTTGCCTGATTTAGTCTGATCTTTTTTAAAAATAATGTATAAACAATTATTATCGCCAAGTCACTACATGACAAATAATCCCTCCCTCTCGTTCCCGCTCTCTCTTTCTCTCTCTTCGTCATAATCTCAAAAGACACCATCTGGTCGTACAAGAAATAAGCCGATAGTTTGTCGACGAGCTCGCGAAACTTTCCTCCGATCGCCATATTTTGACCTGAACTTCCTTTACTGAATTAAAAGTTCATGTTTTATGCAACAAACGTCCCCTTGGCGTTCGCTCGTCGTTTGAAAAGTTAAGTGGTTTTTCACGAATATTTAAAACACGCACGCACACGCATACGAGCAAACAGAACAATAAACTTCGATGTCGATCAATATAATTTCCCAAAAAATAATTTATGGTGAGCATTCTCCAGGTGCGACGGATTCGCAGCGGGTTCCACGTATGAAAAATGTCCGTTATTTACGTAAATGATGCCCCCTCTTTTATATATCAAAAGGAAAGTGGAGCGGGAGCAGCAGACACATTTACGATAATACCCTTGAGTGGAGATTTACGGCCGGTAATTGAAACTGTCATAATTGATTGCGTACCCGCCATATATCCTTAATTTACTTAAGAGCTCACGGTTCATTTTTGCTTGATTAAATTTTCATTGGCATTTTAAATTTGTGTCAATTTGACCAATCAAAAATTATGACTAAATGACCCGCAAATTCTCTTTAAAATTTCCTTAATGACCATTGTCTAAATTAATTAATGCCAGTATTCCGAACGTGCCCTTAACGTGTAATTTTTTCAAAAATCTTGAAAACCTTCAAGAGACTAAAAATCATACAAGAAGATACGGGAAACGAATTTCGTAATTTCGTAAAACATTATGAAGAGCTTTAAAGGGGCAGAATTCAAATGAAAAATACCACTCATAATCTTTACCCGCCTATCAATAAATCACTATGCCGACTTTATAATTCAACTGGAACATTTTAATCGACACCTCATATATTAAATTTCCCAGGTGTGCATGTCAGTCGAAAGAGAGAGAGAGAGAGAGAAAGGGAGAGAGAAGAGAGGACGGAAGTGAGAGGCAATGCCACCAGTGGGGTTTTATGAAAAATGCTTCGTCTCGTCGTGGTCCATAAATCAACACGCGTATTTACCGTTCGAATTTCCGATTTTTAAGAAGTTCCAAGACTCCCGCTTGGACACTGCTTCCGGTCCATCGGCTTCCCAATTTTCCTCCAGTTCCGAGAGACGAGGAAAAAATTATAAATCTCTGTGCAGGAATAGCTATTTTTCACGGTGCCGTCGACTGCTGCCGCTACTACACACTACACTGTTACGAACCCGTCCGCCCGCCTTGGTCTTGCCGTGTTGTTGCGAACCTGTCGCGCATTGAGAACGCCTCCACACAATAAATTATGAAGTGTTACTGACACCTCTATTAATATCCTTTTTCGTTTTTGGATACACAGTTGAGGAAGTATATGTAGTAGATTTTTTACTTCACCGACAAAAATCTAAACGCACAATACTTTTATAGGAGAACTAATAGTTCAATTTTCTAATTCATGAATTGGAAAGACTCGACATTCTGAACAGTAACTAAAAAATAATATTGTCTGGTTTCTTTCAATCACATCACTTTCAATATAGGTGCCATACGAGACAATTCAATTTTTTGTGTTGTTTGACCGTTGTTCTCCTTTAAACGAAACAAGTCCATGAACTGTAGCAGTACAAACTCTAAGAGCTTTTCGACATGAACAATGTTGTAGCCTAATGAACAAATTCGTTTGTGGCAATTGAAAATTTACTATTTGTATCGTACAAAGGCAACCCTCCATAGATCCAACATTATTCAGTATGCAAAGCGAATGACGGAGAGATAACTCCGCTAATTATCCTCCCAGGGTTGGTCTTGGGTTGCATTTGCGGTCCGACGAACCTCGCTTAATCCCACATTATCTAAATAAGCCAGTTAATGAGCAATTTGCTAAACTCGCGAGTTAGAGCTCGCCCGGTCCGGACGTTCAATGGCAATAAATCCTTTTGATCCGTCGTTCGAAACCGCCCCACCAGCCGCAATTTTCTCCACCCCTTGCTCCGTTCGATGTGAATCGTCTTTTCCACTCGAAGAAAACAATAATCACTTTATGTAACATTTCGTGGAATTGTGTTTCGCTAAAAAGCAACAGCTGTTCAAGTGCGAGGGCAAAAAATTGGACGTCCCGCGTCGCCGGAATCCAATTAGAACGATTGTCTGAACGATATAAGGATTAAGGGTCGCCTTATCCGACTATAATTCTCTGAATTGTCGACAATAATACAATTATCGAACGTTCAATAGGAATATATTGCTTTTTGTTCGATCAGCTTTACACCAGTGTTCATGTTTAATCAGTTTAATTACCATTCCAAAGTCGTTGCCAGCTCAATCTAGTATCGATACTAAGATAAATACGTTAATTCATTGTACCCGAGAGAGTGCTTTGCTCCTCCAAATAATCGATGATGAACATCTGAAATCGATACTACCGTTTATGACTTCTTTCGACCAATTTAACCAGATGAAATCCACGGTTTTCTAATTTGTTTCTATAAATGGACGCACTGTGGGGCAAACAGAATCTTTTATATTAAAAATGTATAACTTTTACAGCTTTTCAGATATAAAATTTAAATTTTGTGAATACTATCTCTCGCTAATACATATATGAGTATTGTAATTATATGATGCGAAATATACATTAGTAGATATTAGAATAAATATAGTGTAATCCATTTGAACATCTTTATATGTATGTACCTATTGATTCCAAATTTAAGGGATAATGTTTCAAAAAATAGAGAATAAAAAACTCTATATCTACTGAAAAAAATGTATTCAGAAGAAGGGTTATCATGACATTTTTTTCTACTAAATATGATAAAAAAAGTTTAGAAAGTTTTTTTTTTAGTAAAAAAATAAAGTGCTCCACTGAATTCGGTGACCTTCAAAAACGAGTTTATATCAAATTTTACCCATAACTAATTGCTTTTGAAATCTTTAAGTTATACTTATAAACTTATAATAACATTGAAAAAACTCGAAACTTTCTCTATAGAGGCAAAATATAGTAACAGACGAGCAAAAAATGAATAATGCATAATTTTATCAAAATAGATTAGAAGCGATTTGTACTCCAGCAATTCATCGCTATATATAAGTGGTACTGAGAAAATTAAATACTCAGGGGCGGATTAAAATTAGCATAGTAGCGTCTGTTTTCGAAGAGGCGGCTGTAAACAGCGTCTGATCTCATGTCAGAGGCGGTAGAAGATAAGATGGAAAACTATAAACCCTTTAGAGGCCAACGGGAAACCACTAAAGTGAATATCCCAAGAAAATCATATGCAGGTGTCTAAAAAGAATGAAAGACCCTCAGTTTCCTGCAAAACGAAGGTGCTAAGGATTCCCCAAGTCGAAAAGAAACAAACTTTAAAGATTAGAACTTGGAATGTTCCAACTTTATTTGAAACTGAAAGGCTGACCAATACAATACATGAAATGAACAAGTAGCAGATTTTTATCCTAGGAATGTAAGTATATAGATGGTCAGTTATAAATCAACATTTTTCTATTAAGAAATCCAGAATAGCCAAAATTAATTGTGAGTATATTAGTAGTAAAAGGAATAGCCAAATGTAGTATATCATATCAAAACTTGTAAATCTAAATATAATATGATTATCTGTACGTACCAACACAGGAAAAGGCAGATCAAGAGGTCGATCAGTTCTATGAAACCACTAAAGGCTTGCCACGACACGGCCTTGACAAGGCTCACGAAACGTCATGAGATTAACTGAATACTAATGCATTTGAGGGCATTGTTGGACCATTTGAGTTGAAAGATAAAATCAACAAAGGAGCTAAATATTCTGCCAAGAAGAAAGCTTTAAAATTATCAACATTTGGTTTTGTTTTCGCCAAGAATATTTTACATTTGGAAGTCACCACTGAGGCGCCGAAGAAGACATAGTCTGAAATCAAATTGATTATACACCAAATAACAAACGATTCAATACCTCTATTATCAAAGCGTCTACATATCGTGGAGCAAATATTCCATCAGAGACTGCTGGTAGTAAAATTGAAACTAAAACTGGCCCGTAGATCGCAAACAAAAAACTCAGCCAAACCTAAATACCGCAGAGGCTAGCGAGGGAAGAATTTGGAAGTGCAATTCGAAATTAACCAACGATTAACATTTTTAAGAGGAACACTAAATCCAGANGGAACACTAAATCCAGAAGAAATAAACTATAGTAAATTGCAGCAAATGGAAGGCTTGGAAATTCTCGGAAAATGAAGCTAAGAGTAAATATATGATTCAATTGGAACTCCAACCCTTAACAAAGAGTGACTTTCAGCACCGAAATCTTAAATGAAATGAAATTGAGTAATATACCATTTTAAAGACCGTTAAATTCTCTTTTCAACGACACCTAGTTTTTCAAATTTGGCTGAGTTGTTTACGAGGAATAACCTCAAAAATTTCAAAATAGCAAAACTACCTATCTCTGGTTTTAGTTTGTTGAATGTTAAAAATGTTCAACAGTAATGTTTATACAGTAGTATAGAGTTTTTACTACTAGAGACATTATTCAAAATGATTTTTGCGACATTATTGATGTAATTTGATTCCATCGCTATAATCCGTTATCGCAAATCTCGTAATGATTTAGGCATTGGAAAAATTCAATAGTCACAAATCCAGTGAGCGTGCAGGTCCCTCTATGTGTTCTCTTCTCGCAGTTCATTGTTCAGGAAAAATATCATAAGAATTGTAGACAGCAAAACTGCTTACGGGCAATGAGTAATGTGGAGGAGCATTATTTTATTGGAATACTAGATTGTCTTCATAATACTGCTTGTCGTCTTATATTATGCCTATCAAAGCTGAATTAACAGTGATTTCCAATAAATTTTAATACTTTTTCCCCTTTAAAGTTCTAGATAAAAGAAATCCGCATAATTAGCGCTTCAGAATGCTGGGTGTATACTTCGTGGAATATTCATGGGCTACTGTCTGACTAATACCGATAATTATGTCGGCTGACTTTGCGACTAAAAGATAAAGAACGTTTGTTGGAAAAGCAGATATTAAAAAGGCAATTCTGATCAGATTGATTTGTCTATTCATTGCTATAAAATTCAAAACGGCGATCATTATCGTTTTTATTTCAATTCGTAAAAACTAGGTGAACTTTGTAGGAGTAAAATTTATATTTTTAAATATTCTTTGAATGGTGATACGTAAAATACCTAAAATATTAAAAAATTTTCTTTTACTGACCGTAAAATCTATTGCAACATGACCTAAAACCGCTCCGTTTGTTGTCTCATTCCTCATAGGATTCTCAATATTCCTTTTTCTCTTTTGAACTGACCCCGTTTCATTAAAGTTCGCCATTAGATCGAGAACATAATTATGAGATAAATGTTTATCTGAACATCTTTCGTTGAATAATCGAGCTGGAGCTCTAGCTCTCTCATTATATTTGAAGAAAAGACACATAATTTAAAGTTTTTCTGCAAACGTGTATGACATTTTTAACAATCAGGAGTAAACAGTTTATTTATTACATACACAAATTTTGTTTATCTTTGAGATAAACAAGATTTTAATTTTGAGTTAATGTTTCACATTCATTTATAGATTGCAACTAAATAACTTAATATTATTCCTCTTAAACACCTCATCCAAATATAAAACGCTAGGTGTCATTAAAAAAAGATTTAACGCCTTTTAGAATGACATTTCATTCAATTTAAAATTTTAAGTCACCCACAGGTCTACCACCCTCTTAGCTAATAAGGACCTAATAATATCACAATCTAATGAGAATTGTGTGGACGTAGGTTCTTTTGTCGACGATCCTAGACCAAACCTTATAAATACAGTCAAACAGAATAGCTCTCGTAGTCCCTAATAAGGCAGAAAGAAATTGTAAAAGCCATTAATGGATCGAAAAATAACAGATCCTCAAAATCAGACGAAGTAGTAGCAGAAATCATTAAATTAGTTTCGTATAACTTTGATTTATACAAAACTTTATTTAACAAAATATAAAATGACGGTTTATTCCCAGATGATTGGTTGACGCCAATATTTATCAGGAAGATATATAATACTTTCTCTAACAAGAGTTTGTATTCACTTTGACACAAAGATTTTGGACATGATTTTATTTATTTCCACCATTGGTTCTCGTGGATAACATTGGTTCTTTGCCTCATCTAATTTTTTATATTCTGGGAAAACAGTGACTTCTTTTTCTTTCAAAGAATTGTTGATATCTATCTCTTAATTCGAGCTAAATTGATAAATATAGCCAAAGCTTCCTCTCAATAGTAAAGGGGACTGTACTTGTGCTTTGTTTCTTTAAAATCAGATAAATCCAATGTTTTATAAGAGAAGACACATCACGAATAAGTTCAATTATAGAGGCTTCCTGATGTTCACCAATAGATCCAAGACTTTGTACATATACGAAAATTTTATTTAGTCAAGTCCGGAGTCTCGAAATGACTTTATAGCTTTTCTTATTTTTGTTGCGTCAGATGATTCTTCAAATTTTTGCATGCTTTTTCTCATTTATTTCCATTAACACGACCGAGTTACTCATGGGATTCTTCAAAATCGACAGAAAAATTTTCGTCAAGCCATTTATCCTTGTACTTCAAACAGTGAATGACATTTAATTAACCTTACAAAAATACACAAAACAAAATAAGTTCTGTAACACCCTTTAATTTAATTAAATATTTTATGCAAAATATACAGTTGATAATACTTTAAAGATTATGGTTTCAAGAGAGTTTTAATTAAAAAATTGACGAAGAAACGATATCATTATCATTTTAAAGAATTTTCAATGACAAAATGTTACATTTTCAAAACAATGAACAGATGAGTATAGTTTGTTTCAAACGAACTTTCAAGCATTTTGAAGTTTCAATAACAGGTAACTCTTCTAGCTAAAGGACAAGCTGTAGTACTCAACGAGGCGTGCTATCTATAAGATTATCCAGGTTTTATTGCCTCAAGTTGTCCTATTCTTCCAATGACATTGAAGGGTTTTCTCGGCGCTATTCTGCCAATTCCAGTTCATCCCACACGTGTTCAATCGCGTTCGTACCCGATGACTAACTCCAATTTCTCAATTTAATGCTCTCCTATGAATTGGATGACAATAGAAATGCGATGCAATCGTCTTGGAATATAAAATGTGCACCAATTTGCTGATAACGCAATGCTGCATGTGGAATAGAAATATCACTTATGTACTTACAACTATAAGAGTGGCTTTAATTGGAATGAGTGGTGTTTGAAAACCATGTTTAATTCCAGTTTAAAATATAATGGATTCATTCCTTTGTTGGACACAGTCTGTAGCAAAGTAAAACCATTGCTGATCACCAGATTCTCTCCACACACGTCTTCTATTATTATCTAGAGATAAACATATTCTTAACTCCGTTCGTAAAAAGAACGATTCTCGATTAACCCAAATTCTAATTTTCGAAACTTCTAGCCTATTGATATTTTTAGGTTTATCGGTGTAGGGTGCGTGGAAGAGCACGCTAAGAACTTCAGGGACTTATTTTGGCGAAGTCTTTTTCTTATTGTCTGCGATGTTATAGGAGTACTTATTTTTCGTAAAAGCTGTCGCCGAAATTCTATGGAATTCGCTTCTCTATTAAAGTACTTTTAAAAAGTCAGTTCAGTTGGTCATTCAATTTCAATTCACCTACTAGGTCAGTTTGAAAATCGCGGATAACTGTTAACTGACACCCAAAAAATGTTGGCAAACCCATCAAGCCATAGGTCCGAATCACTTTCAGTGTATTTTTTAGTTTATTCTATTCACAAATAGGATAACTGGCAAGTGAACTGAAACTGAACTGACAGTGTAAAAGTACCTTTACGGGGTGCTCAGGTTCTCAAATAACGTTCTTCATGGAGGTTTATTGAATATAGACGTTCAATACGAGGTCTGTCTTTTACATTTCTAGTAGCAGGAATGCGATTCCATGTTCTAACGATGTCACTATAATTTCAACCAACTTGTTCAGCCACTTTGCTTACTGAAAAGCCGTATTCACAAAAACTACTAGCCTCATATGAGTTAAGGTGGAAATTGATTACCCATTCACATTTAAAGAAGAATATTTGTGAATCTTTTTGTATTTTCACACGAATATTTACACAACTAGAGTAGGGAAATAGAACTAATGACCCTATTTTTCTATTTTATTCTTTTTTTTGCTTCCTACAAAATAAACAACTGTGTATAATGGGAAAAAAATTAATAAACATACTTTCTATTTTTATGAACGAAAAATAAAAAAATTAAATGATATACACGATTTTATCAAAATTTGAGGCGATGCAAAACTTATTTTGTTGTGTATATGTACTATCAGTTAGTCTTCAACTGAACTTTACTCTTTGAAGCTTAATATGTAAATATGTAGAAAAAAAACCTTTTTAAAATATCATTTTAATAAAGCATAGTGCAACGTTTTAAATTGAAAAGCATGTGGACACGGTGTTCATGCCACGAGTCAATAATACATATGTACATATGTATGTTAAGAAATACTTGTCCTTATTAAATAGCTCCCCTTCTGTGGAAATCTTAAGAAAATCTCATTCAGGTGCAATCCTATCAAAGACTACACAAGTAATCACTCAAAGAGGAACCAAAATACGATCTGTTGTATTTCTTAATATTCAAATCGATAGGAAATTACAGTGAATCGAGAACAATATGAAACACGAGTTAATTAACGTTTAACTGGCGGTTTACAAGGAGAATTCAACTCGAAAATTAATTTACTATGTTTTTCGAGTGTGTGAGAGCGTGGGCGAAAGTTAAATCTCCGCCTAAACTCGGTTATTTCGTCTCGAAAGACTTCTCTGCTGCCACCCCACAGTAAAGTGGATTTATCATCTGTTGCTAAGGATTGAAAACTTTTCGAATTATCACTTAATAACCTGTAGAATTTTACGGGACGTGCGGCAAATTTAATTAGAGGTAACCGCGACGCGAAAAGAGAGAGAAAGAGTAAGGAAATCCACTTTCGGTCTAAGAAAAACAATTTGCGCCTGGTAATGTTGCGAACGTCGACTCCCCATTGTGGTCTAATAACATTTTTGTAATTTAGTTTTACCAAAGACACCGAGCCCCCGACTTAATGCCAGGAAATATACAGAGCCAGTTGCTTGAAATATGGAAGCGATGGCAAACGGCAAGGGTAATTTGTAAGACATACCACCGACTTTTCGGGCCGAAACTCCACAAAGGAACACTGGATTTTGCTTATGTGCATTAATTTTACGTCTAGGTAAAACGTGGTCGCAATGTAGATTAGAGATTCTCTTTGAAAAACCCTGCACTCAATTGGCAAAATTTTACCGGTGCCTTTTGGACCGAAAAGTTTGTTGTCATTGTTGTTATTAGTTAGAAAGTCGATTTCTAATGCGCAAAATTAGAATAAATGGGCCTTCTTATGGATTATTTGGACGACCAATTATACTTATTCATTATCTGTTTTATTTATTTAAAATATCGTTAATGGAGCTACTTTTATATTTTGGTGTGATGAGGTCATTTCGTCATTTCGAGTTAATCATTTTGAATTTTTTTGACCAAATATTTATTGCCTTGATAGAATTGTCTGTAAATAGACGTGGTAAACGAGTTATCCAACTTTCAGCGGCAGGAGTTGTACGATTTGCCGTTAATTAATCGAGACCACGCACAAAGGCTTGAACGCAACAAAACTTTTGTTTCGGCCTCGTCACGGATCGGTTATTGGCAACAGGGTTCCCCTCCTGATTCGTTAGCGATGTTTCTCAACTTATTATCCGGATTTCCTTTTTCCCACGCCAAAAACCTACAATTTATTAGAGTGGCAGAGATGAATTAAAGCGACACCCCTCGACATAATCACGTACCAACCAGACGCGGACGCTTTCCACGGTTTTACGTCCAGAGGATTATGATCTTTGTCCCCGGAACGTTTTCTTTGTGTCTCTCTCACGTCTCTCTCTCTCNATGCTCTCTCCCTCTCTCTGTTTCCCCCTCTCTCTCTCTCTATTTCCTTGGACTCGAAATGCCGGGCGTGGTTAATTAAAGCCCAGTAGTGTGCGGCGACCTTTATTATAAAGTTTTTCCTAATCCCGGTGCATAACGGGGCGGGCCATCTATAAAACTTAACGACGAAGGGCGCATAATGCATTTTAGATTAACTTTTGTATTATTAATAGGTGAATTCCGGTAAGTGCTACTCCCTGCCTTGTCTGATGAATAAATATAGATATGCTTACATGAAAACATGTTAGTATCGTTGACTTTAACTTCTTTTAACCTCTCCAACAGTTGAAAATGATCCTTTCAACTATTCGAACAAATAATGTTCCTTCTTTTCGTGTAATTACGATTACCAACAATGTATTATTCTGGGTCGCACCCATAATTTATCACAATACAAAGTAAACGGGAGCGAAAAGTTTGAAATTCTTCTTCGGAAACATTCAAGAAACTTGATTTTCTTAATTTTCATAGCCGCGAACCCGCGAAATATTCGATCAATCAAAAATTCCCGAATCGGTTTAATTAAAACATCAAAAACCGACGATTCTATTTAATAAACTCTCTCTAACCGGGCGCAAAAATAATGGTCTCGCCTGTCAAGAATTAATTAATTAACATAAAATTATAAAATAATTATTATTAAAAGAAAATTATGTTGTTGTGGTTGTTTTTTACAGTGCCTCCGGATATTAACGATGACACCAGTGGCGACCTTTCGGTCTCGGAAGGTGACAATGCGACCCTTTGGTGCAAAGCTACCGGTCACCCAACTCCTAGAATCGTATGGAAACGAGAGGACAGCCAATCGATTGTGCTCAGGAAAGGCCCCCGAGAATATACCAAAGGTAAAACGGTCTACAGTTTATTTAATGTAAATTTCCAAAATACATCATATGATCATTGAACGTTAAACGAGTAAAGTCGAAACCTTTTTGGGATTCTTAAATCATCGTGTTGTTTCTCTGCGTTTTATATCAAAAACCAAGTTCTAATTGACCATTAATATCAAGAGATGTTGATACTAACGGTAAATTCTTACGCATTTATTTAAATAAATGTATAGTCTTTCGATTTTTTTCTCCTTAATAGTGAGTGCATAGTGTGAGCCGACAAGTAAATCCTGGAAAGCGTCGCAGAGCAAAAGAGATTTACCATCATTTATTCGTTTTCCAGTTGGAAATAGACGTAATTTATAAAATATTCCCTTTTTCAACCGTAAACGGGCGGTCATCGAACACGAACGGAAAAAGAATTTTGGGTCGTTAAGCACTCGAAGGATAAAATTGTAGGACATTTTCAGGGTCCAGAATCTCACATCCGAATGAGGGAGTATAAATCTGAATAGGACCGTGAAAAGGAGTTGCCAACACGAAAATTTGGTCAGTTGTTGTTCAAATGTGTCTTCTTTGCTAGTGGAACGCCTTCTTTTTTTTCTAGCCTTGAAAGAGTGATAAATTGTAGAAATATAAGGTGCTCGTTTTAGGAAAAACTGCTGGCACATTTTTTTGTGTCCGCCAGTCAGAACAATACAAAGGCGACCAGTGGCTTTCAATAATATTAGATTTAGGAGACAAATGGAGAAAGACAGAATATAAACATTATATTGTACTACGTTTCGTAGGCCCGAGCATATAATAAATTCGTTAGAACGCCGTGCATTTCACGCTCCCTCTACCTTGAAATTTATTTCAAGTTTCACAATAGTTCCTAAAGGGAAACTTGAACCGAACATAACGTACTAAATTTAATCGCAAGTACGTGCAAAGAACATGTTTACTATGTAGAATTACATCATTTATAAACAGATGTTTCTGCACACTCTCTATACATAATCACCGTTATTAAAAAAATATATATTGAATGGACAAAAAAAGAAAAATATACGGTATGTTTCATGTTCAATAACACTTTAAGAATGTATAGAGACAACTGGATAAAGGTGATTACCTTGAAATTCTGAATTTAACTTAAACCAGTATTGAAGTTCTATGTTGAAAATGCAAGAAAGACAAAATTCAACCCTGTTTAACTTTAGCCTTAGTTTTGAAGATGTCGGAGCTTCGATTTTCTGTTCTTACAGCGATTTGATTGGATTCGTACAGATTTCGGAAGAGTTTCAACCCATTTCGAGAATTCCCCACAGATATCTCTATTTCACTCTGTCAAAAGCTTTTTGATAATCTGTGAGACAATGGTTGTGCTGAAGTGTTGAATTTCCTGAATTTTTCGATGGTTTGACTAATGGTTAGGACATAGTGCTCTTGTCATTAACAAAGTCACTTTGTTCTTTCGAAATCTAACATGTCAAGAATGTTCAAAGTTACGCATAAAGGGATCTACAATGTAACTTTACTGTAATGCAATATTAATCGTTAATTTTTGCATTTCTTTTTTGATTTTTTTATGAAAAAGAATTAAAAGCAAATTTTTCTAATCTTAAGGCCATTCAATGTAACTGAATCGTATTTTATGCATAAAATTAAGTTATTTTAAAAATTAGCGTAATTAATTTTCGGTAAAATTTTGACTACTTTAATGAATTAACGATTTGTGAGCTTACCTTTTTCTATTGTTATTAATTCCAAAATTTCGCTTTTGTTTTGTATCTTACTATTCCAGCCAACTACACTTTTCTATTGTTGTTTGAATTATCCTCTTCTCCTTTTTGCTGCCTTAAGCATGGATGACATTTTCTAAGTCATTCAACAAGGATGACATTTTTTTATGTTCTTATTATAGTTGTACACAACAGTTATACATATTTTGTTCCCGGAACCATTACCTTGGTTCTTTATTCAACCAGAAGTTCTTATCTTCATCCCAGACTAACTTTTTATTTCTTGCACGTCTGTCTTTCACTTCTTCATTTAAATCCACTTTTTTGATAAATATAGTTCCAAAAATATTCACTAGTTTTAGTTTTGCAAATACATATTTCTTTATAAACATCATATTCTCCAGATATATTACCATGTGACTATGAGTTTTACATCAAATTTTCCTAAATATCAATGGCTATCGTATAATCACGTTAAATGCTAATAAAAAATCATAAAAAGACGTTTCTCTCGAAGAAAAACACCGAATTAAATGAGTTTAATTAAAAATTGCAATTCCTTTCGTTAAATAGAACCAACGTAGAAATAGCGACCGTATTCCTTTTGTTCAACGGCAAGACGAAACGACGATAGAAAAATTCCTGGTAGAAGTACGAAATTTAATTAAACTTCAGGCGAATTGTGTACGCTTCGTTTGTATCCAGAACAAGTATTAAATTTATGTGTTTTCCAGGTTTCTTTTCGGCTCGTAATCGAGATCTTTTAAATGTCGGAAAATTATTACTCGCCACCCTCTCTAAGGGACTTAACTGTAACCATTTCTTTGATGTACCCTGTTGGCTAACTGAAAAAATACAATTACAAAACAATTTAGAAAATTAATGCCTTGATTATGTCATATCAACGAGTGTAAGTTGTTTTGGAAATGAGGACGACAATCTTCTGAATTTGTCATAAAGATCTATTTACATCTCAAGTTATGTAAGTTATTTTTCATTAATACGTGTGAATTTCAAGGTAATTCTTGTTACATCGTTGTAAATACATTGCCAATAACATCAAGAAATAACTGAAAACCAAAGGCCGAAGGACACTTATCATCAAGGTTTTCACTTGGAGAGATTCATCTCTCTTACACCGCGACACTGATTAATAAGAGTCGCTAATTAGAAATGAATTCAGTATAGCAGACTTGAAGTTGTTTTGAAAAAAAAAACGCTCGAAGCAGTCAATGCCATTTTCTAGAGAGATACATTTTTTTGAAATTTTCACTCCCTCAACTTAAACACTCAGGAAGAAGTGGGTTGCACCTCAATGATTTTAAATAGGAAAGGGTAATACTTCATTCGAAGAATGATTTAATTAGCTTGAGGCGATTTCATTTTCAAATTTAGTTCGAAATACAGGATGACAAAAATAAATTAAACTTAAAAAAGATTAAAAACAATTTCGGATTAGCAAATAAACATTAAAATTGCATTAAATAAGGGATGTTATCTTATTACACGTTAATTTTTTATTAAAAGTTATTGAATCGGAAGAGGGACTAATAATAAAGCAATAATTATTTAATATGACAATATTATTGCTCTTCACACATACAGTCACGAATGGGGAAAACAAACATTAAATTTAATTAATATTTAATATCACCCTTTATTTGGGACATTCATTACTTAATGATTCCACTCGAAATGAACATTTTATCATATTTAATGTGGTTTATATCAACGCGAAAATGAAATTATTGATAATAACGTTATTATGTTGTTTCTCTTGTTTCTGCAGCTGGGATCAACAATTCTAGTTAAAAAAAAGGCATCGAATAACATTTAAAACCATGTTTTATTTTCAGTTGATACATTCAATGGGACTCATTTGAATTTTTGGAGACTGGACCGAAAACAAATGGGCGCCTACTTGTGCATTGCTAGTAACGATGTGCCACCAGCTGTAAGCAAACGTATCGCTTTAAATGTTAATTGTAAGTAGACCTATCTAGATGTATAACATATGTATGGGAATGACCATCGAAAGATGCCCTGACAATTGTTTTTTAGAACAACATAGTAGCGGAAATATGCAAAATAATACCTACTGAGCTTTATCTGGTCTAAAATATAAATAAATATCAACAGTGGGATTTCTGTCAACAGCATCACGTATTCTTGCATCCCTTGTGACACCCAAACAGTCCCAGACCGAGTGTTATTTCCGGCATCTTGGCCAATGCAATTCTCGTACTTCCTGCTGCAGCTTCCAGAAAGTTTCTCTGGAGATTTTTTTATAATTGCCACACTCTTCACCCTAAGTCGTAACACCACTGTTGCGTATAGCAGTTTTAGTCTCGTACTTTCATACAAACCAATAGCAATTTTGAGCTGTAACCGCAGGTCCTTATTGATTAGTCAATTGTAAACAGTTTTTTTCCATATTTCGAGGCCTTAATCAATAAATGTACTTGACATAGTACATTTTAATATCCAAGATTAAAAATTAAATTTTTTAGATCATCATTCAAAGAATCA
Organism: Hypothenemus hampei; assembly: GCA_013372445.1. NCBI lineage: Eukaryota > Metazoa > Arthropoda > Insecta > Coleoptera > Curculionidae > Hypothenemus > Hypothenemus hampei. The sequence goes on along the minus strand of JABRWK010000036.1, from coordinate 730,308 downwards.
AATCAATAAGAAAAGCCATCACGGCAACGAATTTCTGTAAGGCTTAAAGTTGGTTTTGGTAGGGCGTTGTACAATGAACGTATAGAAAATTATAGGAAAAATCGCGTGGATCTCGTGCCCACTCTTATACAAATAAAAGAAGAAAGTAAACTTTTGTTTACTTCTCACTTACGAATCAAACACTCGATTCTCTTTATTTTGTATGCACTTTGCATATTTTCACCACCATGCTGTCCAAGAAACAAGACGATTTTTTTATTTATTTTTTTGTAACTCCGGCAACATTGTAATCTTTTAACGATTATAACGATGACTAATTACTGCAACTTTGAAACTTGAAAAAAAAATTTTTCTTTGTAGTTGCCCCAGCAATTAAAGTGCCAAATCAACTGCTTGGAGCGCCCTTAAACACCGACGTTCAATTGGAATGTTACGTGGAAGCGTTTCCGAACACCATCAATTACTGGATCAAAAATCGCGGAGAAATGCTACTGAATGGGTGAGTTGTCGTTGCTAGTCCAATAGCGTTTCCTAATTGAAAGTAAATAGAATTCGTAAATTTAATCAAGTTGTAGTCAACTGACAAGGGTAAACAAATAACCGAGAAGTTTGTTTAAATTCCTCTATCTTTCTGTCCCTGCAAATGTTAAACAAACTTGTATTATTTAACAATTATTGAAGGATTACTCTAAGTTGAAGTTATAATCTGCTTGAGCGTTTCCAACTATTTATCTTTTATGTGAAGGAGGGTTGATGTTATTCCGGATTTCTCTCTGTTGTTGCTTAAAGGCACAGCGATCCTAAAATAAGAAATAGACAATTATAAACTGTTACAAATCGATATTAGTCAACGCTGTCAACTTTAGTATTGTTAAAATAGATTTTTAACCATAATTTGAAGTATATTAACGCTGTTTCAACAGAATATTAGAATCATTGTAAAGCCGGCTATTTTTTGTGATGAATTATATCGTGACTTTTAAATGATTGAGGGAATTCCTATAGTGATTTTAAACCGTGATTTGATTACGATTAATACAATTGAGCACTGAAAATAACAAATATAAAAATTGAAATATTAACAAAAAGTTTTGTATCTCAAGGCAAAGTAAGTACTGACAATTAAACTTCAATTTTACTTTTCTACCTTAAATATTTATCTCAGAATTGTAGCTATTTTATAAGATGTAGTTAGTAACACAGAACGTTCTAACAGTAAAATATCAGTTTTCCTTAAATTGGCACGTAGCCCCTTTGTTACTTCCACTACTCAATTATTTCTTGTGTTTTGTTTTTTTTTTGTTACACCATATCTTCCTTCACGTCATCTCTTTCTTGTTTTTAGTGATTAAGTTAAAGATTAATCAATGTTATTTAGAAATCACTATAACTATTTACAGCATCATTTAAAAATCACAATATAGTTCAGCACTAATATGCTTATAGTTCTGAGAACGATATTGTTATTGTATTGGAATAAAGCCCTTATTATTTTTGAATAATAAGATCTAATCTTCCATGATAGGAGTATGATGCTAGACGATTTAGCCATAAAAATCTCAATATAGTAACAATGACCACCTAATTTGGCATATGTCGTATTTTAGTTTCTGACGAAAAATCCTTGCCTTGCCTTTTTTAAATTAATATTTTAAGTCCATGTGCAATTTTGTTTTGATTTGTTTATATTTATTTTTTATTCTATTTGGTGTCATTCAGAAATTTTGTTATAAACAAATTTGAAATTGAAGTTTTCATTTTTCTTACTTCAGTAGTAGGCTTAGGAGAAAGGAATCAATATAAGTTTAGAAATGCAAAAATATCGGTTGCAGCCGAAACTGATAAAATCATATACAAAACAGTAAGATTTCGTCCTTAANAAAATATTGACATTCAATTATGAAACACCCTGTATACAGTTGATTCAAAGTTCAATTCAAAGTACATATGCTACCAGGGGATAGAAAACTTCACTATGATTTGAAATCCCCATATATGGAGGGCTAAATTTTAACTCATAGCCAAGATACAGAGCGTTTTACTTTTTTTGCTCAATAACGTTACAGTCATAACTTTTGACTTGCTCGGTAGCAGATAATAAATAATTTAAATTTTGTAAATATTGTTGCCTCAACGTACACTATAAGATACTATTAGCAGAGGTCATAAATTACCGGACTTTATTAGAAAAATTCTTATTATAAATTGTTTTTAAATTGAATATCCTGTGCATTATTTTTCTAAATGTCATAGGTACCTCCGAATAAATAGTAAGATGTCCAACCCACATTAATTTCAAAATTCCTACACGTATGTACAATTTTATGTGAATAACAAGGATTTTTTTAACAAATATGTACAATAGTTGTTCAAAATAAACGCCCCTTTTTTTCTGTAATTACGGGAAATTTTATGAAATACTAACAACTACAACATAAAAGAAAAAAGAGTTACAAGAGTCGTTCAAAATGACTGCCATTTGTTTGCATACATTTTTTTGCTCTTAACGAAAGTTGCCTGATTGCGTTTTGTATAATGTCGGGATTATTCCTAATTGACGCACAGCATTCGTTTATTCTCTGAAGCAGCTCTTCCTTTGTGTTTCCTCTTGTTATTGCAGTCTCTTGTTTATGTATCTCACATTCTAAATGCTTCAATAAGTGGCAATCCAATGGATTAAAATCTGGCGACCTAGCTGGCCATGTATATTGACAATGACGTTCAATCTATCTGTTTTCGTAGTGAGCATTTAAAAATTCCGTAATTCGTCGTGTAGAAATTAGTTTAGCAATAATCTCGACTTTACACAAAACGCAATCAACCAACTTTCATTAAGAGTAAGAAAATGTATACAAACAAACGGCAACCATTTTGAACAACTCGTGTAACTTCTTTTTTTTTATTGTTTTGTACTTGTTAGTATTTAAGAAAATTTTTCATTATTATAGAACAAAAGGAGGGTGTTTATTTTGAATAGTTGCATTCATCGACAAATTTAAAAGAAAAATGGTAAATACATACATATGTATACATAGTATAGTTCGTTTATTACATAAGTAAACTTACATCATCACACAAATAACACGCAGTGTTGCCAAACCTAATATAGTTTTTGGAACATTTCGGATTAAACTGAATTTTAATAGTAATAATACTTTTTACTTAAAATATGTTAAATAAGTTTAAAAAAGCAATAAAAGAGCCCCATAATTTAAACATAATTTTAATTGGATTTCTATCCAACAATCTGACAAAAAATTACCTTCGCTGCTTTCGCTATCTTCATTCACACTGAGAATTAGAGGTAAAATTTTGACAATTTAATATTCAAAATTCCAGAAAATATGTGTCAATGCCGCATTAGGTTGGTCCGGTAACGGGGCAACTAGGCGTGCAAATTGCATTGCAACAAACAAGGATAAAGCTATATTTGTTAGTTGACAACAATTCGTTCTCATTTGTGACATCAGTCTAGTTTTATAATAAACGGATTATAATTAATTGTATTAAATATTTTATAGCTAACATCTCGGTAGCTTTGAGGGTCTCACGAAACAATTAAAGTTTTTAATGTTAAAACGTCAAATGTGTTTGTTGTGTCTTACACTTTAAACACGTATTATCTGTAGACAACAAGTAAGTTATTGTTAAGTAATCAGTTAAATTTGTTCGTGTTTGTTGGAATTTGTTTTTTTTATTTGTTGTTGTCAGTTTTGTTTATATTGCAAAGATCAGGTAATAATGGGTGACTTAGTACCGACTGATATTGCTAGGATCGTAGCAATAATCGAATTGTTGTGTAAATCTTTGAAAGCAAACCACAGAGTATGTGAAAGGTAGAGAGCAATAATGAAAACGCTTATTTATAGCTGCAAACACTACGAAACAGACCTTACAGGGAAGTTTAAAGAAAAAACCTTCTACAAGATGTTCGTGGAACCACCATAAGTGAGCGCACAGTAAGAAGAAGACTTACAGAAAGTAGTCTCAAGTCATTTCAACAACAATGAACTAGCTAGCGTATTATTCGTATAAGAAGAAAACTCAACATAATTGACCTATGTGACACATCAAAGCAATAAAATCCGTATAATACTTGCTAGCTGCAGGGAGACAGTAATATTAATTTTCAAATAAAAATATATTTTTGATGATATCTACCATTAGTACTCATTAAGTATAGCCTTTTTTATTATATTGAGTTTTCTTCTGCAATTTGTCGTTCCGAAGTGATAAGCGGCCGAACGTTGCGCGCGCACTTCTGTTTATACAATTATAATTTTTGTCAGAAACATAATTTCAAATTCTGGTTTGCGCCATTGTTTTGAGATAGGTTTTGTCTATAAAATAGTAAAAAATTGAATTAAAAAGCTCAAGATATGTAAAAACGGGGTAAAAAAAGAGAAAAATTTGAATAAAAAAAACAAAAAATGATATTTTATCTAGACCTGGGCAGGTCAATATAGAAAGAAAAAAGAAACATTTTGCTTTTTTTTCACTGTTCTAAGTCATCTGGATCGAAAGTTATCGCCAAAAAACAAAAAATTGTCGAAACTTTGGGGGTGGCCCTTAAACTTTGATAAGCGTACATAAAATTTTGTCGATGTTCTTAGATAGGTCTAAACTACTGCAAAATTTCATTAAAATTGGTGAATACAGCTCGGGTCCTTTCCTTGTAAGTCAAAAATTATGACTATAAGGTCATTTCGCAAAAAAAGTAAAACGCTGTATTTTCGCTATAAATTCAGATTTACACATCATATAATGGCGATTTCGAATTACGTTGAAATACCCTATTTCCGCTCTGAATAACTCTGTATACACGGTGGGGACTTTAATAGAATAAATTCATTTAAAATTAAGGGATTTGTTTAAAAAAAAAAACCCTAGGACACGTCGATTTTTATTTTTGAATGTGCTTTTTTTGATGGTAAACTCCTGTATACAGGATAACCCAAAAACCAGGTACGACCATCAACTTTGTTTTTCAAATGGAAACGTGTATTTTTTATTGCATTTTTGAATTCTACTTCAAATTCTGAATATGTTTCATGTAACATGTCCTATACTTAAACTCAACAGTTACCGAGATATTGACGATTGAAGTTACAGATGAATACATATATCTATAGGTATTGATAGCTATATGTCAAACGTAAAATCCCAACCATATTCATATGTAATTTCAATCGTTAATGTCTCGGTATCTGTTGCGTTTAAATATAGGACATGGTACATGAAACATACTTGGAATTTGAAGCAGAATCCAAAAATGAAATAAAAAATAAGTGTTTCCGTTTGAAAAAATAAAGTTGGTGTTCGTACCTAGTTTTTGGGCCACCCTGTATACATGAATTTATCATGAAAAAAACCGCATTGAAAAATAAAAATATACGTGTCCGAGCGTTTTTCCAAAAAACCAACCCCTTAATTTTTAATGAATTTATTCCATTTAAAGTCCCCACCCTGTATATTTTTTGTGTTGGTCAAACTGATTTCTAGTGGTTTGGGACTTTTAACGCTTTATATTTGATTATAGTCTACCTCTGTTTTTTCTATATGCAACATTTTGCGGCAAATATCTTTTACAAAATTTCATTTCAGGTATTTAATATTAGTCTATGTATACAGGGTGATCCACAGTGGATGGCACGTAAGACGTTTATGCATAACGGTTCATGGGATCGTTGAGAAAATTGAGTTATTTTTGTAAGCTCGTTTGCTCCATCCATCTAAATTATTTTGAAACATTTCCTTAGAGTAACCGCTTCTTCTGAAAAGTAGTAGCAACTTTGTTATTTTAAATGGGAAACTGTGTATTTTTCTTCATTTTTATAATAGTCTTGAATTTTCTG
>JABRWK010000036.1:685417-724107 GCA_013372445.1 Hypothenemus hampei | reverse complement strand
GGTTTACACATTTAGCCATTATAAACATCTTAGTAAGAGAAATACCTACTACTTCTCCATTTGACATCGTGTAACGAATTTTAACATTGAATAAAGGAATCCATTTAAAGTCTGTTATTCTCCATTTAAATTAGTTTTAATACGAGGTGGTTATTATAAGAGCCATCTAGTAGCGATTAATGACTACGAAACATTCGTTTGGCACAATTTTTTCGCAAATTAAAGCAGCAAGCTATTATTCATATGTATATTTATCTACTCAAGTTCCTTCCGAAAAGGACCTTAATAGAAAAAAAAAATAATAAAGTTACGACTTAACCACACGGTGTCGTTTGGCACCACGATGGCATAAATGAAAGGCCTTTTTTTTCTTCTCAAAGAAACAGGAAATTAATATTTATGCCCGTATTTTAAAACCACTCCGCTATATCGAGACTAAAAATGAAATTATCTTCGTATACAAGCTGTATTGCGAGCATAAATTTTTACCATAATAGAGCTTTAAAATGCTCGAGTAATTTACTATGGCACGAATTTTTCACGGGAAAACTCACACAAATTTATTATTTTAACGCTTCCGTTAGTTTTCTACAAGAAAACAGTTTATAATGTTTGGAATTAAATCAGAATTAGATTTTTCAAGGTAATGTCAAAATCAGATTAACTCTAGAAACACGAGGATTATTCTGTAAACCATATATTGATATGCGTATTACAGATTGACAGTATACTGTTGAAGATACTAACTATGACAACAACAGTATGTTTAACACTAAAAGAAATTCAAATATTGATTAGCATATCGGCGAGAGAGTTTCGAAAATACATTTTAATAAAAGAAAAGCCTTTGGTGCTCTCTTTTTTTTATCTTAAATTGGAAATCAATGAACATCAAAATTCGAATCAATTTAATTTCATCTATGGAGAAAAGTAACCTTTAAGGATTCATTGAACAAACCCTGATGCTTAAAAATTTCAGACTGACCCTCGTACATTTCTCGTACTCCATTCACATTTTAATTTAAATGAATTGTTAAGGTGTCTTTCTAACTGTAAAACTCAACATAATTTTTTTCATTTTTTTAGAAGCAAATACTCGATACGTGAAGATCGTAGTGCCTACAAAGTGTACATGTGGCTGGTAATCAGATTATTTTCTCAGGCTGATATTGGAACGTACAATTGCGTGTCGACCAACTCGTTGGGTAGGGCTGAAGGAACGTTAAGACTTTACGGTAAGTAATCGTCAGGAAAAAACAAGAAAATCATTTGGAAAAACCGCGCGCGAACGACTGCATTTAATCACTCGAGGACGACACGAGTCGTATGAGCCAATTTTCCGTGCCATTAACTAATCGGCAATTTTCTTACGAGTCTGATAGCGAAAATAAACATCCGCGGAGACTTTGTTTTTCATTTAACGTTCTGTACTTTTTTCAAAATTGATTTTCCATTAAAATAGGAAAATTGAATTTCATTTAATTCAACATTTAAGTGCCAATCAGTTTCTCAAATGGACATTTTCAAAAGATAGTTTTTAACCAAAAAAGAAATTTAATGAAAAAGAGAAAATAGTATTATAGATAGAGCCTCCTTAAAGCAATTGGAAATCACGTGACGTAGATATACAAAGTGCCCACTTTTAGAGCCTCACCATGGGGATCTCGCTAACCGTAAGAGATACGAAGTCGGTTAAATTAGGGCAAAGTCTCGCAGTTTTAGGCTAAGCAATAATACATTTGCAAATTAGCAGTGTTGCCGTTACCCTTACAAATATCCCTAAAAATCTAAAATTTTAAATTTTTATTTTTTGCCCAAAAATCGGAAATGTTTGATTATTCAAGAGATTCTTATTTTTGAAAAGTCTATCCAATGGTGTTGTTAATTTTTTCTTAAATGGTCTTATTGTTGTGATACAAAGTGCCAATTTGATTTTTCTAATGGCCATCATTGTTTTTTTCTTCCAACTTTAGATAGATTTTTTTTTCATAATGCATTGATATATCACATGCTATCAATCAATTTTTCGTTTAAAAATATTCAACTGTTTTTTTTTTTAGGGAAAAGAGTACCATGAAAAAACAAATCTGGAGAGTGTGTTAATGAATTAATTTTTAATCTAGATATTGAGTTTTGATATGGTTCATTTAAATGAAGAAAAACGATATACACTTGAATTTTATTACATTTGAAATAAAAATTCTGAAACCGCTTCACAAATTTATCTGCAACGTTTTCCTGAATGCGAACTATCTCATAGAGCATATTTCCTCTCACTTCATATAGGTTTATGTGAATAGTGGTTTATTCTCAAAACCAAGGCAAAGGTATGGAAATCAACCACATGAAAATGAACAAAATATTTTCCAAATACTAAGCCTGGCAATAAAAAGAAAAAGAAATTTTATTGTGATACAATAATTTGGATATCAAGTTTGAAATAACAATTTCATTTCCACAAGAGGAATTGCCGCAGAGTTAAAGTTACCACACCGATTGGTTTTGGGAATTTTGAAAAGAAATCGCTTCAAGGCGTTCAAAACTCTCATTACACACGCAGAGTTTATTCTGGCGATAGCCTTCTACCTGTAGAATCGTGCACATTTTTAAATAATTTTATTCAAAAAAACCCACAGTTTTTAACAAACGTCATATCTATTGATAAATGCAATTTTACTAACGAAATAAATAATGAACCATATTCACATAAACCTCTATTAAGTGAGAAGAAATATGTTCTATGAGGGTGTTTGCATTCAGGAATACGCTGCAGATACATTTTTGAAGCAGTTTCAGAATTTTTATTTCAGATGTAATAAACTTCAAATGTATCTCATTTTTCTTCGTTTAAATAAGGCATATATCAAAACTCAATAGCTAACAATAAATTGACAATTAATTCGTTGGCATATGGCTTGTTTTTTTCATGGCGCTCTTTTCCATAAAAAAAAAAGTTTAATATTTTTATCCAAATGAAAAACTAATTATAACATCATGTCATTACATCCATAACTTTATATCACAACAATAAAGCTCTTTAGGAAAAAGCTAATAACACCATTGGATAAATTTTTGAAAAACAGTCTAAGGATGGCGTAGTCCGCTCTTTGAATGATTAAATATATTCGATTTATTTGCAAAAAATTAAAATTTTAAATTTCAGGTTTTTAAGGATATTTCAGAAAATAACGGCAACACCATCAATTTGAAAATATATTACTGCTCAGTCTAAAATTGCGCAACTTTACCCTAATTTAACCAACTTCATATCTCTTACAGTTAGCGGGATCCCCATGATGGGTTTCGAAAAACGGGTATCTTATTTAAATACATATNGTGACCATAACATGCCATGACGTTGAATGCCGTTGCGGTTGTTTCCAATGTTGTCAGGTGGTGCGGTATTGCATCAATACTCTGTTAATTTAAAAAATATCGACAAAAATAAGGATTTGGCTCTGGCACAAAAATGTATCAGTTTTTTTATTGCGTTGGTGCTCAAGAAACTTTAGGATCTGTGAGATGATAGAAAATATAAAAAATGTCTTATTTTTCACATTTAACATTTTACAACATAATATTTGTCAAGAAATTGTAGATTGATCTTTTTTCTCGTAGTCTGTAGTTTCTATTTTCATATGGCTTAGTCAAGTCAGTTGCCAGGGCTACCAGCATATGGCGCCATTGGCGTTTTTCATATCGAAAAAGCTGGAACCCTGGGTGTTTCTACAAATTTAACACGTTGAATGCCAAGGGAGAGCAACGTGGTCTCGTACATTTTTAGGACTCACAGGCTATATGAGACCAATGTGGACTCATTGTCTCATATAGCCTGTGAGTTTGTAAAATGGAATAAATTCATTTAAAATTCATTTAAAATTCGTGGGTTTGTTTTTTAAATAATCGCTCGGATCCGTCGATTTTCATTTTTGACTACGGTTTTTTTGATGGTAAATTCATGTATACAGGGTAGCTCAAAAATCAGGCACCAACTTTGTTTTTTCAAATAGAAACGCCAATTTTTTATTACATATTTAGATATATCTACATACATATTCTAAGTAGATATATTCGTATGTAATTTGAATCGTCAATATCTCGGTAACTGTTGAGTTTAGGTATAAGACATGTTACATGAAACATACTTAGAATTTTAAGCAGAATCTAAATATAAAATAAAAAATAGATGTTTCTATTTAGAAAAACAAAGTTGGTGCCTGATTTTTGAGCTACCTTGTATTCATGAATTTCTCATCGAAAAAACCGTAGTCAATAATAAAAATCGATGGGTTCGAGCGGTTTTTTAAAAAACAAACCCCTGAATTTTAAATGAATTTATTCCATTTTACAAACTCACATTGTATATAAAAAAATATTCGGCTCTATGATCCGATTTTTTTTTCATACATTATGGCACTCAACGTGTGAATAGTTCATTGAGAGAAATTGAATAGGTAGACCGAATAAGGGTACATGTTATTTTTTTAAATTTCACAGGAAAGCGGAATGAAAATTAAAAATCATCTGATCGAATGATTTCAGGCTATTTTGGAACATGTGCCCTAGTTTGAAAAAATAGAGTTTGGAATGAAGCATTTTGATTCTATAATGTGATAAAGGAGATTTATAGATAATGTGAGGAGGTGGTGTCACCTTCATGTGTAAAATTGGATGATAACGGATGGCGTTGTTCTCGTTCTTCTGCGAGGCGTAGGAAAAGGCGGAGGGACGGGAAGGAATCCTACGCATTATTAACCGGGGTGTCGGGCACACAGCGTGTACATATAAATTATCATTAGTTCTTAAAAATAATCAATAAAACCTGTTATTCGTATTTTTTGGTATTACTTATCCCCGACGGCAGAAAATTAGCGTTTAAAATAAATGTAACGCTTTAAACGAAATTTTGAAAAATATATAATATTATATGCTTTTGTTCGGCCCACCTATTCAATTGTTGTTTCGAATATTTTGTTGATAAAATGAATGAAATTAATTATTGAAACGAAATTATTATGAATTTATTTATGCTACATGGACAGGGTCATCAAATTCCATCCCGAACATGTACGTAATTTAATAAAACATATCCTGATTTACCACAATTGAATGCGTACAGTTAAATTATAGAAAAAAATTGCAGGATGTTCAAATAACATGGGGTTTAATGGTCATCTTAAAAAAATACGTTTTTTAAGTCTAATATAAAATTATTTCCGAAACCTTACGATTTGTGTATAAAAATGTTATGCATTCTTTGCCAATCGCGTTATTGATTTTCGAAATGTTCCAACAAAATACAAAGTGTTGCAATTAAAAAATATCATCCGATATAAATGAACCAAGTGACGACATGAATGAATCCACCCTATATGATTCAATGTCGATTTCTCTATTGGATCTGATTGTGCTTTTTATGTGTATATGTATATGGGTTCTTTAAACCGTCTTCAAAAATTCAATTGTTTATAAAATACGAAACTATACATACATATCTACATATAATTTTAATGGCGATGTGATTTTGTAGCAAAATAATAAGAAATGACTAATTATCTCAAAAAGCGTTATTGATAAATATATGCAGTAATACAAAACAGAAACTTCATAAATAATTTAAAAATTAAAGGAAAAAAGTTTCCTATTTAAAATAGCAGTTGCTAATACTTTTCACTAGATCCGGCAAAGCTGCAACTTTTAAAATATTATACATGGTCAGAATAAATCAACTTTTGAAAATTACCAAATTTTTCGAATAATTTTACGAACAACGACTGTGAATTAATCTGTTTATAATTTTAATCACACGACTTCGATATATAATTTATGAAGGCATTGCATTTAAAAGTGATATTAATAGGGTTTCTCTTTCAAATATTGTAATTCAGCGTATCGTTGAAAATTGAAGTAGAAACCTAGAATTGTTACAAATGACGATAGAACTCCTAATTTATTTCTGCATTTATTTCTTAACCATCATTTTATAAAATGATAATAATAAATGTTATTCGTCAAAAGATGTGATACGAGGTATGTTTAATAGAAATGCGTTTAAGGTCTGTGTTCAACTGTTGGATTAAGTTGTAAATTTCCTGCTACCAATTGTGATCATCGCATGGAGATCATTCTGAACTGTAACGTAGACATTGTAAAACCTTCTCCTGCACAGGGCCAACCGAGTCTTATAGTTTAATGGGCCACATAGTCACGTTTTTTATGCACTTTCCAGTACATCTTTGATGCTGACCTGTAACAAATTCAAGTTGTCTGAATGCCATGTTGATTGAAGTCGCACTGGTATAAACATAAGTATATCAATTTTTGGACTCCCTCGCGCCACGTTGACCAAGTTTGTTTAACAAAAAGCATTTTTGGGAGGCTTATATTCGTAAATAGTTGGATTGTAAGTACACAACTCCCTGCTATGGCATTGTACAGTGATGAAACGTGACTCCTTCGTATTTGGAAAACAAATATGGCAGTAACAAAATTGCGATCCGTGGAAGCTTTCTATTTATCATAATTATTTCCATTATTTGTTTCACATTCACGTTGTTTGTTTTCAATGTACCCTTATTCAAGTGCAGCTTTCTGTTCTGCTAATGAAACTGATACCTCATGCATACAGAATATTCATTTTTACGTGTCTTTAAAAAGGAGTAATTATAATCTAGGTGAAAGACTGTCTTTTAAATAGTCATACTTCTAGGGATGTGTAGTACATATTTTATTGTACAAAGAGTATGTACATTTTGATAGCTGTTGAGAATGATAATGAAATATTTCCTATCTAAAGTAGTTTATGGAAAATTCTTAATGTGCATTTTAATAAGTTGTCTTTCTCCCTGAAAGATTTTGTTGGAAAGAACAAGTTTACCTCATAACAAATCAGAGGTTGTATTTTGATTTTTAAATGCTTCACTTAAACATCCATCCCTAATACAGTAAGTTTTTAGAAGAAAATTTCTGGCACACCCTAATGAAAACACCAATTTTAGAAAAATAATTCTTTTTTGAATTGCTAAGGGCTTTAGTCTTTTCGGAATTCTACTTTTTACTTTTTTAAGAATAAAATCCTTTTTACCGAGAGTAAGTTCCTAACGGCTAGTAACTAGAACACAAGTCTATTCTCTTGGTTTCACAAAATTTTTGGGAGCATTTAATTTTAAAATGGATGCAATTTATATCCTAGCTGGCTGAGATCCTTTTTTGGTAGAATAAGACTGACCCAGATCTCTACACTTTTTTGTTACATTCCTTTTCCACTTTGTGTCATCTGATTTATTCCAATGGCTTCTTTTGGCGGCGTTTCCATCTTAGAATTTTAAAATTAAAATGTTAACATTTTAAGTTATAACCAATTATGTTTTGTTTACTTAGGTGCATCGTATTATCTTGAGCTTCTTCAAAAGTGCTTTTCTCAAAGGAATCGAAATTATCTCCTTCATTTGGTTTAAAATCGCTATTGTTCAAAGGAGTCCAAATAATAATTTTCTTTCGTGTTCTAAAATGATTATTTTTTTACAGCGTATAAAAATGAATTATAATTGTTTTTACCTCATTTTGTAAGATTTGCACGACTCAGTAACACAACTAATTGGATTGACTCTATCTTGGCTTTAGGTGTTTTCTGAAATTAAATTCGAACACTTAGAGTTTCTTTTATACCTAAAAAGTCGTAATAGTATTTTTTTTGCTTGTTATTTCAAATTAGCCTATTGTAGGAAATTTTAACTAAATATCTCAAACTGATTGTACAACAATTTTAGGCCTCTCATCACCTTTCACAAGACTCAACTTTGCGTTAATCTTGGCAAGTTCCGTGAGATGTTTACCTCTACAATTTTGCATTGTAACTAATTTCACTAATGCCTTTGGTAATAGGAAATTATTTATAAAGTATTTCTAGCCACAACTACCACAAACTTAAAGTAAACAATGAAATTTAATTTGATTATGTTAAATCAAAATGTAATTAAATTCAAAATGATGACAGCATGTAATAACTTTCTCCTGCAAAATGTCATTAAGCACATGAATACTGGTATTTTAGACTTACAGATTTCACTACTTATTATATACAACCAGATATACAAGAGGACATTTAAAAAAGTAGGTACAATGCATAATACCATATTATAGAGAGCAATAAAATAATTAAAAAAAAATTCTATTCACTAATATCTGACCACCTTTTGTTTTCAATGTTGTTTGTTTAAAGTGTTTTTGTGAAACTTAAATTTTTTTAAACAATTAGTTCATATTCATTCGAAATATTATTATTTTTAGTATTATTATTATTATTATTTCACTTCTTCGTTTCAGAAAGATGATCATTCAGGTCTAAATTTAATGGACTGTTGGAAAAACAATTCCTTCCATTCAGTGCATTATTTTTTTTTCTTTACTGAAACGATGGTCTTTCAGGCGGGCGAAAACACTTCAGTTCCTCTTGATCAGTTTAAAAATTTTCGGTCTATGGGAAAAGTTTACCGGATAACAGCTTTTTCTCTACAAGTAGCGATGTTGGTCCTTAGTCCGATGGTCCTCAAGTTCTTAGATATTGCTTCTCCAGCCGAAATTACGAGTGGTAGCATTGCAACCATCTAAAACCGCCATATGTTCTTAATTTCTATGGCTAAGTTTTCGTATTTACTGATTTTCTCTGCATCCACCCTTGCAGTATTACATATAAAAAAATAGTTCAGATATATCGACGATGGTTCCAGTTCCCCTCTCCCTTTAAATTAGCACGATGTCCGATCTGATATAGTCTAGTGTTTAATCCATAATGACAGGCCGATCCCAGTAAAATATTGATGATCTATTTTCAAGAACCAGTGGCAGTTGGTACTTGTAGTAAGGGGATGTATTGTGGATGAATCTATCGTTCATGGCAAGCTGCCGATAAATAATTTTCGCCAATTGATTGTGACCCAGATAAGCGTTGCTCGCGAAATTCTGGCAACCAGCAATGATGTGCTCGATTGACTCCCCAACAGAGTTACGGTTGCTGCATCTATCTTTGACATCCAGTTTCATGCAGTGTTTTTCATATTTTGTTATTATTATTATTCAATTATTACAATATTAGTTCGACACGTGTCAGATTTCATTTGTTTCATAATTTCGTAATCTACAACTGGCAAGCATTTTTCTGCCTTTTAAGAATTCATTTAATAAATCCAAGTATTTGTTGTATATCTATTTGAATGTTATTCTATACATTAAAAAAAATAATGAAAATCGCCTAATAAAAACAAATTCGAACACAGGCTTTCATATTGTCTCTGCAAAAACTCATTACTTTATCATGTTGGCCAATTTTTTATTAGAGAACGCCATTCTTAGTTGGTGTCAAATAAATGTCATGAGATTTTGAATAATTTTTATAACATTTTCCATAAAGGACAAGCGCTTATATCGACAATTATTGATAATTATCGAGAATGATTGCAAATTGATGTTACATATGAGAAAAGAAAATAATTTTTCTGTGTGAAATGTTAACCGTGCAACAAAGTCCCAAGAGATCGAAAAGATAGATAGAGAATCAATGTATCCCCAGGAAAAAAATGAATACGATGTAGCTTCCCAGTGAAAAGTTCTGACCATTTTTACGTACGAAGATGACCAAGAACTTACCACTTGTACTTTGTAGATAGATATAAATGTTACATCAAAATAATCATTGTACTAATGAATAAATGTATAACAAGTTTCATTGAGATTCATTGAAGCATTCTCCAGATATAAGAAAAAGGTGTTTTTTTTTCAAGAACTTTGACCATCAATACTACCTAAACGAGACACTTTTTCCAAATAATTTTTTAGCTAAATTGTAATATTTTGACCCGAATAATCTCACGATACTATTTTTATCATGTATTTTCGGGACACCCTGTATAATATAGAGTTAACGCCTTCAGCTAATGAAAAAAGGAGCATTATTTAGTTGGTTAGTGAATTTAACTCAAAATGAAATTAGTGACTTGTGCCAGAACGCCGACGACATAAATTCCACGTAATTGATTGGATTAGAAGGTGTTGCCATATCAATCTTATCTCTCTAATCTTACAGCATTTGAATTCGAAATGTTAAAGTCTTTAAGCCATTTTTTTTTTGCGCAGACAAAAATTCTCCAATAAAGAAAAAGAGTGTTCATTTGTTTTTATTCATAATATAAAACTCTTTCTATATTTTCGTACACATCCACATCGAGAGTCAACCACCTGTTTAAACATCTTATCTCTCTACAATCGTGATCTCATGTTTACTTGCAATCCTTTAGTCCAGTTCTCCAAGTTTGTCTGTCCTACGCCTTCGTCAACAAACATAGTTTGAGTGTGCCCGCAAATTGTTCTTATTTGGTCCATTCATCTATTGGGCGATCGATTTCTATCTATACTAATAAGTTCTGAGATGTTTCATAGAAATTTTACCTGAAAAGTCGGATTTCATTTAATCTTTAATTAAACGGGAAATTGTTAAAGGATATAATTTAGTGTATTTTAAAAGAAAATCTTATATTTTAAGGAGTGGAAATTTTTCTTTGAAAAAAGTTACTTGGCCCGATCTTATCGTGTCATCCAGAAAAAGTAACTTACCGAGTTTGGTAAATGTTGAAGTTAAAGTAGTTCATATTAGCCGCGAAAACTTTACGACAAAATTCCCTGGAGGTTCTAGTAAAGTACCTCTGACGGCAATTTCCCGATCTAAAATACGAAATTTATAGTGCACAAACTAACAAACCTTACATATTGCCAATTAACTATAAAGGGAAAATCGCAGTACGAAACGAGGCCATCTACCAGAGAGATGAAACGCTTAATAAAAATGGGTCGAATTTTAACTAAACCTATCCTCTCTTTGCTCCCCAATGTGAAATTCGAATCGTTCGCTATCTCAAAAATACCTCAAAGTGGTCCCTGGATAAACGCTTTCTATATTAAAACTCCATAAAGCGACTCAACCGGAGGGTGAAGCTCATCTATTTAACTTGATTCGGCGATCTTAATGGAATATTTAAAGAAATTTTCCAGCGATTAATAAAGCCAAAGATTATTTTTCTGACGCAAGATGACATTGGTCCATGCCAAAGTGGTGACATTTTTCTGAAAAGAAAAATGTCTTAATTAATTACCCTCTGATGGTTAAATGTGTAGGTTAAACGTTTATTTAGCCTCTGGCAACTTTTCCAAACGAACGATCTCGAATCGAGAAGGAGCCCAACACAGAAGAGAAGATTAATTAGAAACTAGGAGGAGAACGCCACTGCGATACCGTTGATTTGCTGAAATATCAATTTCCACGATGACAGTACGCTTAATCGAGCTTTAGTGTATTAAATGAAAGCAAACTAGCTAACATGGCGCGATATACAGGATGTTTTCAGTTTCCGGAACATTTCAACAAATTAATCGTTCTGAATTATTCCAGAAATAGGTAATTTCTAACGAGGTTTACAACAGGAACAAAGCAAATGCCAAGGCAAATGAATATTAGTCATAGAAGAAAAAAATTTGCTTGTGATAAAACCTATTCGGGAAATGTGACTTTTCCATAGGAAAGTGAAATGTGGAGGTTGCCCGAACTCCGACTTAATTTCGATGACACGGGTCGGACGTGTGTGAATGACTCTTGTGCTCGATATAAATATGATGAACGATTCTTGCTGGGATTTTTGAAAGGCGTTTTTTAACGGGAAAACTATTGTAGCGTTAAAATGGTGTCTCAATTTCTCTTTTTTTGTTTAATTCCCTACACTCCATATTTCAAAAATCGGAGGAAGCGTTCAAAAAAATAACAATTAACTCTTTTATAAATTCTAATCAAAGTTAATTTCTTTTCAATGTTTCAACACTTTATGAAGATAAAATCATTTTTGCAAACAGAAAACACTCTGTATATTTTTAAAGGAAAATAATATAATGCTATTTTTCCTTGCCAGAAATTAAAGTCAGTCCGGGCAGTTCCCTAGAAGACATCGCTGGCATTGGCGGCGGTAAGTTGTCCTTTATACATAGACTTTGCACACATAAAAATAACTAGATGAGGCATATGCTCTAAGAAAAGGATCCTGTCTTGCATTCAACGAATATGTAGTTGGTGTATTTTATTTTTTCTCTAGAGAAATTTATCATAAAACTAGCTATTCCTTTGAAATATGGTAATGCGCCATTCATAAAGCTAATTTGCTGATTGAAAATGAAATTTTCATTAAAGAAAAATTTAAATACACCAACTATTCATTCAATAGGCCTAATGGAACTATGCTTAGTTAGGGTTTTTTGTTAAAGTATCGATAATTTTTTTAAAATTAGTCTTATGGATCATGCTTGTTCTATATCTTATACATATTTTTATGCTTTTTCTCCCAGCCGGTTAAAAAAGTGAACATTGTTCATTTCAAGTGAGGTGAGAAAATTCGCATTTCCACCTAGATGGACAAAAAATAAATAACCTGTTTCGATGAGGATAACTGTAGTGACAGATCAGGTTACAGGTAATAACAGAGAAATATACCAACATCTCTGTTAAAGTCCATTCCAGTTAAGAATGCAGTGGTGGGTGGAGCTAAGTGAGCCTGATTTACACGATAACAAAATCGTAACGTTCAAGTGAATGATGATTATAACGCCACTACGTGGAAAAAATATTTTATAGGGTAAATCGGGCTCGTTTCTAAGCCAATTACAGAGCCGTATTTTTAGTCCCTATATTTCTCCACACTGCATTTTTAACTGAAACGCAGTATAGAAAAGTATTATTAAAAGTATTAGTCTTATTGAGAGATAACAAACAACCCGATAACATAACATTTATTTGTAATTACGGAATTGTATTTCAAGACTAAAAAATCTCGCATTTGGAAAATTTATTCACGAAATACATTTATATTTGTATTTTCTATACCTCTATGGTTTTCAAAATGGCCACTATACTCACATGAGTTGTCAGTGTGCTAGATATGCCATTGTTATATTAAATTAAAGTAAATAAACTAATAAATTCTGCAAAATGTATTAGAACGGCACGGAGAAAAATCGTATTCCAATTTCGGTTGAAAAATACGTTTAAAGACCCCACACTGTGTAGACCTCATCAAGGGTATCAATCTACAGAACAGCACATTTTTATCTACATTAGAAATATGCTTTTACCTGATAAGAAAAACAAAAAAACCACATGTTACCTTAACCCTGTTTTCCAGGGGTAGCTGAACCTGCTAGAGGACACAGGGCTGCATCCAGGTCGTCCTTGCTGCAACCCTCTTTGCTAATTATGATCATGGTTTTTACTGGTCATTTAAGAAGGTGACTGACCGCTTAAATTAGTGAAAAATAAATGTAATGTTGTTGTAAATAGCAATTTAAAGCTTGTCAATTTCGAATATGGATGTGCAAAACTACATATGTGATTTGTTATTTTTATTTCTTTTGTAAATTAAATTATTAAAATCAAAGAATTGTACAGATAGTATCTATTATCTTAGACTGTACTTTCGTCTTAAGAATGTTCTTAAACAGTCAATATAGTAAGCGTTCTAATATTACTAACACCATAGACATATAAAAATATCTAGATATTGTAAAACACATTTAAGAAAATGATACCATCATGCTTAAAGAGAGTACTGGCATTGTTTAGATACAAAAATATTATAGTACAAGCATTATGGAACCATTTCTCTCTACAGGGTGACCTAGAATATGTTAAATGAAGACATGTCACCATTAGATATGTTGTGGTAACACTGGACCTATTCGCATGGAACAAGTATCTGTTACCTGGACGGCGTATCTACCATCGTATAAAAAGACATGTACCTATAGCCACTAGCTGAACGAAAATGAATACGTTGAGCGCATTTGCCATGACGTCATATTTTGATGTTTTTGGGTATGTAGTGTTCTTAAACTCAAATCGTGTAAGACTGTATACTTGGTCCACTGACGTCATCGCAGGATGTTTATTAGGCATGGGATTGGGCGTGGCTATAAATGTCTTCTTATACGATGGTATCTTCTATGAAATTGCAGATGTACCTGTTACGAAATCAGAAAAAGTCGCTACTAAGATATAAAATTGTTATAATTACTCGAAGTATCAAAAATCTATTCGAAAGCGGAATTATTATTTTTTTTACATCGATTTTCATTCCTGCCTGTTTGATAAAGAATGCTCAAACATAACTGAAAACAATATCTACAGAACAGTTTAGAACCAGAACAGGTATGGTATAATAGGTATGT
Source organism: Hypothenemus hampei (assembly GCA_013372445.1). Lineage (NCBI taxonomy): Eukaryota > Metazoa > Arthropoda > Insecta > Coleoptera > Curculionidae > Hypothenemus > Hypothenemus hampei. The sequence continues at coordinate 709,851 of JABRWK010000036.1, read as the reverse complement.
TTTTCGAATTAAAATAAGTTATACTAGATGCAACTATTCGGTAACATCTCTAATCACCATACTCCTAACTTTTTTTAAATGTCAACAAAGATTTTATGAAATAACTCAACAAGAGTATAAATATCTAACGAACTCAAATTTAGTGTATGTGGAGACCAAACTAATGAATCATTAAAAATATTACTAAAATTAATAGATCACTCTGTATATTTTTAAATGTCTATAATGGTTATGGAGCTTTTAAAATTAAAATAATATTTTTTCCTGCTTCAATATGTAAAATTCTATTCAACTAAATTAGAGGTTCATCTCATGTTAGTTCACAAATTTCTAGTTATGTATTATTATTGATAAGTAGGTCTGTGATATTAGTTATAAAAATTTCGTATTAGACTTATTTCACACTGAATCGTCTCTTGATATAGGTACTTTCGGTTTGCTCTCGCTTCGAAATCTCTATTCACATTATAGTTCACAGTTAGGTGCAAATATTGAAACAAATGCATAATAATATCATTTCGTGGCATTTTTATCAAAGAATTAACAAAGAAAAATTATAAGAAGGATGTGAATTTAGAAAAATGTATAATCGAGAAAAAGTAAAGGTGAATATTATTAATTCTCCCCCCCCATTTAATTGACATATACTGATTGTCCGATCGAGAAAGGACTCATAGTGTGAATTAAGCCTTATTCTATAGATCCTCGCTCAAATTTCAATGGCAATATCGCGGCGTTGCCAAACCTCAGTTAAATTAACCGATAATTCGTTTTTAATTAAACCACAACGAAATTTCAATTGGTTTAATTCGTATACGAAGTTGAAATAACTGTTTTTTTTCTTCAAATTGCCATTAATGTGTACATAAATATTACATATATACATATAATTCCGGTAAGCAACCTAAACTAATAAACGGTGTAGCTCTCTGCGTTTGAATAATTAATTTCGTCATTGTTATGTATATATACAGGGTGTTTCAATGAAACCTAACCATTAGAAATATCTGGAGAAACACGGGCTATATCAATCTGAAAAAAATTACATAAATCTTTATTGATCTAATCTCTCTTTGAAAAATATTGTCAACTTTGTGGCATCTCGGATTATACCGGAAGTAGTTGTCAACTTTCTTATTTTAAATGGAACCTCCCATTTTTTTTTGCATTTTTAAATTCCTCGTCAAATTTTAAGGCCAATTTATATTTAGCGTCTTAATGTCTAAAATTTCCCGTTTCCGAGTTATTCCGGGTATTTCGAAAATTATGACAGCTACAGAGTCCTACAGAAATCGATGCTACGCCCTAACCACCACATATTTCGGAATCGGACTTCTAGGGCCTCAAGAGATCCTATAGTGCTACGTTGTGACTTATTTGAATTTCAAAAAAATTTTCTTTCACAGCTACTGAAATATGCCTCTGAAGTTTTATGATTGCAAATGTCCATAACTAAAGTCCGTTCGCGTTAAGAATAGACTGGTGGGTGGAGCTAAACCGACCTGACTTACACTGTAAAATATGTCGATATTTTCACTTTTTAGAATATTTTTAATAAAAATGGCCAATCATGATCCGTATGTTATTACTTAAACATCAAATTGAAAAGTACAAGAGAAAAAGTCATAACAAACTTTGTAGTCAGGTACAGTAAATNAACTGTAGTGACAGATCAGGTTACAGGTAATAACAGAGAAATATACCAACATCTCTGTTAAAGTCCATTCCAGTTAAGAATGCAGTGGTGGGTGGAGCTAAGTGAGCCTGATTTACACGATAACAAAATCGTAACGTTCAAGTGAATGATGATTATAACGCCACTACGTGGAAAAAATATTTTATAGGGTAAATCGGGCTCGTTTCTAAGCCAATTACAGAGCCGTATTTTTAGTCCCTATATTTCTCCACACTGCATTTTTAACTGAAACGCAGTATAGAAAAGTATTATTAAAAGTATTAGTCTTATTGAGAGATAACAAACAACCCGATAACATAACATTTATTTGTAATTACGGAATTGTATTTCAAGACTAAAAAATCTCGCATTTGGAAAATTTATTCACGAAATACATTTATATTTGTATTTTCTATACCTCTATGGTTTTCAAAATGGCCACTATACTCACATGAGTTGTCAGTGTGCTAGATATGCCATTGTTATATTAAATTAAAGTAAATAAACTAATAAATTCTGCAAAATGTATTAGAACGGCACGGAGAAAAATCGTATTCCAATTTCGGTTGAAAAATACGTTTAAAGACCCCACACTGTGTAGACCTCATCAAGGGTATCAATCTACAGAACAGCACATTTTTATCTACATTAGAAATATGCTTTTACCTGATAAGAAAAACAAAAAAAACCACATGTTACCTTAACCCTGTTTTCCAGGGGTAGCTGAACCTGCTAGAGGACACAGGGCTGCATCCAGGTCGTCCTTGCTGCAACCCTCTTTGCTAATTATGATCATGGTTTTTACTGGTCATTTAAGAAGGTGACTGACCGCTTAAATTAGTGAAAAATAAATGTAATGTTGTTGTAAATAGCAATTTAAAGCTTGTCAATTTCGAATATGGATGTGCAAAACTACATATGTGATTTGTTATTTTTATTTCTTTTGTAAATTAAATTATTAAAATCAAAGAATTGTACAGATAGTATCTATTATCTTAGACTGTACTTTCGTCTTAAGAATGTTCTTAAACAGTCAATATAGTAAGCGTTCTAATATTACTAACACCATAGACATATAAAAATATCTAGATATTGTAAAACACATTTAAGAAAATGATACCATCATGCTTAAAGAGAGTACTGGCATTGTTTAGATACAAAAATATTATAGTACAAGCATTATGGAACCATTTCTCTCTACAGGGTGACCTAGAATATGTTAAATGAAGACATGTCACCATTAGATATGTTGTGGTAACACTGGACCTATTCGCATGGAACAAGTATCTGTTACCTGGACGGCGTATCTACCATCGTATAAAAAGACATGTACCTATAGCCACTAGCTGAACGAAAATGAATACGTTGAGCGCATTTGCCATGACGTCATATTTTGATGTTTTTGGGTATGTAGTGTTCTTAAACTCAAATCGTGTAAGACTGTATACTTGGTCCACTGACGTCATCGCAGGATGTTTATTAGGCATGGGATTGGGCGTGGCTATAAATGTCTTCTTATACGATGGTATCTTCTATGAAATTGCAGATGTACCTGTTACGAAATCAGAAAAAGTCGCTACTAAGATATAAAATTGTTATAATTACTCGAAGTATCAAAAATCTATTCGAAAGCGGAATTATTATTTTTTTTACATCGATTTTCATTCCTGCCTGTTTGATAAAGAATGCTCAAACATAACTGAAAACAATATCTACAGAACAGTTTAGAACCAGAACAGGTATGGTATAATAGGTATGTTTTTCGAATTAAAATAAGTTATACTAGATGCAACTATTCGGTAACATCTCTAATCACCATACTCCTAACTTTTTTTAAATGTCAACAAAGATTTTATGAAATAACTCAACAAGAGTATAAATATCTAACGAACTCAAATTTAGTGTATGTGGAGACCAAACTAATGAATCATTAAAAATATTACTAAAATTAATAGATCACTCTGTATATTTTTAAATGTCTATAATGGTTATGGAGCTTTTAAAATTAAAATAATATTTTTTCCTGCTTCAATATGTAAAATTCTATTCAACTAAATTAGAGGTTCATCTCATGTTAGTTCACAAATTTCTAGTTATGTATTATTATTGATAAGTAGGTCTGTGATATTAGTTATAAAAATTTCGTATTAGACTTATTTCACACTGAATCGTCTCTTGATATAGGTACTTTCGGTTTGCTCTCGCTTCGAAATCTCTATTCACATTATAGTTCACAGTTAGGTGCAAATATTGAAACAAATGCATAATAATATCATTTCGTGGCATTTTTATCAAAGAATTAACAAAGAAAAATTATAAGAAGGATGTGAATTTAGAAAAATGTATAATCGAGAAAAAGTAAAGGTGAATATTATTAATTCTCCCCCCCCATTTAATTGACATATACTGATTGTCCGATCGAGAAAGGACTCATAGTGTGAATTAAGCCTTATTCTATAGATCCTCGCTCAAATTTCAATGGCAATATCGCGGCGTTGCCAAACCTCAGTTAAATTAACCGATAATTCGTTTTTAATTAAACCACAACGAAATTTCAATTGGTTTAATTCGTATACGAAGTTGAAATAACTGTTTTTTTTCTTCAAATTGCCATTAATGTGTACATAAATATTACATATATACATATAATTCCGGTAAGCAACCTAAACTAATAAACGGTGTAGCTCTCTGCGTTTGAATAATTAATTTCGTCATTGTTATGTATATATACAGGGTGTTTCAATGAAACCTAACCATTAGAAATATCTGGAGAAACACGGGCTATATCAATCTGAAAAAAATTACATAAATCTTTATTGATCTAATCTCTCTTTGAAAAATATTGTCAACTTTGTGGCATCTCGGATTATACCGGAAGTAGTTGTCAACTTTCTTATTTTAAATGGAACCTCCCATTTTTTTTTGCATTTTTAAATTCCTCGTCAAATTTTAAGGCCAATTTATATTTAGCGTCTTAATGTCTAAAATTTCCCGTTTCCGAGTTATTCCGGGTATTTCGAAAATTATGACAGCTACAGAGTCCTACAGAAATCGATGCTACGCCCTAACCACCACATATTTCGGAATCGGACTTCTAGGGCCTCAAGAGATCCTATAGTGCTACGTTGTGACTTATTTGAATTTCAAAAAAATTTTCTTTCACAGCTACTGAAATATGCCTCTGAAGTTTTATGATTGCAAATGTCCATAACTAAAGTCCGTTCGCGTTAAGAATAGACTGGTGGGTGGAGCTAAACCGACCTGACTTACACTGTAAAATATGTCGATATTTTCACTTTTTAGAATATTTTTAATAAAAATGGCCAATCATGATCCGTATGTTATTACTTAAACATCAAATTGAAAAGTACAAGAGAAAAAGTCATAACAAACTTTGTAGTCAGGTACAGTAAATAATACGTAAATTTTGATTACCATGGTCAATATTTACATGCTGTAAATCGGACTTATTTTTAAGCCAATCACAGAGCCGTATTTTTAAGCCCTATGGTTTCCAACGGTCTATTTTTAACGCGAACGGACGTTACCTAATTTGTTTTCAGAATTCAAAAATCTATAACTTTCGTTTAGTTGATCATATCCCTAAACGCAGCAAATAGTTTCTAAATTTAAAAAACATTGCTCACATTTCGGGTCATACCTAAATATGTATTTCGGCAATCACATGCGTGATGTAACATTTGCCTTCGCACTGACGGCTTTTTTTAAAATTTTTAACAGGTTCAACTACCGAAACATTTAGGCTTGACCTAAAAAGCGAGCAATTTTTTTAAACTTAGAAGCGGCTGCGGGTTGTGAAAAACTTTTTAAAATTCAAATAAGTCACAATGTAACATTTCAAGTCCTTTGGGATCCCCAAAAATCCGATTGCGAAATTCATAGCTTTTAGGGTATAGCACGGATTTCCGTAGGACTCTGTAGCTGTCATAATTTTCGAAATACTCTGAATAACTCAGAAACGGGAAATTTTAGACATTAAGACACTTTATATAAATTGGCCTTAAAATTTGACGAGGAATTTAAAAATGCAAAAAAATGGGTGTTTCTATTTAAAAGAGAAAAATTGACAGCTATTTTCGATGTAACCGGAAGTACCACAAAATTGAAAATATTTTCCAAAGGTATATAAGATCAATAAAGATTTATGATACCTATAGATTTATAAAGTGTTTTCAGATTTTTGTAGTCCATGATTCTCCAGAAACTTTTAATGAGTAAGTAACGCTGAGACACCCTGTATATATATGTATGTACATATACAGCGTGTTTCAAAGTAAAGGATCAAGCTCGGAAAGGGTGATAGGGAAGAAAAAAAATTGAATAACTCAAAATCAGTCCGGTAATTGACCACCATTTATTAATTATTTTTTGCAAATAACCTCTCGCATAACCCATGTGCTGTTTGATCCATTACTTTTGAAATATGTTGTACATTTACAGATATCCATACCATACCTAGCTATAGTTTTGTATATAAACAATGTGAAAATAATGAATAATGACATTAACCCAATTAACCATATCCATCCCCTTGTCAAAGTATCACTAAATGTAATGACAGTACATTCTCAATAATATTTTGTACAAAAGAAGTCGATAATTATGTATTAAGCGAGCCGATTCCTGTGTAATGTTTTGTAACCATAAACATTTTGAAAATAAACTAAAAATTGCCAAATAAATTAGTTGTATTTGATCTTGATCCTGCAAAGTATCGTAATTTTCTAGTATTTACGATTTTATTTTTGATTATTAAAAGTGAATTATTAAAGATACGCCACTGTCCTACTTTTTTGTAAAATAAAAGATGCTGTAAACGGATTTTCCTTGGAAGCTTTTTTTCTGATTGTGAGATCCAAAGCTGGTTATGAAAATTTGTCATTTCGGAGCCCCCCTCGTATCTCAGGTGTCTAATAATAATCTTATAACTGTAAAAGTTTATTTAAGTTTCATCAAGCTCCATTGTTTTAATAAGTTTATTCCACTTTATGTCAATTTTAAATATTCGAAATTTCATAGTTTCCTTATGAAGGAGTTCATTTAAAATTCCATTACGGGTCGGTATTTCACCATCCGCATTAAAATCCGACCAAACAATATAAATATTTATGAATACTATTATTACGCAAATAAAAATACGTCACGTTTAAATGGGATATTATGAATTTTATTAGTTAGATCTTTCAATTGCCTACGCCACTGGTCGAATGAAATTTTTTAATACTTCATGATACAATCGGATTTACAACCGATCCTTAAATCGCTTAATTGCGATTATTCGTTATTTAAACTGAGGATTATTGTTTATAAAAAAAAAGATTCGAATAATGATCGCGTGTAGATATAAACAATCAAACGGATTATGAGCACCTATTGTTAAATGCAACGAAAAAAATCTTAAAGATGGATTTCCCGAATACCCGGAATCACTTCACGATCCTGGTCATTTGAGTCTGCCGACTTCGAATTTTTTTCCTCTCAGTTGAATAAACAATGGTCAACAGTAATTTCTGATAGTGGGCGTTTAGTTCCGTCAAGTTTTTTTGGGTTATTTTCAATACTCAGATTACGATTTCTTTTTGTAAGCGTAAAAGCCGTTTGGAAAAAATTAAGTAAATAACTGTAGGTATTTCTTTCGATACATTAAGATGCGTTGGAATATATCCAAATGGTAAAAATTCGATGAAGTTTAAGTTATCTATCCGTGTTTGCTCGTATATGTCAGAACGCCCACATTTAACGACGTTGACTGGTTCGATTATGCTTGTTTGTTAGATGTGAACGTTCCTTAAGGCTATGTATTATGGTAAAATTTGCCTTAGGAAAAGTAGTTTTCCCAAACTTACCTAAATATTTGAAAAACGCCACACATCACTTTAGATATTTTCCGTAACACCCACAACTATTACAGAAGATGTTTCTCAATCATTGGCATTGTTGTCGTGGTTTAAGTTGTGTTTACACAACAAGGCAACATGTGGAATTCAATCAAGAAATCAAAAATGTCGCATTTTAAAATATATGTATGTATATATGTATATTGAAAACAATTAGTTACGTTAGTTGATTATAAAAAAACTGATCAGTGCAACCGTTATACGAGGTAGGCGTAAAAAGTTTACGACCCGAATATATTATTGAAATGAAAAAACGATATCATACGACAACATCATAGAATTTGTTAAACAATTGCAAACATTTCAAATCCGTAATTGCCGCAGTTGCCAAGCAACAGTTGTTCGAGTTGACCGCGAGACGGAAGACGGCCAAGGAAAGGTGATTTAATTGAAAAGAAAGGTCATGGCAATCATTTTTTGAAATTCATAGGAAAGTTTGTTTATGGATTTTAAGAAAAGGAACGATACTGTTAATTGAGATATACTACCGCCATCTTACTACATAAATTGTAAGAATCGATCAAAACGGGGAGGCACGGAATGCTGAGCCAAACCGTATGACTTCTTCATAACAACGCTCCTGTCCATCAGGATTATTTGGCAGCTGTGAAAAATTGCGATTTTGAAGAACTTGCTCATCTAGTTTATACTCCAGACCTTGCTCCCATCGATTATTATTTATTACCAAATTTAAAAAACAACTTTGAAAAGAAGCATTTGAGAGCGGTGAATAGGTGCAAACAGTGGTTTTGAAGCAAAACTCCAGAGTACTTTTCCAATGGTATTATAAAATTCAAAATGTGAAAAGTGAATCAAAATTCAGGAAACTATATTGGAAAATAACTAATTTGTTAAAGTTCTAAACTTTTTTTGCTTACCTTATATGTAAGTAATACCGGAAGATCGAAAATGATTGACGTATCAGCTTCATCGAAATAGTGGACCGATCGTAGAAAGATTATCAAAACTGTTTCTATCTATTGACAAACAACTGTCATTAATCAGATGCATACAGATCGTTATACATATATGAGGCTATGAGAGCAAGAACGGACTAATCCCAAAAACAGACCAGCCCACTATAATCCAATTTCGCTCTTTACAAACTAAAAAATAATTCGATACAAGAACCTTTTTTGAGTTGCCATATACAGGGTGTCCGGAAATAACATTTAAATATTTTAAGGGGTGATTCTACAGCGAAAAATAATGGCAGTTTGCTATATAAACTTTGTTCGAAAAACGTTACGTTACAGAGTTACAGGGTGTTAAAGTTGGAAAAATAAATCATAGTTTCTCTAATAACTTTTGACTACTTCGAAGTAACTTTGTTCAATTTGGTATCCGAGGGTTTTTTAGGATGAAGAATTCGAATTTATCAACGATTTCCTTGTATCTCTTACAGGACGACGGAAACAGGATGTCTCATAGGTAAGTCTTGCCCTAATTTGTAACATTTCTTAATTTTTATTATTACATTACTAAACCGGGGACCTTTTTAAGTAAAAAGGTAAAAAGGTTATTTCATATCGATAGGATGAACCGTTTTCCAGTTTAATAAGTTTTTATAAACCGATGCACAAGGATATAAAAACGCATTTTAATACATAATAGGCCTTGTCACTTTGCCTTTGACGTTTCGTTTAAACTTATTAGTAAGATTTTTCTGCATAATGGAACATTATTCCTCTGAAGAAATGACGAATATGCATTTCATGTACGGGAAAGCGGGTGGGAATGCATGTGAAACTAGAAGACGATATGCAGAGGCTTTTCCCCAAAGAGTACTTCCTTGCTCACTAACATTCACAAACCTTCATAGAAAATTATGCGAGAAGGGATCTTTTGCGTTTTCGAAATATGACTGTGGAAAAAGTCGGAGTACTAGAACTGTTGCAAATGAAAAGCGAGTCTTACAAAATGTAGCAGAAAACCCTGCAACAAGTACTAGAAGAATAATTCTTCTAGTATTATTGTTGTCCGAGAAGGCATTCCTAAAAGTAGCGTGTGGGAAATTCTTAAAGAGCAGATGCTCTATCCATATCATTTGCAAAAAGTACACGCCTTAAAGCCTGATGATTTGCCTCAAAGGATTCAGTTTTGCCAAAGGTTAAGAGAACAATTGCATTTGAATGAAAGATTCTTACAGAACATTTTGTTTACAGACGAAGCTATTTCTACATAATATATACAATGTATATATATAATATGTATATTATACATATTATGTATTTAGTAAAGATACGATTGAGTGAATCCTCTTGTGCTCTAATCTTTTATTATTTTTGGATCCATTAATAAAAATGGAAAAAAAACTATTGAAGCTGAATTTCAGTAGAGATAGGCACACTTCAATCATTGTTGATCTCCATGTGTGTCATTACGTACATAATACGTAATACAACTCCTAAAAATGGTTTTAGGATTTTTTTTTAGATGGTACTGGTTTGATGTAAACAGAAAAATTTAAAAAGAAAAATGGACCCTACGTCTTCTATTTTACACCGATTTAAATCAAACCTTACTATACTTACACTACATTATTCATTAAGAGGCATCGAATTTTCAAAAAATGTAGAAACTTTTGAAATTTTTTTGGTAAATTCATCATTAGACACGGATTCTAAACTACTTTGAATTCAGAGGGGCCGAACAATATTCTCATTCAAATATCCTTAGATGGACAAATTTTCCTTAAATTGAAATTCAGAAGAAAAACCTTTTTCATCCGCATCCCTTTGCATTGCCATAATGACGAGTAAAAAAGGTTTTTACGACTTCCAAAATTTCCCTAAACTAGGGAAATTTCCTTTTGTATTCAATTCAATAGATGATATATCTACTTTACTTTCCATTTTTATCTATTTACCATAATAATTTTTTTAATATTTGAGATATTAATTAATCGATTTGTCATTGAGTTATATTTATTTGCTTGAACCAATTACATGTTTAAGGTATTTTCCGTGTATGAATACAATGATGGAAAAAATACAAAATGAGAGAAAAAAATCGAAATAATTATTAACAATTTTTCAAAATTAAATTTTAAATGTTTAATGCGACGCCACTGCTTAAACCAAGTGCACACAAGAGAGAAACGCCCATGAATTCTAATGATTTTCATAAAAATGAAATAACATTCAGATGTTAAATTAATTGTTGTACCTTAAATATTTAAAAATCGTATATATTTCGAATATTTTGACGTTCTTATGACAGTACCTCGAGTAGTGTTTTGATGTACATTGTACATACATATTTGGCAAGAAAAAAAATATATGAGGAAAATGCGCAAACTTTCTATCACGGTCAGTTATTGCGAACCACGACTCGAAGTCGGATGGAGAATTTTTTTTTTCAATGTTTTTATAGTGTGACTTTGTTGTTAACAATGTTATCATGGAATTGTGATAAGAAACGGAATGGTAAGTAATTCTTTAGGATGATACAGTGTTAAGTATTTAAAAATCACAACGCTTTTAGCACCGTTTTAATATGTTTTCGTCGAAAGACTATTGTAGGGAACGTTTGAATTTTATTTGAACGGCACAATTGAAACGAGTCGAAAATGTAAATGAAAGAATGAAATGCACAATGAACAACCTAATAGTCTATATCGGATCAATTCGATATACTGTTGTTTTCTTCGGAAAAACAGACTTTTTGCTTTACTAATATCGGCTGACTATCTCTACGCATTGTTTGTTTTGAACTTCTCCCAGTTCTTACTATCCGTTGCAAATTTCCTTAAACCTACCTGTGCATACAATAAAATTTAAAAGGTTTTTATCCTTCCTCGTTGTTCTCATTTCTTGTTATTTGAATTTCGTTTTTCAGTTTCTGCAACGATGGTACGATGACACGAGCAGAAGAAAGGGACGTTTCTTTAAAACGTATTAAATGTGATGTAAAGTTCGCGTAAAATCCGAGGACGCCAATTATAAAGTGATTACGATTGGCATCATGTCGATCCTAAATGCTGTGATAGTGCTAGTGTTAGTGACTGTTCGGCCTTTACAAGGCTTTAGATATATGTACGTGTATCCGCAAAATGCCGAGAACAACAATCAGAACTCTTTGCAAAGTCCTTGCCCTTCGGTGTTTCAGTATCAGAACGATGAAAATGGTAATTTGATTGGGTTCGTTCGTGTCGATCAGTTCGATTCTGATGGGAAAATTCAATTGGACATTGAACTATCACTTAGCAATGCTGTTCAGGTTCGTTAGAAATAAAGTAGATACATCAAATTATTAATTTTTATAAAAATTATTATTGTTTTTCACTATTTTCAAAATATTTTTATGTATTTTGAAACAAATGAGAGCTGTTTAGGGAGATCCCTACCTGTCCTGGGACAACTATGATTTATAAGTGGTGACGGTTTTCTAAACAAAGTAGGGAATCTTTAAATCATCCTGATCTAAAACATTTCCGACACAACTGCCTACATACCAAGAATGTTCATGTCCACCTTGGAATGTCAAAGGTCAGCAGCGCACGTAGGGTTCTCCGTTATTATTCCTCCGTTTTATGGGTTTTTATACTCCTGAATCAAAATAAATAAGCTGTGGCTTATGTAGAATGGATCCAGTCTCAAAGGAATTCCGGGAAATCGCTAGAGAAATAATAGCGCAAATATTTTGGAATTCACCTTGTAAATTTGAAACAAAAATAAAAACAATTAAAAGGGCTTGCTACGGAAATATTCTTACTCGTTTTCTAAATGTAACAAAAGAAAAAAATACGAAAAAAGTGAAGTAAGAGGTTTTATGTGCTTTGTTTACAAAGACCAAAATGTCGTGCTATCCTAGGGTCTTCAAGTAATTAACATAATACAGTTCCGACCTTGCTTCTATTGTATGTTGTTTCCTAATCGAAAAAAGGACCTTCGTAAAAGGCCCCTTTTTTCGAGCGAGTTGTTTCTGATGGAAATAGTTATTCAACTGAATAGTAACTTGCAAATTTAAACCTTATTCTTCATTCGGCGAGCAACGTGCTCTTTCAAATAGAGCTATCAAAAATGGATGTTGTCGTTAAAGAAATAAATGACGTCATATCTGACACTGATGACGCCATAAGGCAAATTTCATTGCAGAAGCAATTCTTAGAACTCATTCTGACTAACAAATTATTCCAACCAATTACAACTTAAAAAAAAAGTAATAGTACCTACCTTAAATACCCAAATTTCTCACCCATATTCTTTTTAATGATAATTTTCTTATGTTTATTACAAAAACCATCTTTCTGTGCGTAGACAAGTAGTCATTGAAAATAATGGACGTGACGTCATATTTACAACACTGATAATATCATAAAATAAAATTTATGTCCAAATTTGCGAATTTACAAATTAAGATCAACTTGTCTCATCCTTTATTCTTTGTCGTCTGACTGAAATCGGTTTTATGTCAATTCATCCAGAAGTTCACACATACATAACCGAAAATCCAGAGATTAAAGGCGATATTAGACGGTTCAATTCTGCCTTTCATTTTGGATGAAGCAGCCAAATTGAATTGGATAAAAATAGAAGTGAATCATTCAATGCGGTTTTTTTTGTCATCAAGACTTTCACATTTGGACATTTCGATCAAAATTATTCAATATGGTGGAACTGTCTAATATCACCTTAAGTATCATAGACATAGAATACCTGGACTGCGGATGCAGCTGAAAAAAATGTACGAAAAATAAAAAAAGAAAGCATGCTTTGGTAACCTCTCTGTTTTTGTTCTTCATTATCAGGAGTGGGGATCAACGCGACTTCTCGCATAATAAATAAATTTGACTTTGACATAACATTTTTTTAGGGGAATGTAGGTGAGGATAATTTTCGGTGTACAGTAGGAGAAGCTGCCGGTCTAGCAAATAAAGAGTAGAGAAAGACAGAAAGGTTACCAAAGCATGCTTTCTTTTTTTATTTTTCGTACATTTTCTCAATACAGGCTGCATAGGACGCCAGCAGTCTAGGTATTCTATGCCTATGTTAAGTATGGTGTTCAGTGATTTTGACTTTACATGTCATTGTCAAATTTTTTTAATAACCTTTTTGAATCCATATACCTTAACGAGTGAAGACACCATAAAATGGATTATAGGTTTCGTCACCAATTGCAAATACAAATACAGATCGACAATGAGATCTTTGCCAATCTCACGTTACTTAAATCCTTAAATCTTTGGTCTCTCTTTTTCACCCTGATTTTTTTAATCCTCTCTACCTTTAATCGCTTGGCCTCCAATGCTCCTTTTCTCGAAGTGGTGGGAGATTTAGTGTTTTGCTATTTGCTATTGCTATTATTGTCTATGTTTTGAACCATTGATTAATCCTCTACCCGGAATAACAGTCATTATGACTGCTAGAGTTCACGTTTGCTTTATTAGAAGCGCACGATGTTCCGGTTAGAGGGTTAACAAATGATATTTTCAACTGCAAAGGGGTTCTTTACAGTTTGCTTTATCTCATTGCCGTGTATCGTCTTGCACAGCAGTGGCAAGACTGTGGCACGAGAAATGTTCTTAGCTCACAGGAAAGATAGAATTAGTTTTTTTAGTCATGGTAATAGCACCTAATGACAAAAAAATTAAGCAATTGTAACGCGCATACAAAAAGGTTCGCCATAGCGTCTAAAACATCCAGGGACAAAGGTAAACACAGATCGTTTTGCAGAAAAAATTATAGCAACACTTTCTTAAGTTACAAAACATTCTTCTAGATACCCATCTCGAAAAAAGTAAAACTACAAATTCGAAATATTATCCTAATTTGCTTGACCAGTATAATATTTGCATTAGAAAACTTCTGATCTAGAGACAGAAAAACAATAAAAAAAAGAAATCAATGGTTCTCGTTTGGTTTCTAATGCACTTTATTCATCAGATTTGGCAACTTCAGGATTTTTTTAACTTCAGATTTAAAAAATATTGCTGGTAAAAAGCTTGTGCTCAATATCGAAATAATTCTTGTTGACAATGTTCAGGATTTGGCTTAAATGTAGAGGATGTCCTAATTTTGTTGCATATATTTGGTTTGTGTTGTTTCCTTTTTGTAAAACAAATGATATCGCTACCAAATTTTTATTCAGTTTTTATTTTTAGGATACAGGACGATTATGATAAATTCCTATTTTGGGATCACCTTTGTACTATAAAAAGGGAATAATTGATTTTTGATGGATATTTTATCGTGTAAACCAATAGAGAATTAATATATTTTTAAATCGTTAATTTATGAAATAAATATATTAGAGACCTGCACGAATGAATACGATATCGTTCGACTATGACTATTAATACTCACTTGACGAGTATCATAATTCCTATTTCTCATCATGTAATCGTCAATTGATTATAGGAGTAGTATTCGTCATCGTAGCATCGTCAGATGGCATTTGTGGCAACGTTTCATATTTTCCATGCCAATTAGAATGAAAAACACTTATTTTTGCAAAAAATGTAATAATTAAATATTTACCTAGCAATTACCAAGTAAATAATTACAATTACATATAAGAAATAATAGGAAAATATTATAGAGATAATATGTATTTGTCTATGTACATATATTTAATATACAGGGTGTTTCCTAACTACGTGGAAAAAATTCAAGGGGTGATNTACAATTTTGAATGAAAAAAGAACAGTCATACCTCTGCCATTGATGAATGCTTGAAGCTGCTAATTTTTCGAATTAAACCTACCCATATGCTAAACTCATATACCAAATTTGATTAAAAAATTTTAAGCCGTTTGGAAGTTAAAAATTAATAACTCTTTCGTTTTTTTAAACTTTGACACCCTGTATCTCGGAAACGGTGCGTTTGCAGACCCATGTTAATAGGAACTTTTTTTCTTATTTTTGCCTGTAGAATCACCCCTTGAATTTTTTCCACGTAGTTAGGAAACACCCTGTACATAGACAAAATGGACGCTATTTTCAATGAAACATCCTGTACATTTTCTATTGGTTGAATGCATCCGTTGATCTGCTTTTCAAAAATCTATAATTTCTTATAATTTCGAAAAGGGAAATTTTTATTATTTGAGTGAATTTTTTTTTAGTAGGCCATTAAGTCTTTAGCTCGAATAACACTTGGGCTCGCGAAACTTGCCAATTTGCTCAAGCCCAAGTGTGACTCGGGCTTGAGTTTCAGCAATTAAAAAAAAATGTTAATTTTTTACCATTATTTGCAAAAAATAACCGTGCGTTAAGGGATTAAAAAAATACAAAAAATACCGTTAAAAATATCTCAAAATTTATTTTCATTACATCTCAAACATATTTTGTACATTTTTCTAATTCCTATACAGGGTGATTCAGAGTACCCATTACAGACTTTCATGTTTTGTAAAGGAACCAAAATGGAATAATTTTTGATAATCAATCCATGTCCAGAAATGTATCGTTGCCATAGTATTGATATGCCAAAATTCTCAACCGCACCATAGTCATTTACCTAATAAATACGTCAAAATTAAAAAAGAAAAAGAAAAACACATTGCTACCATGGAAACGCTTTATTTTGCGTTTTTCTTTTTCTTTTCGGAAATCTTCTCGTATTTGTTAAGTAAATGGCTGTAGTGCACTTGAAAACATTGATATACCATTACCATGGCAACGATACATTTCCGGATATGGATTCATAATCAAAAATTATTCCATTTTGGCTCCTTTACAAAACATAAAAGTCTGTAATGGGTACTCTGAATCACCCTGTATAAAATAATAATAATAATTACAAACAAATAATTACGATAAGCTCTAGAGGCATTCCAGATGACAAAACTCAAACCTGCTATTGTTTGTTATTGAATACAATGTGCGTTATTTTCTATATAAAATCTGGAGATTTTGTGAGATATCTAACTGGTTTAAATGTAATTAAATAGTATTTCAAAAATTCAAAATTTATCTCTAAATATGGTCTACAATCTATCCATTATCAGCCGGCGTTGATAAAAATGCTATTTAACTCTTTTAGGGGTAAGAAATCGATGTCAATCAAAGTCCTAGAGGGATAAAATTCTAGAATTAATTTATTGTTTTCTTCATGTGTTGCATTGTTAGTCGATAATTGAAACTACCCTATAACAAGTTATTTGAACTTGAATAAGTGGTACGTTCTATAGACCATCACCCACCTACAACGATTTTTTTCGGATATAATTTATGTACCATTGCCCTTGAAAGAGTTAAATGTGCTCAATGAATTTTATGAGTTAATTGAGGAATGCTAATGTTCCCTCATCTGTGTAAAATTTTATTTTTGCTCCCAAAATGACGCACGGCAAACGCAAACTAAATCTTCCCTATTAAACATCATAAAACCGATGACCGTCAAAAATAAAAAAAAATACATTTTCACAGCCTACTAATAAAAATTTATCGAAATTGTAAAAAATATAACTTTCAAGTCTAATAGAAAATTTATATTTTCGAAAAACTGATGAAACTACGAATTCAGTAACCAAAAAATTTGCGAGATGTCCCATTTAAAACAACATAAATTTGGCATACATGTCAAAAATTATTATTTAGATAAATACCGAGTACGTCACTATTTTCTACTTAAAAGTTAAAAGATCTATAAGAAACAGTTTTAACTCGTTGTCAAGTTGTCAGGAATCTGAGATACAATAAGGGTTAAAAAATGACAAATTTTCATAATCGTCCTGTATCCCAAAAACAATGGCTGTTAGGGACAATCCGGTTACGGCATCTTTTGTTTTACAAAAAAAAGGGCACAGTGTTCCGAAGACTACATCTTTTTATCCTTAATAATAAACAAGAAACTCCGTAACTAAAGGGTATTCCAATAGAGTTATTGGATGTTTTTTAATGTTTATTTTGTTTATCACAAATTTTTTCGAGAAAAAATATTGTATTTACTGCAATTTACAAACCTGTACAATGTTAAGTATGCAGTGATATACTGTAAAACAACGTGTTTTCGTGATTAAAACTTCTGCGATTAACACATATGGCAAAAATCCTCTCTCATAAGGAACTATTTGCAATAGAGTGCGTAAATTTGATACGACAGGGTCCATTCAAGATGTCAAACCACAAAATGGATCATTGTCAATCACATTTTGTCCAACAGCCTCAATATTATTAACCATGCGAGCTCTACGTGTATGATTTGGTGGTTTGACATCTTGAACGGACCCTGTCGTTTCAAATTTACACACTCTATTGCAAATAGTTCCTTGTGGGGGACGATTTTTCCCATATGTGTTAATCACAGAAGTTTTAATCATGAAAATGCATTGTTCTACAGTGTATCGCTGTATAATTAAAACTGTAGAAATTTATGGATTGCAATAAATAAAAATGATTCTTAAAGAAATTTGTGACAAACAAAATACAGCCAAACTTCCATAACTCAGAAGTTTTTTTGTGACTCAAGTTATCGAAGTTTGACTATATTTTGTTTGATAACTCGAAGTCTTAATATCTCAAAGTATTTTTGTGGCAAGTCATGATTCGAGTTATCGAAGTTCGACTTTGAGCATTAAAAATACATCCAATAACTGTTATTAGAATACCCTTTATACAATAACGAAATTGGGACATTCTGCATTAAACTGCTACAAAAAGGCCAAGTGGAAAAACACTTTAGCTAATCATCTTCCTTAAATCGGCAATTTTTCATTTCACTCTGTTATCAATATTTCCTCGTACGTGCACCTACACGTAATTTTTACACAATTCAAACCTTATATTAAGAAATAAACATGAAATTACAACATACAAAGTCAAGTTAAAATGAAAAACTTTTCGCTCCTTTTCATGACTAACAATAGTTTTGACATGAAACAATGATTAATGAACATGTTCGTAGCCCAAACGGTTCGACCTGTTGTTTCGATTCTAATCGTTACTAATAACTGGATGTGATGTAATAACTTAAAAATACGTTTTATATAAATTTACGAATTATTTCCCTCTTCTAGGGTTACAATGGAAGGATCGCACTGGCCGGAGAAAGACAAAAAGTGATAAACGACATTATGAATCGCAAGCCGATATTTTACAAAATCTTATTTCCGGCCTGGCAAAATATCCCACCGAAAATAACGAGGATCTCGGTAAACGGAGATATTATATGTAGCGGCCCCACCGTAGGACGTACGTAAATTAGTCCTACCAGATCATAACGAATAAATCTATAGGCAGTAATATTAATTGAAATTTTAGTGCAATCAGCGCCAGTATTAACGATAATCAATCTGCAACATAAATTAAGTCTTGACATTACACCACTGGTGACACCCACTTCAGACGCATCATTGAATAATGTAGAAAATGTTAACAAAGGAACCCAAAATGGTCAACGCCCCCTTTTTGATATTAGAAATGGTTCCGGAAGCCAAGTTGGCACGACTAATTTTAAACAAAATTCTCAACGTATTGGTCCGAATCCACCCTTTAAAATCAAGAATTTTTTCACGAATTTTCATCCTACACATCCGCCTGGTCGTACTGTGCCAAATCGAGGACAAATAAATCCAGAAAATCCCTTCCTGAAGGGTAGGTTCTCTACCCCTGAACCATCCAACGATGATGCTGAAATTCAAGGT
Organism: Hypothenemus hampei; assembly: GCA_013372445.1. Classification (NCBI taxonomy): domain Eukaryota; kingdom Metazoa; phylum Arthropoda; class Insecta; order Coleoptera; family Curculionidae; genus Hypothenemus; species Hypothenemus hampei. The sequence goes on along the minus strand of JABRWK010000036.1, from coordinate 690,668 downwards.
ATGAAATACAGTCATGTTAAGAGTCCTATGAACAGTAATGCGTAATTTACTTATAGTTGAGGAGAGAGATGGCGATAGTTCGCTCGTAGGTCCTGTCCGTACTGAAAACCCTTTTAATTTCAATCCAGTAACACAAGTTACTCCTAGAGGAACCTCCAATAGGTACGTATGTTCGAGATGAATAATTGATCAATTTGATCGTCTAATCTCATAAAATTCAAATAGTGTAGGTACCTTGAGTGGAACATTAAGCGAAACATGTGGAAGACCTCTTGCCACCAATTCGCTTATCGTTCACGGTCAAAGAGTACCCAGAGGTGCCTATCCGTGGCTGGTTGCCGTTTTCAGGCAACTGGAAAATTTAAGTTTAACATACATCTGTAGTGGCTCTTTAGTGTCCGAAAAGCACGTGGTAACAGGTGAGGGTGTTTTATATTTATCCCGTAATATTTCTATTAAAGGACTTCTTATTTTTAGCTGCTCACTGTCTAAAATTAGAATACCGAAGAGTGAAACCAAATGAAATCGTTTGTGTTTTCGGGAAATTAAATATAAGAAAATGGGTCACTGCTCCTGGTGAGAGGATGTTAGAACCTGACTCGATTACTATTCATCCAGGTAAAACTTAATGATTTATGATATAAAAGTTGAAATAAAAACGTAATTTTAGATTACGAGCCTGGCAAAGCCAATGCGGATATTGCAGTAATGACTTTTCCTGATCCAATACCATTCAGTAAAACAATAATGCCCTTGTGTCTGTGGCAAGGTGACAACGACTTAAGGGACGTAGTAGGCAATATTGGTCTAGTTGTCGGGTAAATAGTATTTGAATATTAAGATATGTTATACTAAAATTTGTTTTTTTTGTAGTTGGGGAAGAGACGAGAATGGGGAAGTGGGTTCAGCAGAGCCTAGACAAATCCACATGCCCATCGTCGATCAATTAGAATGCTTGAAAGGTAGTAGTTCGAGTGCCGGCCATGCATTTGTAGAGATTGTGTCCAAAAATACTTTTTGTGCAGGTGATAAATGTAAATTTTCTTAGAGATATTTTTGTTTTCAACTTCTCTGATTTTTCTAGGGTTTCGAAATGGTTCGGGCCCTTGTAATGGCGACAGTGGTTCAGCGTTTTTATTAAGAAGAAATGGCATCTTCTATTTAAGAGGCATCGTATCAACAGCACTCTCAGAGGCCACGCATACATCGTGCAATTTACAAGAATATGTCGTATTTACAGACGCTAGTAAATATTTAGATTGGCTGATTCGCATAATAACGACCACGTGATGTAAATATCAGTGTATATTTTTAGTGTAAGCTAACTTCTTTTTATAAAAAATACGATAAAATCAAAGTATCACAATGTTGTTGAAGATTGAAGAAACCCTAAAATGCCCTTTGGTTCATGCAATTTTCTTTTGACGCCTTTACTTTGTTGCTTTTCATTAATTTCAAAATGTAGTTTCTTGGCCAGATGATAATCCTTATGGATATCCAATTCACTTATAGGCACAGCTTTATGACATTCCTTGCACACTTCACTTGACTCGTCCTGGATTACACGAATGTTTTTAAAAAATGCATCAAGCGGCTTTTGAGACTGATCTTTGACTTTTTTCTTGGAAACCTTTTTAGGAGAAACTGGCTTTTTTCGAGACGACTGTGCACGAGGATTCATAATCGGTTCAGATTCGTTTTTAACCAAGTTTAAGGCAAAATGGTAATCCAAGTGTGTTTGATATTCGGACGAAACAATAGTTTTTTCACAATATGAACACTGTATGCTACAATCACTATCCAAACTCTTATCATTACAATTTGTATCTTCACAATCACTGTTGCTTTTTAGGGTATCCAAATCACTTTTAAAATGAGTGCTAAAATACTTAATAAAGAACGATTCTTGGGGCTTTTCATTATTCTCAAATTCATCAGTTTGCATAGGAGAGATTCCCTCATAAGTATTAATTTCCTCCCTTATGGAATCTCTCGATATGTCGCAGTTAACTTCATTCATTATAGATTCTGCAGCTGCAGTATTAAGACAATTATCTCTTGTAACTGATTCGGGGTTAATGTTCTCATAAAATATTAATGAATCCGTATCTATGGAGGAATCCTCTTCAGTTGTACGAGAATAAATTGAGTCATTGTCGTCTGCTATGTTCTCTGCGTTTGTAAGGGCGCTTACGTTTTCGATCGATTTCCTATTAATGGCATTATTTTGCATATTTTTGAAGAAGGAAGTTATTTCATTGCCTTTCTTAAACTCTTGAAAATTCCCAGCACTAAGTCCTAAATAAAATATTTTTAATCAATTGGTTCTAAATATAAAAAAAAATAACATACCAAGAAAGGTAATTCTATAGGTACCATCGCTTTTGGCGCAATATTTTTCTATTATTTTCAGTCCGTTGGAAACTATACGACCTTTATCATACGAATTCATGGGATAAGATTTTGAACTATGAACTTCATCATCCTGCCCGAAATTTACCACAATTTGATGCGCTTTCCTGTTGTTTTCCTTCATATCTTTTGTGAGTCTTTCGCAAATGTCTTCTGCCAATTCATTGAGCCAGTGTTCAATTTCTTGTTTCTCACACAATGCAGCTCTGCCTGCGAACTGTTTGCAAGAACCAATCGATTTTGACACTAAACGTGCATTAACTGGTTCATTATCAATGCCTCTAGCTATATTATAAAGCCATGACCTACAAATTTATAAAGAAAATAGGGCGAATTGCAAGACATATAGTTAGAAAACTAACGCTGATTTCTCATCAAATATTTTTCCTAATTCGTTCTGACTAAATTTTGTAACCTCTCCCATAAATTTAACACCTAACCGTTGCATAATTTTATTGCCAAATTTGCCTCCTAAACCTTGAACTTTCTTTAAAGGTATCTCAGCATATAATTGTGGTACAGCTTCCTGAGGTAAAATCGTTTGTTTGTTGGGTTTGTGTAAGCCACACACCAATTTGGCAAGGATCTTATTATGAGCTATTCCAGCAGAACATTTGTAACCTTTACAAAATAAGCCTTGCTAAACATTGATCGGTGGTGTGTTCAGTAAAATTACCTGTGACTTCCAATACTTTCCGACGAATTTCTTCAGCTATAACTCCACCCAATGCCAGTTTAAAATTATATTCATCAAAAGTCCGATTCTGAGTCACATTTTCAATAAAACCCTCTGTTGTGCTCCCAACAACTAAGGTATTAGGCAGCTGAGCTCTTGTTATTATGTCATTGCCTTCTTGAATTCGTTTGTCCACAATATTAGTAATATCAAGATAGGCTTCATCAACAGATGCTCTTTCCAATTGTTGAGTGAAAGTTACCAAAACGTCAGCGACTTTTTTACCAGCATCACGGTACTTTGAAATATCCGCTTTTCCTCTTACTTGAGGGACTTTAGCCAATATAATGTCGGGACACTTTTTTCTGGCTTCATCACCTCTCATGTGTCTTGTAACTCCCTGGTCTCTTGCTGGGTAATTTACGGCTATAATTCTGTTAAGAGAATACGAATTGAAATTGCTGTGTAAAAAAATGATTAAGCTACGTCCACACCAAAGTTGGTATTTGTTATCGTTGGTTTGAAAGTATAGAACTGTCACTATTTTAAGTTTTATTTGGATATTTAGTGATTTCTAGAGGTGGCCTATTTCAAAAGAGGTTCTTCCCACCCCCAATATAATCATTTAGTTTTTTTGGCGTTAACAAGAAGCAACTCATTCAGAAAACATTTTTAATTAAATAGAAACACAAAAGTTTTATTTGGTGTGGTCGTAACTCTTATTATGCACATTTGGCGGTAACGTATGTAACTTCAGTTTAAAACTTACCCTCCACCTCTCCATTGATTATACTGTACAACTGCTAAAGGTTTTCCTTTCCAATTGGCATTTAAATTTTCCTCAACTTGACAATAAAAACAATCCATATCAATTAAAACAATTATTCTATTTGTACACATTTCGTTAATTTTATAAAAATTTCTGTTATTTTAACCTATTTGGGAGTTAAGTATGTTAATCTTCTTCTGTTCAATAAATTAGATCTGATCAGATCGAAATTGTAAAAGAAGAAGACAAGAGTAAAAATAAGACGAATTGTTCCTAACCTCAAAAATAAAGTATTCAATTTTTTGTTTGGTGCATCAATAAATTGGTATTACATTAGAAAGAAATGTCAGAAGGCTCCAGTAAAGATACAACTGCTATGAAAACTCCAATGGTTTATATTTGTGGAGGTATATTGAGGTACTGAGTTCTGCATCAAATATAAAGTATTTTTTTAGAGTGCCACAATGAAAACGAAATTAGGCCTAGGGATCCAATTCGATGTCGAGAATGTGGATACCGTATTATGTACAAAAAGCGAACAAAAAGATGTATCCTTTTCGTTATACATACAAAAATTCACTATGCATTCTTAAAATACATTATTCTCCTTAACTTTTCTTACAGTGGTGGTGTTTGATGCTAGATAAGCGTACTACTTGGACTACAATACAATATTAACTAGATTTAAGCATAAATTGTATGAAATAAATCTTTTTTTCCCAAATATGAATATTTTGATCCAAATCTTCAATTCTCACCGCGAGATTTCAAATTCCAATAGACTTGTGAATGAGAAGCATGTTATTGATCCGTTCAAAGCGCGCCATATACAAAACATATAATCCTCACTCAAAAGTGTCGTTCAGACAAAATTTCAGCAAACAAGGGAGAAATTAAAGAAACGAGTCAATTATCAATCGGTCGACTTAAAGGAAGTCAAGTTTTCCCACCGTGAGAGAAGAATTCGAGAACAATTATTTGTCGGATTAATATATGTTCATGTTATATTAATTATCCTGTTAAAAGAAACTTTATCATTTGTTATTATTCGAGAATAAATTTCATATGTTAATTCGTTGTGTGGCTTTTAGTGAGTGATTATTTTGAAAACGTCCAAGAAAGATTAGTTTCCAAAAAAATTTCACTAGCGCCATCTATTAAATTTGTTTCCAATTATTTCCAAAACTAGCAAAGAAAGCTTTTCCAAATAGTGCGTAATTGAAGATATTATTGGCAGATGGCGGCACGAACAGAAAAATTCAAATAGTTTTACCAATGTAACAAATTTTCAGTTGTTTATTGAAAAACTCGCGAGCGCCATCTATTACACATAGTCTGAATTATTTTCATTCTGTTTTCAGTTTTTTTAGTAAGAGAAGAGCAAATAGTATTGT
>JABRWK010000036.1:656430-679120 GCA_013372445.1 Hypothenemus hampei | reverse complement strand
AAATAACGTTTATATATTTAAGGGGGTAATTCTACATGGAAAAATAATGGTAGTTTGCTATATAAACTTTGGTCAAAAGATGTTGCGTTACGGAGTTACAGGGTGTCAAAGTTGGAAAAATAAATTACAATTTCTGTAATAACTTTTGACTACTTCAAGCTAATTTCACGAAATTTCGTATTTGGGGGTTTTCTAGGATGAGAGATTCAAATTTATCAACGATTTCGTTAAATCTTCTACAGGGCGTCACAAACAGGGTGTCTCCTAGGTAAATATTGCTCTAACTTTTTTGTTTGTAACATTTCTTCATTTTTTAAATTAAACTACTAAATCGCAACCATTTTTAACCAAAAAAGGTTCTCTTACTTCATCTCGTTAGGATAGACCGTTTTCTAGTAAAATGAGTTTTTATAAACTGCTGCACCATTATCTGGATATAGACATGTATTGTAATAAACATAATGGGCCATGTCAGTTTTGACCAAAGTTTATATAGCAAACTACCATTATTTTTCCGTGTAGAATTACCCCTTTAAATATATAAACGTTATTTCCGGACACCCTGTATATTAATCCGACAAATAATTGTTCTCGAATTCTTCTCTCACGGCGGGAAAACTTGACTTCCTTTACGTCGACCGATTGATAATTGACTCGTTTCTTTAATTTCTCCCTTGTTTGCTGAAATTTTGTCTGAACGACACTTTTGAGTGAGAATTATATGTTTTGTATTTGGCGCGATTTGAACGGATCAATAGCATGCTTCTCATTCACAAATCTAGTGGAATCTGAAATCTGGCATTCTCACTACGTATGAGGTTAAGATTTTGAACATAACCAAACATTCTAAATGTTTACGTTCAGAAAAACTAGTAGTATATTAAATATACTATATTTAATAAATTTATGAAAACATGGCAGTTAATGCTGCCAATTTTACGACAACCTTCCAAAACAAGCCCTCGATCTTCGAAATTTTAGCTCAAAAGTCATTAAATGAAACACTACATCCAGCTTTCCAGAAAGTAGCGTTATTTTTGTCATCAAATTTTCCAAGAAAATTTTGGTTTTTAAACTCGTATGGTGAAGAAGCCTTTGCCTGTATCAACGGAGTATTGCAATTTTATTATCTGAAATACTATGGTAAAGACCATTAATATATATTGGCAATCTATAACAGTTTCGTTGTTAATTTTTCTTTCTAGATGCGTCTTTCTCGGAAAATTTTTATGGTTTGAAGCGACTGTTATTGAATGGAAAGCCATTGGCCAAACATGAACGAGAGTTATCTTTAATTTTTCTTGTAGCTGTACCATATTTTAAAAGAAAAGTTGAAGAAAAATTAGAAATTTATAGAATTGAACAGGCAGAGGGTAGTCTAAAACAAGTACAAATAAATAATAACTTAACTGACAGTTTTCACATTTTGATTATATTCAATAGGACTTTGAAGGCAAAACTAAAAAATGTATTATTTACGCTCATGCACTCTTTGAATTGATGTGGACCTTAGTAACACTACATAACTATCTTCAGTATATGGCTGACAAAACCGATATTCAACAACCCTTACTACACATTCTCAAATTAAAATTGACATATTCAAATGAAGAACCAAGCATTGGCTTTTGGAGTGCATTGTTCAAAGGTAATTTGAAATTTTCCGATTTCAGTTTAGGGCTAATGAAAAACGCTGTGAGTACAATTTTCGAAACTAGTGCGTTCTTCTTGCAATTCTTACAAACATGGAATGCACAAAAGCCTAATTTTGCCATAACAGATTTACCACGAGTGGAACCGCCTAGTGTAAGTTAATGTTAAGGCTAGTGTTTTTTTTCTATTGATTACTTAAAATCTTAGAACCATGCTCAAGCTGAGGCATTTGTTGAAAAATGCCCCATTTGTTTGCAAAAATGGAATATTCCAACAGTTCTTCCAATATCAGGGTTAGTGATGCGAAAAAAAAAGTTTCTTTTTAACAAGTTATTTCCAGATACGTCTTTTGCTTTAAATGTATTATAAAGCATTTAGGTGATACCAGAAAATGTCCTGTTACAAACTTACCTGCTAATCCTTTGGATGTTGTTCGTTTATATACAAATGATTAACTATAATTTGTCACATTGCTTTTTTTATTATTCAATTATATGTAAATACATGATTTTAAGATTATGGATATGAAATAAAACAAATTGTCTGCTAGAAAAAGTGATTTTTAATCAAAAAATAAAAAGTCAAGGCATGCAAAAAGAACACAAAAGTACCACGCTAATGGGTTAAAGTACCTAATTAAGATTCACAGAAAAAGGAAAATACCTGATTTCAATTCCTCCACAAATCCTAGCGCCCTATTGATCAAGAAATCCTTAATGACGAATCCTAGATGAGACTAAATTAGAAGGGACACAATTCCAATAAATCCTACTTCGGAAAATTGAGGAAAGCTTAGAGAGGAATCCCGCTTTGTGATCATCCAAATTTTTATTAATCCTGACAAAATAATCCTTAGTATTGTGACAAAATCCCAGTTATGTTATTCCAAATTTCAGACCTGGGATAAAATAGGAATATTCATTATAGGTGGTGGTACGGTGAGTAAACAACGATCAAGGCAAAACGAATATTTGTTACTGTTGCCTCAAAATTGCTAAACAAGAAATAATACGCATCACAATTTTGAATTGACATTTTAAGGCAACAAGTAAGGGTTTAATATAGAAGAACTGAATTAAATTAAAAAAATAAAATTAAATGAATGTTGGGTTGTTTTATCTATTTACCCTTGTAAGATCCTGAATCCTGAGATCCATCCTTTTATATTCATATCCCTCCTATTTAACTCTTATCCTTCCTGCAAGTCCCCTTGAATATTTTTAGAATAAATTTTGTCAATGAATGATAGATATTTCGTCCCACCCTCATCTTTATTGCCAAATTAAGAAACAGTTTGACCCCAACCCGTTTTCAAAATGCAATCCTTTAAAAATCCTCAAAGCGACGTTTCCAATCCTCCACTTAAAATTTATCCTCTATTCCTTCCTGTCCCTCCATTTTTACCTCTCACAAGATCCGCCTTATTTACGTCCCAGTATTTCCTTTTTTATCCAACGTTGTTGTGTCCAACATTGAAAAACAAAATACAAAATTAGTGACTTATTTTGCAAATTTACTTATTTATTAAAATTTAAGCATTACTTAACCAACTTGATAACCAAAAAATTCATCATTTCAGCTAAGCAATGTAAAATACCCTAGTTCATATAAGCCCTTTTACATAGAGGAATGAAAACCTAACCTAATTTTTGCAACAAGTGCTGGGCTAATCAAATAGTAATAATAATTCCATCTTAATGTATGAAAGTAACTGAAAGCATTTTAAAACAGAAGCAAAATTCTCTTCCCATAGAGGTAAACCTAAAAAAAAGTCCAAATATAAGTACAAAAATTTTTAAAGGCTTATATACTGTGAATAAACTCCCGAAAAAACAAATTATTACCATTTGACACTAACCTACTTGAATTAAGATCTTGATCGGCTTCTTGAGTAGCTCCTCTTTACAGGGCTGTAAGTAGGAGATCCTCTTCGACGAGGAGAAAAAGACCTGGACCTGGAACGACCTCCTGAACGTCTACTGTCACTTCCTCCTCTATCTTCTTTCACCCTAATATAAGCAACTTCTCCCTACATCAAACAATGCTAGGAAACTTGCAACAATTCTTGCCGGAACAATGTTTACCTCATGAGATCTAAATCTGGAATCATCAAGCTTCTTAATGGCGTACTTCATATCTTCATAGCGTAAAAATTCCACCACCCCTGAACCATCTTTAAAGGCATCTGCAAAGCACACGTCTCCAGCTTCTCTCATGTGATCCTATTATAAATAGTAAAAAATTCTAGCAGTTGTTTCATTAGTTTTATAAATTGTTACTTTTAGATCCTGCCATGAACCACTTGGAGGTAGACCAGTTACCAAGACTCTGTACTGACTTCTTCTAGCCGGTGGTCCACGATTGCCTCTACCTCGTCCGCTGCCTCTATAGTTGTTGCCACGACTACCACCTCCACCGCCTCTTGGGAACTCCACACGTAAACGATAGCCATCATAATCATAGCCATCCCTAGCATGGACTGCGTCTTCTGCATCTCTGCAAAAATTCAAGTTCAATTGGTTGAACCAACATATAAAATTTTGAAAGTTACCTAGGATCTTCGAATTCGACAAACGCAAAAGGAGGTCCGCGTCGATTTTTCAAATCCACAAATGTGACTTTGCCGAATTTGTAAAACAAATCTTGAATATCTTTCGTACGTATATCAGGCGGCAAATTGCCCACATAGATTCTACAATCGTTTCTTCCACTCGACATATTGTTAAAAATTAAGACAAATATGCAATTTATAAAGAACTCTACAGCTTCGACACCACAGACACTGAAAATATTTTACAAAATGGCCGTTGATTCAATGGCGACAATTATTTGACAATGTTGCCAAATATATTTATTAATTTAAATAAAATTTACACACTTTAGATTAATTGTTTCTTAAATAGAGATATTTAAATTCTAAATTATCACATAAATTATCAAATTCGAAGTTTAAAAAAATAATTTAAAGGCTTTCTCGTGGTAGGAATCCTGAACTAATTCTAAACCAATTTAGGCATTACGCGCTTGCGTAGATCGTCAAAATTCGTACCCCGAATATAAATCGTTGGAAAATTTCCTTAGATTAGGGCAATTTGGGCATGTCAAATGATCTCCGAAATCAAATCAAATCTACGAATAATTCGGAAGTCGTGAAAATTTTTTTTTAGCTTCCTATAATAATAGTTATAGAACAACACCTTTGCAATAGGGAAATACGTTTAACACAGAAGAAATAATGACTTCAGAATCTGTCGCTCAAATCATTGGCAACACTAAGATCAGAATCAGTTCAGAACCAGTACCGTGAAAAGACCTTAAATATACTAGAACACAAATAAATTTGGCAGTAATGCATAAAAATTGACGTTTTCAGTCCTTTTATTTGCCATGTGACCAATAGAAAGCTTGTTGATTGGTTCAGGAGAAGTTTTAGACATTTATACATATTTGTAGTTAAATATAGGCAACCAAGAAAACTTTCCGTTATACATAAACAAATTTACTCACAAGAGCCCCAATTTTTACGAATATTGGGAATGTCTGAAGTAGACGTATTTATAAGTAACTACACTCTTGTTGATCCGGAAATTTATCAACTCTGGATAGAGGGACATACAGGTTTGCTTGAGTTCTAAACTATATAACATACTGATAATTGAACTATTTTAGCCAGTGAAGCTGTAGCAATACTGGATAAGAAGGGACTTGGCAAACAAACTGGTGCCTCTTTGGAGCTTATTGCCAGCGATGTCTTGGACCATTACAGAACTTATTCACTGCTAGAAAAACTATTGATTAACCCAAATAAATTGCAAGAACAACTCGCATTTCAAATTGAACCCAAAACTAGACAATTACTTATTGAAAAGTATTATGAATTTGATGATGTAGTCGTTAGAGAGTTATTGGGTAAGAAATTGAGTTCAAAAAATAGAAAAGATTTAGATGAAGTTGCCGAAAAAACTGGAAAACCGTTAAAGTCATGCAGGTAGTCATGTAAAGTTTAAAAATTTCATTTGTTATATCTTTAGTTTTTAGAAGACAATTTGACAATATTAAGAGGGTGTATAAAATGGTCGAAGAAATTCCTGGCTCCATAGTGGAGAATATCAAAAATTTGTTTTATTTATCTGATGAATTGGCCAAAGAGTATGCCAGTATCGTATTTTTGGCATCCATTAGATTTGAGACCTCGAAAAAGGTGGTTTGGAAAAAATCCTAATTAATATAATGTAATATTGATATTTTACATTAGAAATTGAATTCAATGACATTTACTGCCTGGAAACGTTGCTGTGAAGTGATAATGGCTCATTGGACCTATAAATTGACCATCCCAGAATGTAACGATACTGAAATGGACAAGGAATTTCTATTGGAATTACGTGAATTGAAGATTTTATTGGACAGAGAAAAAGAACATAAACAGTTACTCAAATTACATTCGTTAATATTTAATGAAATGTTTACTTAATACGTGTCTTTTATAGATTGGTTTGTATTACGTTAAAACCTAAACTACTCCAGAAGAGTTATACAGAATTGGATACAAATTTCCGAAAATATACTGGAGCCATTATTACGTTAGCATCTACTCTGCATAGATCAAGAGACATGAGAAACCTCTTTGTAGATTTTTCACAAATATTAGATTTGTTCAAGACGGGCAACTGGACAGCTCACGATTTACAACAATTTTTCAATGCCTATAGTTCTTGTGCTTTAGAATTGGATTGTATTAGAAATGATCAAGGTTTGAAGCTGTCTTGGGAGAAATATATGAAAGTTGTTGGAGTTTGTATGGTGATTATGTACTCTTCCTAAAATTGCAGGTCTATTTTAAATACATTAGAAAAAAAAGTATATTTTGTATTTTTGGTGTAGCATTATAAAAAGGTTGTGGAAATTAGCAATTTAAATTGGTACGGATTGACCTAATTACCAATTTGTCATTCTGAATTATTTTCCTGCAAGGTCATACGAGATGGGTGGGCATGAAGGATGACCAATCCGTTGCTGACGTCAAGTCATATTTGCCAGATTAATCAAAATTTATCATTTTCAAGTATTTGTACTTTAATAAATCTAATCATTTTATGGACAATTTGAACTTTTCCATGTTAAATAAGTTGAAGCAAACACTTTATAGTTAATTTTAATATATTCTAAACAAATAATTCTCCTATTTATGTCATTTAAGAGTTTTGATTACAAGAAAATAATACGATTTATAAATATGGATATGAATTGTGGCAACATTGTGTTACTTCTGAAAATGGCCGCCGCGTGAATTGTGCAGTCTGCTTTTTTATTTATTTTTTTGTCGAAAATATTCGTTAGAAACAATTGATTACGTTTGCAAAAAAGACTTTTGGTAAGCCTTCATATGCCTGTTTAGTAGAATAGCACTGGTTTTTTTTGCGTCGCTTTGTTTTCGACTAAAATTGTATTCGAATTGTTTATTGAGGCAGCAAGGGTTGATGTTCTATTTTCAAACTAGTTTCGGGAAAAAGCCCGCTCGATTTGCATTTAGTACGTAGTTTGTGCCTGTCGAAACAAAACAACACAACGTCAAAAAGAAACAAGCGAATTTCGGGCATTTTCCCGGCCTATAATATACCTACCTACTGGTGAAAATATTCTATTTTTAGTTCATTACTTTTATTTCGTATTAAATGTGACATATTTTAGTAAATAGCCAGAAGGTGGCTATTTTTACCACTTTGAGAGAGCGTTTTTTCACCTTTCTTTCTTTTCGTTTCGCAGCGCCACAACTACACACGACATGGTTCACAAAAACATACCTAAATAAGGTCAAACATTCAATTTAAGTTCTTTTAACAAACCTTCAAAAACTTCGACTCGAAATGCCCGTCTTAAGTCCGCATAGAAGCTCATCATCTGGATTAACAGGCTCTTATCGATCAACTTACAGTTCAGGCCTAGATTTACCATATTATGGAGGATCCAGTTACCCTCGATTTACCAGCCGATCGGAACATGTCACCACAAGAACTTATACAGATAGTGAAGGACGAAGAATATATTCCAGGTAAATAGTTGGGGTATTCTAAGAACTTGAAACAGGGACTTCGAAACTACATATGTATATATTTTGTTTCAGAAGTGGCTCTATAACTGAAGATGGGGTAACTACAAGATTCAGGGAGGAATCCAGAGAGGGTTCAGCATCAAGAGACAGCGGAATTGGCTCAATTCGAGATAGTAGTTCGTATTATTATCCTTCACGAAGGTAAAGTATTACTGTTTAGTGTTTTAAGTTTAGTAAACAATGCATTTTTAGTAGATCGGATAGGCTTTCAACGTCCGGCATTTTAGAGTCTGTAGCTGATTTCAAGAACAAATATTCGCCTGCCAATTACGTTCCAGCCGTTCATAGAATGAAAGCTGACAACATTTCTCGTTCCAAATCCATAAATGACATTGGTAAGTAATATTCTTCGTAGACAATGTTGTTCTGTCAGCGGACTTTATGTTTGTGGCAAACGCAACTCATTTAACAAATTTTTTTTCAAGTTCAACTCTCTTTACACTACGTTTACCATGCACAGGTTGAGTTACATCAAGATCTCCTAATTTCTTTTATTTTCCTCAAAAAGAACCAGTTTAATTGATATCCCTGCATGAGCCGTTATACTAATGTGTGACATCTAAAGAATTTAGGCCTACATATCCAACTTATATCGATGTATTTGCATAGTTCGAATAATAATTGTTAGATAATCACCCTTAATACATTGCAGGATTGCCCCCTATCGAAACGAAATCGACCAGTCCATCGTCGGTGTTGTCTCGCATCAAAAACAAGCAGGTAACATCATCAGACAGTATCGGCAACAGCGCCGCTACCTCATCCGCTAACAGCAATAACGCTAACTGTAGCACCACTAATGTGAACGGTGCACGCTGTCCAGCCGATTTGCCGGACGCGGACGCGAACGGTAATCGGCGCGCCAGCGTCGCGGACCTACGCAAGAGATTCGACGAGAAACCAAACAAAACGGTGGAGAAACCGCCTCGTACCGCCCCCGCGAAAGTTCTGACCAATCGGCAATTTAAACGGGCCGTCGAAGAACAGTCCCTGGTGGACAGAGAGGTGATTGCTTTTTTTGAACAATACACAAAATTTTATATCAATGTCCTAAAAAATTCGCACAATCTTAGTCGTGGTAACACAAATCTACTTGCAAAAAGTCACTAATAGTTTACCATAATTACTATTTTTTTCATTTGTTAGTGAGAGAGAGGCAGCTTGGCATATTTTTAGTCTTTCATTGCTTAGTTGTAGTGTTATTACCACGTAATCGGCAACATCTTATTATCTTGTTGCATCTCTCATTATTATTTTGCAAAGGCTTCTCCGGTTTCTACGGGCGCACCATCACTTAGTAACGGTTACGCCTCAGGCACGCTTAGCAAAGGGCGCGCAAGCCCTGCCCCAAATGCAACGCCGCTTAGCAACGGGCATGTAAGCCCAGTACCATCTGCTGTCAACCTGCTGCTTAGCCACGAAGACGGCGAGGAGGAGGAGGAGGAGAAAGTGCTACAAACAAACGGTGTGTTGCAGGCCAAGCCAGAAATCAATGGTGATGCCAATAAGGAGGAGAAAATCAATGGGGAGGTGCGTAAGAGGAGTGCCCGTGTGAATCAATGCGCTAGTTTCATACCGAACGAACCGCCCACCGACGATTTGGAGAGTGAAAACGAAAAAATCGGAAGAAAGTATAGTTATGTAAGTGGGGGTTGCATATTTTCGTGACAATATGAAACGCGCACTCAGGTGGGTCTCGTTTGACGGTCGGAATGAAACGATAAATCATTGTCATTGAATTGCTTAAAAAGTTTTGAAGATGATTTTCAAGTACCAGGGGGCGGTGATAGATGATGGGCGGTCCTTTGCCTGAAATTATGTTAAAGAAACGGGCCCGCCCTATATTCGTGAACGGGAAACACATTCTGGTATGAAATGGTATTGGAAATTTTTTTTTCACGTAGTTCGTTGACAAACAAAAAAAATATATCAGACTCAAACCGCTGCCAGACGTTTCTATTAAACGTTGAGAGATATTTTTGAGACTCGTAGCAATTTGTAGGAAGAGCTAAAAATAGCTTACAACGTGTAAAGACGGTTCGTCATGGATAATGTCTAAATTGGGGCTATTGCTTAGTAATAATTGATGTTTATCTCGAGTACTTTATGGTTATGCAATTCGAAATTTGGGGAGAAAACAAGCTTGTGGTGATGTAATGCGTTAATAATTCGCGTATATGTGAAAATTAATGCGATATTAAAATGGTTATTGGGAAAATTTTGGTGATTATCTCTCAATATTTTAACTTTTTATTCACAATCGCAGCCTTTAATTACATGAACAAACTGTCTAACCTCAATCATGTCTAGTCAAATGAGAAATTTCCGTTACTATTTCAATTACATATTGCTATTTATATGGATTATTTTATTGTTCATTTTGCTTTACGGTTTCGCCATTGGGCTGATGCCAACTTTTCTTCCGAAGTTGACGAAACGCGAATTCAGATGGTATTGTTTAGTAGGTGGATTGGTACGTTTGGGTCCCCGTTTGAACAAGATGATCCTTATAAATGGCATATGGTTTGATAACAATTTTTCACTTAAAGGACGTGAGCCCTTCTGCTTCACCCGGTGGCGGTGCCAAGGGGGGTGGGCGGACCGCTCTGGCCTCGTCACGTCGCTCCCTAGCCACTCCCCAAGCGGACGGTGACGACGACGAATTGGCACAAGCGCGGCGCAGCTCTGTTGCAGACGCTAGAAATGGACTCGGATTGATCGGATTACGAAACATCGGCAATACGTGCTTTATGAATAGCGTTTTACAGGTAAAATTGTTATTCCATTTAACATTAACATGTGTGTTCAAAATTTTATTTATCGTAGTGTTTGAGCAACACCAAAGTTTTACTGGATTATATTAGGAAAGACGCTTATCAAAAGGACATTAACAATACCACATCATCTATGAAAGGTTAGGTAAATTTAATTTCTTAAGAATTGTGATCATAAACCCATATTTTAGGTGCTCTTATAAAAGCTTTTGCCGAGGTGATTAAAGAACTATGGTCTCCCGATTCGTCAGGGCCTGTAAATACGGTCGCTTTAAAATCGCAAATTCAAAGATTTGCTCCTCGTTTCATGGGTTATTCTCAACAGGATGCCCAAGAATTTTTACGTTATCTTTTAGAGGGCCTTCACGAGGACGTTAATCGCGTGACAATTAAACCCAAACCCATCACTACGGATATTGATGACGATCTATCAGACACGGAAAAAGCTGCTGAAGCATGGAGAAGATATTTGAGAGCCGAAGACTCACACATTGTTGATGCATTCGTAGGACAATTGAAATCCACTTTAAAGTTTGTTAATCTGCACGAAGTATGCTGCGTCCTCACTTGATCATTTTATTTCGAACGAGTATAATAAAACAAGACGCACTTTGTTCAGATTAAATGTTCCAGTGGTGACGTAGCTTTACAAAATATATTTTTATCGATATTATTTTTTTAGGTGTACTCATTGTGGCCATTGTAGCGTAACCTTTGATCCATTCTGGGATTTATCACTTCCTCTGCCATCTGGAAGAAATTCGGGGCCTCTACGTTTATCGCACTGCTTGGAGGCCTTCACGAAAGAAGAAACTTTAGATGGGGATGAAAAACCGAAATGTGCAAAATGCAAGGAAAGGCGGCGATGTACAAAAAGCTTTAGTATTCAAAAATTCCCACAAGTATTATTGCTAAATATTCCAAGTTTTATCGAATCCAACCTTTATTTTCTTAAGGTTCTAGTAATTCATTTGAAGCGATTTTCTCCTTTGGAAAGATTCCGGGGCAAGCTGAACACTTTAGTGGAATTTCCTTTAGAAGGATTGGATCTAACGCCTTACGCTGCAGAACCGCAAAGTGGTCCACGTTATAACCTCTACGCTGTATCCGAACATTCAGGAACACCCTATTCTGGACACTACACGGCCCATTGCAAAAATCCAATCGACGGAAAGTAAGTTAGTTTTTGTTGTTCAGGCGTAATCGTTAATGAGACTTTTTAGGTGGCATGAATACAATGATTCGAGAGTTAGCCCTGCCTCCGGTCGATCGGCCGTTTCCCCTGAGGCCTATGTGTTATTTTACGAACGAGAGGGTGGGGCATCGCAACGGTCACGCCTTTAAAGGCTATATTTATACACGCGTTCAGCCAATTTGACAATGTGCGCTTAGGTTCTGTGAAATAGAATACAAGGTTTTTCGTTTCTTTAAAAAATATTTCCGTCTTCAATTAATGACATTTAATAAAACCTGTATTTTAGTTTAGTGGAACTTTGCTGCTGTATTCGTACTTACGTTCATCCATCTAGTCGACTATTTTTTAAAGGGGGGAGTGGTTTTGGAGTGACCTAATTGTGATGTTATTGTTTGTTTTAACACAATGCTGTTTTGTATATACCTATATATATTTTATTCGCTTTTGTTGCTATTTTATTTTGACAAATTCTTGGGTTTTCATTTGGAAATAACAGTCTTTGGAATAGACCGCGCATACTTGAAAATATTTTTGTTTATTTATTTTGCATGTTTTTGGTTGAATCGGTGTAAGTGAATTTCTCGTTATGCGTAGCACTCAAAGCCACTTTTTTCCGTTTGTTTTTCTTGTTTATTAATTTAATGTGTTGTTTTGGGGGTGATTTATTAGAAGACCACGCTCGACTTCCAAGTCAGTGGCAACACCTGCAAGGAGAGAAGTCATGTTCAGCACCCGCTCATTCTCGAAAGAATGATACTATTACTATTTTTTTAGGCCTATATAGAACAAATTGACACACCAGTTTTAACTAACTTAAAAATGTACAGGATATTAATTGATATTTTCACCAATTTTAATAGTTCAATGCCAGTTCATTAAGTATCTGAAAAATTAGATGATATTTTTCATGATTTTGTTTTTTGATTTAATCCGTTTATAGAAAGGAAGCGAAGACGATTGTATCCAAAATTTTGATCTAAAATTCGTTTATTGTCGACCGTTTATTTTTGGTAGAAACTATTACCCAGACAAGGATTTCAAATGCCAGTTTTTAACCTCATCAACTACCATAAAATAAATCAATTTTGTAGTGTGTGAGGATAATATACAAGATTATACATTCAACCGCATAAAAAAACTAATGAACATAACATTTAAAAAAATTCATTGCATCACATAAGAGAACACTCAGGATTGGCTGTCGCATCAGTAGGATTTCCCGCTGAATCAAATGCAAAAGGGGCATCCACTTCTCCAACCAGCTCAGCGGGCGGTTGTCCGTAATCTTGCAACTGTAGTATCAAACTTAAATAATAGGTTTAGGAACAACGAAGTGTTTCTTACCTTTTGCATAAGGGTTAGAACTTTTGAAAATCTATCTTTCTTAACGTCAACACTATCAGATTCCTTTTCCTTGTTCAATTCCTCTAGAACTTCTTCCATTAGCTTTTTTTGTTTCTCATAACGTTCCATATCTTCTTTAGATAAGGTATCTTTATTTTTCTCCAGATAAGCTGGCAGTTTTTCAACAAAATCTTGAAGACTGGGTCCTAAGACTTCTTTGGATAGTAAGCCCTGCATCATACCTAAATCAAGTTATTTAAATAGGTATAAATTGAATTTTTTGAAAATATACCTTGCATGAAAGGCAATATTTCATTTTCCTGGCCTGCGCCGCCTAACATTTTCAAAAGATCTTCTTCATTGATTGGATTCCTAAGACTTTCTTGTCCTTGATTCAAACCTGCAATAGCTTGAGATATACTGGCAGCAAAATCCATAGATTGATCAGAGATGTCTGTAGGATTCGCCAAAACTTGCTGAGCTGCATCTGAAATGTTATATGACTAAATAAATTAGTTTTTCACAAATAAAACCAGTATATGTACCTGCCATTTGCTTTAACTTTTCTTGCACCATGTCAGGTGTAACATCAGCATTTGGATCACCTCCAGTTAATAATTTAGCAAAATTCTCTTCAAATTGTAAGGCAGCCTGTTGTACAAATTCAGAAGACCATTCTTGAGGTAAGTCTAATTGAAATAATCACTTAAGAATATTTATTTTTTGGGGAAAATTATGTTACCCGCTGCATTCTCTTGTGCTTCCGCTGGTGCCTGGTCTGGCTTATCTCCTTCCACAGGTTTTTCAGTTTTTTTGACAGCAGAACTTTCTCCAAAATCTTTCAGGGTACCTACAAGATGACTTTTAATTTTCTATCTTCAATATTTAAATTTTATTTTCTTACTATCCAATAGATCAGCTAACTCCTTCTCATCATTATTATCAATTGGTTTTTTATCTTGCTCACTCATTTTGAGATACTTTTATTTATAGCTATTTTATTATTTCATTAAAATATTATTCGAAATGCATTGCGTAAGAACTGGACTCTCAATACTGAAATCCGAATCAAAAGTAGAAACTACAAAAAATGCACTTTTTCCAATTTTTTTGAGAAATACCTAAATTTATCACAGCGTGATGTGGGTCTAATTTATAAAAACGTAGTTATTTAACCACGATCATATGAAAACTGTTGACATTAAAGGAGATATATATTTGATATTTGATCAAAAACCACATTACTAATAAAAGAAGAAGAATTATTGCATTTTTACAGAATTAATATTAATAAGCAATAAATAGTTGAACAATGCTAAAAAATAACATCGCAATATTCAGTTTAAGTCAATTTATAATTAAAACATTTAAATAAAAATATAGCAGTCCAGAATTTTGAACAATACTAAAAGAAGAATGGAAAAAAAACATAACCACAAATTACAAAAGTCCAAAAAAAAATAAACAATAATGGCTTCAGCAAGTAGTACCTCGGCCCGTTCACTTTTTCAAGATTCCAAAGTTCGTTTGGCGGATCGTGTGCAAGTAAACGTTAATAATGTTGCTGCAGTGGCCAGACAAATAATGAGAGGCTCAAAAACACAAGAAGTAACAAACTCTATTGAATATTCCAATGAAATTCCATAAACTTTGTTTATGTAGATTTTGATGCATTCAGCTCGAAACTATGCCTCTCAGGAAATAGCCATCGAGAATTCGGAAAATAATTTAAAAAGATTACAGGCACTTTGCGCCCACATTGGATTGCAACAGGAAGCTTTGGAAAAACGAGCTGGTCATTTGGATGATGTCAAGGAACAAGTACAGGCTATGCAAAGATGATTATAGCTGTTTGCTAAATTAATTCCAAAGAATTGTTTTAGTTATTTTTCATTACTTAGGAAATATTCGTGGTTTATGGATATAATGTTTCTGGATTTTATGATTTATAAACATCTTTGTGATTTACATGGGATACTCCCAAAATTTGAGAATTTAGCTTTAGCTAGGAAATAGAATTTCTCGTTTCAATATTTTTCAAATTTGCTAATCCAATAGACATCATTTATAACGACACCGGTTATAATGAACAAAATCCGGTTACGTAGAATGTTATGAGAATTTAATGTTGATATCTGTAATTTTTTATAATAATTAAAATGCTTAATACATAAATTAATATACATATATGTATAATATTAATATATTAATACATAAATGTGTATAAGTAGCTAAGTTATTTCAAAAACAAACTGACTGACCTCTTCGACTCGATTCAACTCAACTGAACTACCTGTGAATCGAGTATTCTCAAAGCCTCTTGACTAAACTTCAAAAAAAAAAATTCCTTGAGTTAAGTCAAAGGGCTTAAAGAATAGTTGAGTTGAGTCGAAGGGGTCATTTGTAATTAACAATTTGCCGTTAGTAATTATCCAACCGATGGATCAGAATGCGATTCATTTAATCAAAATGGATTATTGAAAAAATCCTTTAGTTCATATTCTGTCCTTGACGGATAAGGACATTTGAAAGGTCTTCAGTAACATCACCTTGAAGAATGGCGTGTTTTTTCTTGCTACTTCCTTGGACAAATTGTCTCGCAATGCAAAAGTAAAATACTGGAAAAATATATAGTGCAACCTCTAAATAATGCTGCTCTGAATAGTGCCGGTTCAATTCTGACTTCTTAATCATTATCCCCGCTTTTATAGTTGCAGTGCTTAAAAGTAATTGCGACACTATTGCGAGGTTGAAAGTAAAAATTTACGAGCGCTTCAGAAATAATAATTAACGTCTGATTAGGAAAGGTCTATTTCTTCAAATTATTACTCCCCTCATGTCATTCTGTAGCACTATTAAGAGGTCGTATTGTATTTTACTATTCAGCTGATAATGATTCTGCTAGCGCAGGAGTAAATTCAACTTCCGACATTCCACTATCAATTCTTTAAGAATGATATCTTGCAATGAATGACAATAGTCAAGAATTTGTTGCAATCAGGAATTTGTTATAGCAAATTGACGCTGACAACCATCAATCTAAAGAGAAAGAAATTAGTGAATAGATCGTTGGCTTACTTAACAACTTACCATTAAATAATATAATATAAGGATCGTTCCTGCAATGAATTTGATACAGTTGACGAAAATGATCTGAGAATTAAACATGAAGAAGCTATTAGGAGTTTTAGACCAATCCCAGAATGCTACGACAGTATGCAATGGAAATAAAATAAGGTTGCATTCGCTAAACGAAAATATAATTTTTCAATACATACTATGTATGTACGTAAATGTTCGTTTTCATTTTCCATTTCTGATAAATGAGTGTACATTTTTTTTATAATATAATAATTACATTTGTAAGAAATATTTAAAAAGTTTATTGTTTTCCAAAGTCTACACCAAAATGCGATTATGACAAACCTAAAGCACCGCGCGGTGCATATGTTACCGTAAATACCCGATTTTCATTGGAAAAGCTAATTTTAGCTATCTCCTTAAGTCAATTCCAGTTTTAACTGGGAAAAACTAGATTTAACTATGGCTTTTAGTTAATTCTAATTTTTACTAAATACATTTTAGTTAAAACTAGTTTTTAGATCTGTTATGGAGTCTGGTATAAATATATTCACTTTAAGCCATAACAGATCTAACCAAAACTTACCTCAACCGATTACCTCAAATTCAAATCCACAGAATCACTAGAAAACATCCAATTCTCGACCAGCAGAAACCTCCGTTTCGCGATTTTAACTTTTTAAGGTCGGTAAATAGATCAAAAGGATTTCAGTATTTTTAAATGTCGGCATTTTCATTTATGTTGAGTGTCGGTAAATTACTCAAAGAAATTATTTTTTGTGCGTTTAGGAATTATCGGCATTAGGGATTTTACTACATATATGGCTTGTTAGAAATAATATTATGTGGCCGCGCTCTACGAGGGTGTTCGCGATTTTATTGTCATGTAAGAGTGAAACCGTGCTGGAGGAGACTGTGTTATAGGAGGGATACCTGCATTTGAAACACCTATGGCTATGGTTTTTCTGCGATTTGTAGGCAACGCTTTTTTTTTAATTTTAATCTCTTTTTGCAGGACTTTAACAAGGATGCCGACAGTGTCGACTTTATATTGAAACCGCTATACATATTATTTTCTTTTAATGCATATTTTTTCCTTATTCTTTCTCCTTATTCTCGAAGAATTGTAACAAATTACATGCTATCGCTTTCCTTTGAGTCAGCGGCTTCAAAACAGTAAAAATATAATTATAACAAAATTAATAAACACATTTTTATACATATAATACAGGGGAGCGCAAAAAAACTTGCAGGCAGGGGCTTCATCCCTCAGGAACGGGCCTGATGGCACATACTATACAGGGTGTCTGCGAACAACTTTTACATAGTTAAAGGGGTGATTCTATATACAAAAATATGAAAAAAGTTCCTATCAACTTGGGTCCGAAAGTGCTTCTTGAGGGAACTTTTGCTCTTTAAAGATGGCATTCCAAAAGAGGTTTTTGGTTAATTACTCTGGAACTATTTTAGTTTCACATTTCAAATTTGGTACTAAATTTACCACTAATAATTACTATTTTTAGTGATTAGAGGCCAGTGGATATCATATACCGGGCCGGACTGAGGGCAGGAACCCTAAATATTTTAACCATTACTTTTTGCTTTCTATTTAATTGTCAATTTTATGCAAGAATATTATTCTCAGATGTTTTTCAAGTGAAAAAAGAACTTTTGTCCAACATCACCAAAATCAACCGTTTTCAAGAAAATCCGGTTTCTCAAATTACGTGTATATTCAAATCCAATACAAAAGTGTTAGCAGCTATAGTTATCAATTCAAAATGCATTTCAGGTCTCAAGTTGATTGGAACTTTTTTCATATTTTTGTATATACATAGAATTAGCTCTTTAACTATACAGGGTGTTTGGTAATTCGATACATTCCTTTCAGGGAGTGATAGAGCATGAGGTAAGGATTAAATTTAACCCAACTTACCTTAGTACCAAAGTTGATAATAACGGAGATACAGGGTGTCAAAGTTGAAAAAAGTAACACATTTATTAATTTTTAACTTTTAACCGGCTGNTTTTTTTTTTTGGAAATCTCTAGGATTTGACAATTGATTTGGCAACTATGTACGTCAGTTAGACATTTACCGATTGATGACGTAATTGCAAAGTTTCGCCGTATGAACTATATGCTAGTAAACGCACATTGATTAGACAGAAACTTCTTTATACACAGCAATTCGTTTTGTTCAATAACGATTTGTTGGATGTTATAGCACACTAATCAAACAAATGTCTCTTTATACAAAACAATTAGTTTAACAACGTTCCGTTTTGTTGGCAGGCATTGCTTGATCAATGTGTGATAGTTCTTATTTAATGCATGTAAAAAACAGTTTTCAACAATTTCAAACAAAAACGTTTTGTCTAACAACGCTTTTGCTAGATCAATCTGCGTCCAGCCTTACTCTTAAAAATTTCAGGAAGCATAGGCCTCCTGTGCTTTTTAAACATTTCTGTTACAAGTTTTATACCTCAATGAATTTAAATTTTTAAATAAAATCTTCATTCTTGGTAATGTTCCCTTCTCCGCCTTTTAGTAAGTTCTATTAGAAATCTTGTCAACGACGCCGACACTGGTGGATACATCGTTTCCAGCTGTGGTAGTCAAATAATATTACTGAGTTGTAGTTGCAATAAGTAAATGAGGTTGTCTAAAATGTTAACATCAACTTATACAAGAAATAATTGTGTCGATACCCCGGATTAAATCGACAATATTTGGATATTAATTGCAGATAGTTCTTTTTTTAATAATTATTATATCATATTTTCCATAAAAGTGATAATAGAGAAACTTTTTTGCCTGGTACGGCAAAAAGGGGAGACCCATCTATGCTATTACTTTTCATTAGAACGCGCATCATTTCTAATATTGCTATTGAATCGAACTGATCAATTTACTTAAATAACCAAATATTCAGAATAATCATGCAAGCTAAAGATCAGTTATCTGTCATCCAATCTGCAATTTCAGTTGTTGACATGAAAATAAGTTATTTACCTAGAGAATAGGTGAAAACATGCACCTTTTTCACCTCAAATAAAATGGACAATGTGTTTTTATCCAATGGTTATAAGAAAAAAACTTTTTATACAAGGTGATCCCTAAAGGTGTTCCAATATTTAAGGAACTAATTTTCTGGATTGTCCTATGACGAAAATGTTATATAAACGTATGTCTTAAAATGAATCGTTTCGTTACATGCAGGGTGTTACATTTTAAGAAAAATAAAATACTTTTTTTTTTGTATTTTCCAAAAGGGCGCAAGTAATTTTATTGAAAATCTGTACAGCTACACAGTAGTCATAACAGTACATTTTCCTTCTATTTAAAGAAAAAAGCTGTAACCACAGACGCCACTGGTTTTTCCAAATGGGATACTTTTTTTTTAACACGTTGGCTACTGCCATAAGGCAGTGCGAATAGGCATCTCTATTCTCTTTTTTATTTTTTATTATCAACTTTTTTGTATTATTCTGAGATTTATAATTCATAATTAAAAAAAAAAACAAACAAAAGATATAAAAATGGATTAGTCACCGAAAACTCACGCAGTACAAACGATCAATGCATCTGCGGATCATCGGTAACTCTCATGGTAGCTAACGTATTCAATAACTGATGCAAAATACATAAAAAAGGTCTATTGTGTCTATGTTAAAGGACAGTGTCTTAAAACAAAGAATGCATATCGTGTATTTTCTTACTTTTAGTTGAAATTACTTAAAACAATTGAAGTCCAATGTACTTTTGTCTTGCAAAAACAAAATGGTCACAAGGAACTTTACTTTTGTAGTAAAAAAAGGAAAAACTATTTCAGGACATCCCAAGTTAAAACGAAACCAATAAAACCAAAATATGTTCAAAAATCTAAGTAAATTTTCCCACAAAAATTACCTTGATTTTTCATGGTCACAAAATTCAACTAAATGTTGTTTACTCGATTCAATCAACTCAATATGTTTTTCTGTAAATACCAATAGTGTTTATATTTTTTATTATTTTCAAAAATTCCTCTTCGCTTGCTATTTTCCTCAAGATTATAATATAATTTTTCAATGTATGTTTTTCCTATTTGTGTACACGGTAATAATTTATAATATCCCCCTTTTTAAAATTTTTGTTTATTGTGTTAGACGAAACTGTTAAATATACATAAATTTTGTGCAGAATAATGTTAGTTATTTGCAGAATATATTTATGTGTATACAGGGTTTTGCAAAAATGACCAACATGTTAATGTTATATTTTTTATGAATGGAACACTCTGTATATTGTTAATTTTTTAGAATCTCCTGATAATTCTGAATATTTTTTTTATAACATGTCCTATGCCTAACTTCAATAGTTATTGAGAAATTTACGATTGAAATTACATATGAATATAGCTACATATACAGGGTGTAACTGAATGGCCAAACTTCACCAACGTAATCTATGCCACCATAGGTTAAAAATAAGTTCCTATGCAAGTGGGTCCGCAACGTTTTTGTTTAAAAGTTAACAATTTTCCATTCAATTTAATACATATGTAATTTGCATGCATCATGAGCTTTAGATGCCTTTTTAGAGAAAACCGCTGCTTCTAGGGACATCAATGAGGTGGACCTTTTTTTAAGCAGAACAGATCGGTGATAAGATTTTTCCAATCGAAAGTGACATACAGTGTAAGGCAAAAAAGTTAGGACTTATTGAAGTGTGATGGAACCCTGTATGTAGCGCCTCTATGCTTAATCAAAAAACTAAGACAATATTTGAATTTTATGGTCTAAAAAACTCCTGTATGACAAATTTCGTATGATTATTAGATCATTATACAAAAATATTAAAAAAAAACAATAAACTAAAATTCAACACCCTGTATCTCTTAAACGAACGCGCTGAGACCCTACATTCATAGGAACTTTTTTTAACCTTTGGTGTCATAGATCACGCTGATGAAGTTTGGTCAGGCAATTCAGTTACTCCCTGCATACAGTGACAGGCAGAAAGTACGCACCATATTGGGATTTTTTTTATATGAATGCATTAGAAAATTTTATTCTTGGTAAAAGTTTGTGTAATACTGTAAAATCAAAACGAAGTTTACAAAATTTGAATATCTCATTTCATACAGGGGATATTCGAAAATTATGAAAATGGCTAATAGGTAAAGTACCTTATGTTTAATTTTAGACGAAAAATGCATTATGAAAACTTAATTAGAACTAAAAGATAAGCCCAACAATGAAGTTTCAAGTTTCTTTTCCATAAAACACTTTTTATACATACAATTGACCAAACCAATCCTAATGGCGTAATTCACTTTTCCAAACTACATATTTAATCTTTATGTAACATACTGGATCTAGATAACTCGGGCGGTAATGTTTTTTTTTACTCAATTACAACCCAAAAGGAATTCGTTTATATGGCGTTTAACTGACATCGAAGAAAAGCTCCTGATGTGTTGTTGCATGAAAATGCATCAACAGCCAGTTTTATGGAAAAAAATATCTGATTACGAAATAGATCTTATGGGAAAGCAATTTGAGGAAAGTGATTTTCAAAACTTCACCAAAAATGCGGACTTGGAAGTCTATGCAGATGAGTCGGAAAACACCAGTTTAGCGTCGCGTCTCTTTCATAGTAAAGTCCAATGGCGACTAGTTTCTAAATATGTACAGTACGACCTCTCAATAGTGCCATAGAATGACATAAGGGAAGTAATAATTTAAAGAAATAAACTTCCTATGGATAATAGAGGATATTTTTATAAAACGGTCCAAAAATGAAGGGTCGAATTTTTTTACTTATTCTAAGAAAAAAAGTTCCTATTAATATGGTTCCGCAAACGCACCGTTTTTGAAATACAGGATGTTTAAATCGACCGCACTCTTGCCTCTGCTACTGGTCAATTTGCAAATCTTGGAATTTTTTGTTTTGTACATTTCAATATACTAAACTTACATCCAAAAGTTATTTTAAATATTTCAAAAGGCATTGAAATAAAAACTTAAAAAGTGAAACATTTTTTTGATCAAGTTGCCAATATTTTATGTTTTTCATCATAAAATACCATTTTTCTCAAAAACGGTTCGCAATAGAGCTTTTGATAAGGAATACCTTTTTTGTGTTTTTGTGTAAAAACATTGATGATTTAAGATGTGCTTTGAAAATAGCAATTTTCCCAGTGTCTTAATAATGAGGGACAAAACAACCTCACACAACCCTAAAATCAACATCATGGCATGTGAGAAAAATTTGATTTAGCCCTCGAAAATTATGAAAATGGCTAATAAGTAACTCAAAACGTAATAATTATTAATGCTAATAAGTGTATAAAAGCTGAATTCTGTATCACAAACGGTTCCTGAGATAAAAATTGGGAAAACATTTTTTTTGGCACCCTGTATCTGGAAAACGGTGCATTTGCGGGCTCAGGTTAATAAAAACTGTTTTTCTTAAAATGAGCCAAGGAATCACACCTTTAATTTTTTGGAACTTTTTTTAAACACCCGTATATGTATGAAACTGTT
>JABRWK010000036.1:590421-651044 GCA_013372445.1 Hypothenemus hampei | reverse complement strand
TATATACAGTGCTGGCCACCGATTACTACCCATGCCGTTTTAAACGTGTTGAAAAGAGAACGTAATAAGCAAGGTTAATATTGAAAAGAGAAAGACATAGATTTCCCCGACTGTCGCCTATTGCCCTTCCATTCCGATCCGAGTCCGAGTCCGATTGTCGAACATCCCTGACGACCAACGAAACCCCACGAAAATATTAATCCGTCATAATAAACCCCTATCGGCCGTGCGGCTGTACTACTTTCGGCTCGGCTCGGCTAGTGGCTGGAAGGGGAAAGCATATTCACCCGAGGTCTGTATCGCTTTCTCTCTCTAACCTCAACGTTTAAATTACGTTCTCTTTTCAACACGTTTAAAACGGCATGGGTAGTAATCGGTGGCCAGCACTGTATACATATAGTAACTCTAATAAAAATAAATATACACCGCCCTCTATTTTCGAAAGGAAGAGGTTTTGGAAAAATCATCATAGAACGAAATATTCTTAAAATAACCAAGGGATAATAGGAATCAAAGGAATAATCCATTGAATTTTTGCTCTGTATTTAGGAAACATCCTATATATAACGCTAGACGCTAAAATCAATTATACTAGGTACCTAGATAGCTTTAAATTTTGTTGCTGTTTGCCATTTCACTTCACCATTCTTCAATTGTTTTTAAAATGACATTTGTAGAAATGTCTATTTATATTTAGTCAAAAAGTAAATATTTCAAATTTTCCTAAAAGACTCCTTTTCCATAGAAAAATGAACACGAAAAGAATTGCAAAACAGAAAAAAAGGATGTCGAAATTTGACAAATTCTTACAAGGAAAATCCTATATTGGAACTAAGAGATTAACTGTAAGTAAATCGTAATCTTATTGAGGGTTGTTTAAAATGTTCCTTTAACTTTTTATAACCAATTTTTAGTTGTTGCCAGGATCTTTGGCTAATGGTTGTTCTTCAAACACTGTTAAGAAAGGTGAACACAACTCCAGAAATTTTAGACGTTTTGATAATATTCCAGAATCACAAATTTCGAAAGAATCAAATAGTGACCATGTAATATTTGATGACTTAATTTCATCCAATAAACGAAACGGGACTTTAAGACGTTCCGAACGTTTAATGAAAAAACATGATGAACCTATGTTCTTAGATAAGAGGTACCAACAAAAGGAAAATTCCAAGGAACAACGCCGTTTCAACAAAAAGTCCACTCTTAAAGATTCCAAAAGTATGTTTAAAGTAATTGGTGACGAATATTCCCAGGTATGCACCAAACTAAACACCATGGTACAATCTCAATTACCTGACGTGATGTCCAACCTGATGCAACAAAATTACAAAATTAATGAACCTCAACCACTAACAATGACGAAAGATTTGTGTTATAATAGTTCAATCTGTCAACGTTTTGTTGATCAAATATGTGTGACTTTCAAAAAGAACGTTTTGGAAACATGTAAAAAGGCCATTCAAACGAATACAACTGATGTAAATTTAATATTATCTGGCAAAATGCAACGAAAAGAGTATGGAGCTGAAGAAGACTATAACGAGGAAGTTAACGAAGATGCTGGAATATCAAATGGTCTAGTTGTACCTCCTAGAAATTGGGTCTATTATACTCCAAGGCATCAAAACATTAATACTCCGATACAGAGAGAATGTCAATTAGAACCTGCATATTTGTGCCAAAACTCTTTATATTTTGAATTACCACCAAAGAATAATAATTTAAGACATAGAGGTCCAAATTATGAAGTAACGGTTCGAATTTAATATTAAATAAACTAAACAATTAAGGCGAATGTTTTTTAGCAATTTTCACGCACTACATTTTATACTGCAAAATCTCAGACAGTATCTAATGATGTTGCAGGTGATTTCACTATTACCTTAGATAATAGCGGTCAATGTAAATTTCAACAATCTCAATCTACGTCAAAAGATGACAATTTTCCTAAACGTAGAAGAAAGATGTTCGATTTTGGCAGTCAACAAATGAATATGTTCGACTTCAATGTGAAATAATTGAGATATCCTGTTTTCTCAGTTTCATTGCTCCACTGTAGTATAGTATATTCTTAAGTTCCAATTAGGAGTTTTAATAAAATTATAGATTACATAAACGGTAATTTATTATTGAATCTTTTCGTTATAATGAATTCACTGTTCTTCTAATACCTAAAATACTTCTTTTTTCAGTTTATCATAATTATTATAATATAATCTTTCTTGTCATTATCAGTGTTCAAAAATTAAATAAAAATCGTGTAAAAATTACAAAAAGAGACAAGAATTGCAGCCTTAACATAAAAAAATATGTAAAGAACCCTTCACAATCATCCCCAAATCAAACGGCTCCATACAGGGCGTTCAAATTGGCGAAATAAATAATAAAACTAAAAATTACCACAGCCAAAAATGACGATAATATGAATAATCTCGAAGGTCAATAGTAGATTATTCAATGTGTCTTCTCACAAGAATTTTACATGCAAACAAAATTGCATAAAAACTCCAGCGATGCGTTACCAAGATTACTGAAAACGCCCTGTATAAAACACATGTTAAAGCGTGAAAAAAAAATAACAACCACGTGGCACTAAAAGTAAATGCACCCACTATGCCCGTTCCATAATGAGACGGTATGCGTTCTCATCGCAGAATGTGTTCGAATACGACTTTTGACTCATTGTAGGACGGGCATTATACATAGTAAAAACAAACAACTAATATCTAAAGCGTCCTAAACATTTTATTCCTAATTTTGTACGATTGTTTAGGCAACCCAAAAAACATACTCTTAACATTCCGAACATAACATATAATTATGTATTCCGCTCTCTCATTTGCATCAACAATAATATAAATTTAGGAGACATCTTTTAATGCACATTCTAGAAAAAAATAGCACTTCTAATTGTCAACAATTTAACTTCCAGTTAGTAATCGCAATCGTACGTACAGTTAAAACCTAAGCCAGTGCTCGCAAGGCAAGTTTCCCTATTAAAGTACAAATTCTATCACTCTCATTGATAAGACAAAATCACAGTGCGAAACTGACAAGAAAACTTGAACATTTACTTCACTGGTAGTACTTAAACGGATGGAAAGAAACGTCTTTTAAAGCTATTTGCCAGTAATCACAATCACCATTAGCATCAGATGTATAGATATTTTTTTCAAATTTGACTTCGGGAATGATTTTAGAGAATTGCCGCATCGTGACTCCCTCTACCAGTTATCAGTGGACTTAAAGTACCAGGAACCCGTTGCCCTTTCTCAATTTCATAATGAGTATCCAAGGGGATGCCTACCAAATTAAAATACAAATGTACACAAGACTTTTTAAATGAAAACAAACTTACTACTGTCAATTAATGGTTTTGTAGGAATGAACGAAGCAACAAATATGGCGCAAATGACTAGGAATGCACCAAAAACAAACGGCGGTCCTGGCACAAGCTAAAAGTTCTTTTATTGTAACGTGTTTGCTAGAATCGTTTCTTGTTACCTGAGAATATGTATCCTGTATTTGAGTAGTGTGTGTGGCGTTTTGATTATCTTTTTCGTTCAGATCCACATGGAACATATAGAAAATAAGGCCAAACATTGCGGGCCCTAAACCATTGCAAAGACCTCTCATACCGGTTACCATGCCTTATAATACAAATTTCATTTAATCATAAGAATTTATTTAAAATGTATTTAAGGTACCTTGAACTACTCCTTGTCTATCTGCAGTGCTATGTACAGACACAAAAGCGGACATGGCAGGATATGTAATGGATCCGATTGAGGCGAGTGTACCAGCGCCCCACATCATCCATGTAGTTGTACCAAAGCCATACCACAAAAGTTGTAACATTTCAAAGAGTAATCCTAGCATAATGGTGTGTTTAGCTCCAAGATTTTTAATTAAAATACCTATTAAAAATGCTTATATTTAAACAGAATTTGAAGATATTTCAAAGTATTACCTAAAGCTAACTGGGTTATAACAGCTAATAAACCCACTAGTCCTACAAAAACGGCCACCATGGGGGCGCTCCAATCCATGACCAGTTTTAAATAGACAAAAATACAACTGTACTCGCCCGCTTCCGGTAGATAACTTAAGAACACTGTTATGCATAAAAGTAGAATGGTAGGATCTTGGCCAACATTCCTAAATAATTTATTAGTTGTAAAATTTCATTAATAAATAGAATATCTCAATAACTTACCTGAGTGAAGCAAAGGGATCGGCCTGTTCCCAACTAATAGGAGAAACTCTGACTTTTTCTGGCAAAGATTCTGGAACGGCTACCAAAATAAAAAATACGTCTAAAATGGCAACTGCCGTGGCAAGGGCTACAACCAGCGAGACGGACCATCTAAAAAGCGAAAATGCTAATTTCCACTTTTTTATTTATTGAAAAACGGTACCTTTCCATTAAATATGCACCTAGAGCTGGCGAAATTACCATGCTGGCGGCAAAAGTTCCACTTACAAGGCCATAAGCCAAGGGCCGCTCTTTTTCATCTGTAACGTCAGCTACATAGGCAAATACTACACTGAATGTTACAGCGAAAACTCCTAAAAAATTTTTATAAATTAGCCTAGGATTATCTTAGATATAATACTGTATGTTTTAGAATCAAGATATAAACGTCTAATTGATCCCATAAATGTATACTCTCTATAATGAATGAAACATGTGTTTACGTTATCATTTTGTGTAGCTATCGTATAATTTTTGAAAGAGAACGTACCTGAAATTGAGATCATAGCGAAAAACCAAAATGTGTTGATCGTCATCAGGGGAATGGGCAAGCAAGTGAAAAACACCGTGATTAAGAGAAACAATTTTCTGCAACGAAAACAAATTAGCGTTCATTTCTTAAACAAAACAATAACAGAGCATATTCACCTGCCGCATACATCGCTGAGGGCACCAATCAAAGGAGCGCTCAGAAAGCTCAGAATCCCTTTGATCCCCATAATCAGGCCGTTCATCAGGAATGTGTGATCCGGAAACGTAGAGTCCAGCACGGAGATCAAGGGCATCGTAAGTAGGCCCCAAGCAAAGAATTCGAGGAAAATCACTACCAATGCATGGTATAATGAGGGACTTCCGATACCAGAAGTCTAAAAACAAACATAAAATTTCGATTTGAGATATGTCTAGATTTGACCCTACATTTACGAATAGTATATATGCTGGTAGCATTACTGTGTTCACAAATTTATGTCAAGTAAAATTTGCTAAATGGTATATATTTTATGTATATATCACATGTGGAATCACTGTATGAAATATGCACGAATGTTCAACAGTTCTTTGATGTGAATGTCCTTACCGACTTTTTTCCGCACTTACATGAACGCAAACATTGGATGGAGTACGTGAAATGCTCCATCACCATTCTGTTCGCCAAACTTAAAACATCACAATGATTGTCTAGTTTGTAATGGGTAAACTTTATAATGTATACAGGGTGTTGCATCTCCAGACCGACCATAGGAAAACACATGTAAATTTTATTATCCTTTAATATTATCTTCCCTATTCGTTTAAAGGAAAAATTATATTAGAATATTTTCAAGGCCGTTTTATGGAGATGTCGCATGTAAAAATATGAAAAATGTTCTTCGTTCCTTTTGCGAGATATAACTTAAAAAGGTAATAAAAATAATATTAATATTATCTAATATTTATAAAGACAGAATCGTTTTGATAAAACTCATTTACATAACGTCACAGTAGATGTAAGACGACGGTTGTTGGTGGTTTAATTGAGGAAAATATTAGATTTTAGAACAGCTTTTTTTCAGAATATCTCGCAAATGAGAGCAAAGAACATTTTTCATATTTTTACATGCAACATCTCCATAAAACGGCCTTCAAAATAGTCTAATATAATTATGACCTTAAACGAACAGGAAGATAATATTAGAGGATATTGAAATTTACATAGGTTTTCCTATGGTCAGTCTGGCGACACAACACCCTGTATACGTGTATATCATTATGTACATCAGTTTGCAAATGTGATTCGACAAGAAGACTTGTGGAGATTCATCTAGTTTGTCATTTAATGTACATATTGTCGGAATAATTCATGAAAAGTATTTTCAAATAAAAATATAAAACTCAATAGGACTGCCAACTAAAAGAAATTCAAATATGAAAATCCTGGGCACCTAATTAAAAAACCTTTTTAGAGTTAAATATTTGAATTCAATAGAATTTACCTGACTTTTAGAACGAAACTTACCCAAATTCTATAAAATAATGAACTCCTTAAACCCATAATTTGGAACAGAATATGTAAGTACTTACAATTCAGCAAGTTTTAAGAATGCTATATTGGAATTTTATCTAATTCGTTTTAATCCAGATAAGTATTATATATCCTAATACACAGAATGCCAATGACAATCATAAAAACAATTTAGAAAGATGTTTCCTTAATGTATCATTACCAAATTGACTTACTGAAAAGTCTTTTTAATTTAATCCAAAGCATTTCCTTTCCCTTTCTAATTAATTAGATATTCTATATATACTAATGATAAAAAAAATAAAAACCTACTTATATTCTTTTAAGTTGCTTTATCTGTACAGTAACAATAAAGTCTATCAAGTCGACATTGAACAAGCATTATTAAGTTATTTTTTGAGGGTTTAAATCTAAGACAACTCACCGGAAAACTGAGATAGCATTTCTTAAACCTCCGAAAATTAAGTATGTATCTCTTGAAACAATAATAAAACACTAACATACACATTATCCGAGCATTGTCAACTGTTAAATGAGCATCTAAACATATAAAAATCAGGGAAATCACCACACGCTATCAGTTGATAAATTTTCCTAATAAAATAAAATTAATAGTGATAGTGTCCTGGCTCATATGTATGCAACCAACACCCTCTCATTACAATCGTGTATTAATCACGGTCAAATCGCAGACTGGTGTCGCGAATGATTATCCTCTAGTTTTTACATTGTTTCACAGTATAATTCATTAAATGGCGTGATATACTGATATCAAAATCTGATAACATCATGTTATCTGTATTTTAGAGCCACGAAATTGTTGCGGTTTATTTGGCATTTTTTTTCCAATCAAATGTACTCAATATCTATGTGGGAGGATTTTCAACATGCAACAACAAATTGTGGTGTCACAAGCATATGTACATAGTTTGGCATGATTCCTCTTTATTTGAATTATGAGATAAGTGATACATCTGCGATAGGGTTACGATGTAAAGTGTTTTATAATTTGCTGATTAATTAAAAATGAAAAACAATCTGGGTTATCTTAATCGTATGTTCTTAACTGCTTAAAATTCCTGTAAAGAAAAGCTTTTATTTGCAAGAAAATGTTGTTGACCTTCATTTATTGTAGCAGGAAATTCGAATGAACTGGATTGCAAATAAACAAACTAAAAGACAATATTTTCTGTAGAAAAAAATGACAGTTTCTATGGCGATTATTTTCGTGTCATGGTTGTCTACATTTAGAAACTATTGATGCAAGGGAATTTTTTGTTTTTAACGATTTAAGAAATGCATGTGAAAATGTTATTTTAATGTTCTGCCTGCTTCAACAAGTTGTTCGAAGATTTGACAAATCGATTTCAGTTACATATAATTTTTTAAAAATTGAACAAAATTAATGTGCATATGTTATTTCAGTGTGTTTCTAGATTAAACATTATTTAATAGAACAGTCAAATTGATCACTTACGGTTACGACCCCATCTTTTGCAATGGTCTTTCTGGACCGAATGATCATTCCCACAACGCGTTTCGATCGTTTCGCCTTCATTTTACACAAGAATTCTGCACAATTCGATTTAACCAAGCAAATTTCTTCGCTACGAACAACGCATAACGCACATTACTTACGGAGAACTGATAATTTGAACAATTTTACATTCGTCCGCCATAACCTTTTTTTTGACAGCTCTTGACAGTTAATCAAAAGGATTTTTGACATATTTCGGATTTGACGTTTTCATCAATGTTGGTAACCATTCGTGGTCCCAAGTGTTTGAAAAATTTTATTTCTTGAGAAATATAACATTAAACTGTCATGCCAGCTTTTAAATATATATAAATAGTCTTTCTGAATTTTCTCAACTTTCACCTAGTTTTCAATTGTTTTTAATATCATTTAACATTTTTAATAAGGAAAAGTGGATCCCTTTTAGTTGCTTTCTTACCGGTTGGCTATACTGTCTAGCTCGCACGATACCACCC
Organism: Hypothenemus hampei; assembly: GCA_013372445.1. NCBI lineage: Eukaryota > Metazoa > Arthropoda > Insecta > Coleoptera > Curculionidae > Hypothenemus > Hypothenemus hampei. The sequence continues at coordinate 642,792 of JABRWK010000036.1, read as the reverse complement.
ATCTCACTCTAGTGGTTGATTTTAGAATTATTTTTATTACAAACGTCACTTGAAAGTTGGGTTATGTAATCGAATTTTAGTTTTACTTTATCGCGATATGTAATTTTGAAATTTAAATTAACATGGCATTGTCATCTGGTGTAAAAAAATTGATGTTACTCGGGGGCGTCGCCCTAACTTTGCACTTAGGGTTCGTAGCAGTGAAACCAATTATTATGCCAGAAAAAAAGAATGATGATGAAGTGATAGAAAAACTGAAAAGTATATAGTTTTAAGTGCTTTTTCCAAGAATTTTGTGTTTTTTAATATAGCTGAGACTCAAGAGTAACCCAATGAAGTAAACAGATGTTTATAAGAGGGTAAGAATATTACAAATATTTATATTACACTAGTGACTATTTATTTGCAGATTTCTCATAACAATTACCTGAAATTTTCATATAATGTAGTAAACGATAGTTTAAAGATACATAATCTTTAAGAGTTAATATTTCAAAACATGAAAACATAACATTCTATATAAATTTTTTCGTTATTAAGTTAAATTACTATTTTTATTAAAACTTACTATGTGTGTATATTATGTATTATTTTGTTTATTATATATATGCGTTTAATTGACTCAGTGTAATCTGTAGAAGTAATCGAAAAAAGAGATGTTAAGAAACAGATAGAAACATTTCAAGATTGTCAGTTAACAAGAAGGAACGTAAATGTTATAAAAACATTTTGACGAGGGTTTGCAAGAAGTTTCGATAACAAATATCAGATAAAAATTGTAACATTCAGTTGGCTGCATTTAAAATATTGAATCTTCATAAGAAATTTCTCTAAGCCAAGGGTATTATTCTCTCACTAAGCTCTCTTACAAGTACTCAACTATATCGCATTTAATACTAATATTTGGACACGACCTACCAAACGAATAGTCTATATTATGTTGACTCTTATTTCTCTCAGTCAGTAACTTTTGGAATATTGGCAGTATTTCTCGATCCAACAGTTCACCCTCCGACGTAGCATTGTACATAGACTTGTCTCGTTTAGGTGGATGCGTTCCTGTTCTTAAGGCCGCCGCCACGTTTGGAGTACTTGTGTAGTAGCCAAGCTTTTGGTATTGTTGGTTACTTAACGCGTCAGGAGGACTTTTTGCGGGTGACTTTTCCCGTTTCACTGACTTTTGAGTCCCGTGACGATTCCTTTCTGATGTTGTTCGATGAATATGCATGTCTTCTATGAACATATTTTTACGTTAGATTTTTTAATTTAAAACTTAATACGTAGGAAACAGATAAAAGGTAAAGGTTTTATTTACAAATTGTACCTTCACTATATTGTGGTATACTGCTGATTCGACTGCTCTTCTGATGAACCTTCTGACACCTATGTTGACTGCCAGTGTCCCAAAGTTCGCTTTTAGTAACCACATGAGTACCACATTCAGATTTTTTCTTGGGGGTTGTTCGTATATTACCTTGAATACTTGTCCTTCTATGATAAGCGGCATCTGAAAATAAAGGGGTGTAGGTAAAGGGATAAAAGGGCATTCAAGTGCAGTTCCAGTGCTATTGGTATCTACTCAAGTGTAGTGTATGGTTAACTCTAAATAATGATAAAAATCAAACAGCACCTTTAGCAGCATCATTTTCTTGAAGAGTCGGTGATTTAAAGCTGTTACGTCTTTTCTCTTGGATTTCTATCGAGTCAACGGCTCCCACTGTTTTCGAAGATCTACGCTGATGTGTTGGAGTCTTCCTTTCGTGGCGTTTTAATGTAGAATCTTTTACTTCTATTTGTTCACTCGGGTATGGCCTAATCTGTAAGTCAAGTTATATTTTACAAACAATGTTTTCCTTGAAACAATATTGATGGCTTCGTAACAGGGGCGTGTCTAAACTAATTTTTCAGTATTCAAAAAAATCAGTTTTTCTACATTTTTGAGGTTTTATCCTGTTATGTCTTAATTATGGAACATTTTTTAAACTATGCTCCTTTTTACAATATAACGTAAGCTTTAAAGAGCTATATCGCTAAATATGTCAATTTATCAAATGGAATGGAGTTACGTCCCTGTGTTACGAAACCCTCCATATCGTCTTACTTGAGTTTCACAACGCTGAATTTCGAGTTTATCCGCAATCGAGATTACTTTATTTGGCTCCTTGACACTATTATAATTGCTATCCAACTTCATGTTACTGTCCTTTTGCACATTATTATCAGTAGTCTTGGCAGGGGTTCCGTTTACTTGCTGTTGCGGTTGAGTTTTCAATTTTGGAACATTAACTTGTTGACCCTCTGCCTGCAAATTTTCTTCAGAAAGTCGATATTTTTTTGGGAGAATTAGGAGTCTTTTGAATTGAAGGAGTTTCTTCTGCACTTGACTTCTTTTTCCTGATTTGAAGAGACATTTGCTAAAGGAATTTTCATTGTTTAGAAAAACTTACTTTTGACTGTCTGTATGATGAAGGGAATTATATTCCGGCTGAGAGTTTAGGCTACACAAAGAAGTTAAATCTGTTGTCTCCGTGGTACTAGGAAGCTCTTTTCGCAATAAGGGTACCGATAATCGATTGGTATCTTCCAGGAGTTCATCAGCTTCATTACCCAATTGTCTTATTAAAGCCTAACGGTACAAAAATGAATAAAGCATTGCCTAATTTGTCATTTTTTCGAAATACCTGCAGTTCTCCGTCACGTTCCACTAATGTTCTTCTATATTTTGTATTTAAATCTTTTAAATCCTTAATTTTAGTCTCGATTTCGGAAATGCTCGAATCTCTCCTAGTTTTTGACATGGGTCGTAACGTTGCTCGAATTCTCTTATCCACTGATCCACCTGGATCTTTTCGGAGTTCCACCATTTTTGGTACGAAGACCAAACATAACGTGATAGTGGTGCAAAATATTATAAAGGAACCTTGAATTTATTAATTTATTTAAAATATTTACTATAAAAGTTAAATTTACTGATTAAAAGGAACATTTCATCTTGATGATGAGGTGCCAGTGCCAAAGCTACTGCGGCCCCAAGAATACACATAATTACAACGTTGTAAACGGAGAATCCTACGTATCTGCTGTCATTTAATGCCGGTATGGATACGTGTCGGGTTTCCCAAGCAAGAAATGCTCCAAAAATCTGTTCAAATAAACGAAATTGCTCTTCAAATTTATTTACTTACCATAAGAAGACCTTTGTAAACGCAAATTGATGATATAAATATAGTCATTTTATGCGATGTACAATACTCGTGTTCTGGAACTACGATTTCATCTTCGTTTGTTGGATGCGGCTGAAACATTGTATCATTCTTATTGAGTAATTATACTAGAGAATCCAATACTTACATAACGATCACCTTCATCAGTGTGTCTGTATAAAGGATCAATTATCTGCCACGTAGTCATAATTACTAAATCGACACATAAAAGCACCCCAACCACCATAAAGAGTTGATAGTCTTTTATAACCTTTTTGTTGAGTTTCACATCGGTAAAAATTGAGTGAACCCTCCAAGTTTTACTAAACATTGAACCGAAGGCTAATGTAAAACCAGCCATTAAGGTCCAAGCTCTGGCAGTGCAAATGTATGGATACACGTCTAGAATTGTTTATAATTAGTTGATAGTTTCCTTTTCAAACTTGTTTCACCCTTACCGACGCTGGTTAATTCAGAATCTAGGCCTAAGAAAATGATACTAGTGTAGGAAATCATGCAACCAATGATTATGAGGTTGTTCAGCTGAGGACTGGACATTTTAATATATCTGGAATAATATGGGAAGTATTTGATTGAACTAGGAACCAAGTAATTTAAATTTACCTTTGGTTTCTGTATTTGATGTTAAATGTAAGGAAAAATGCAGCCATGAAAATTCCTACGATTGCCAACGATGCTAAAATAGCATATGCCGTCCTATTGACTCGAGTATGCTCAGTAATTTCAAACGTCCTATCTTTAGGTGGATACCTAAAAATTTGTTTTTGGTAATACAAAGCTATTCAAAATACTAATTTTCTTACTTTCCAGTCCATTTCAATGGTATTCCCAAAGATAAATCCAAGTGTTGTTTTGCAGCACTATATTCACCCACTTTAACTTCCTTTCCTTCTTGAAATTGTTTTAATAAAATATTAGCTTTCCGCTCATTGTCATAAAATCGAACAGGTCCAGTTACTCCTAACGAAGCCATATATGAATATATGTATGCTGTACAGGATTATATCAAATTTACCTTCAAAACTTGTATTGTTCAAAGCTTCTAAAAACAATTTTTCCCACATAGAATCGCGATAACGAAAATCCATAACTGTCTGATTTCGTTTCATATATTTGACTTTTCCTGCAACATTCTGGATCGCCAAAGCTACTGCCCATATGCCATCGTAGGTATAACCATGAAAACGCGAATATTCATTTCCTCTTCTCGANGGGTTTCACTCCTTAAACCTTGACGATTGCCGATAAAAAAAATACGTATCGATTATTTTTCATAGTACTATAAGTGTGCAAAGTTTCATTACGATCTGCGAGTTACACCCGGGACGGTTCCTTTGTCAGTAAAATGCTTTTTATATCATGACACTGAAATTTTCCAATGTTTACTAATCGTAAGGTTCTCTTCTTAGATTTTCTTTTTGTAGCATTTTTTATTATTTTCAATATTTCTTTTATAATGTTAAAGAACAAACACATATTTTTCAGTAAAAATTAATTTTCACTTTTAAAGGGCCGCCACTTTGTTTCTAATGAGTTTTTTTTGTAAATCATTCGATAAGGGACCGACGAAAACTCTACTTTTTATATAATTTTGAATTTTTATTATTCGATAATCCAGTACTGAGTTATTCTATGGACATTTCCAGCAACTCTTTTTGGAACAGTCGGCTGACGTACACAAAAAATTAGATTACTTTTTTGAAAAAATACACATTAAAAGTTTGATTATAATGTACTTTATTTTAATTAAAAGTTTCAGCTAACGTACTACACGGAAAAGTTGTGGATTAAATGATTCATTCCGGGATTTAAGAGCCACTAAACCCATTAAAAATTTACTGAATTAAAGCCATGTTTTAATAAAATATTAATGATGAAAAAAAAAATAACAAACGAGGTACCAAAACGTAGAGAATAAATAGTCCTTTGTTATTTAAGATATTTGAGAGGTTCTGGAACGTAGAAGATTGAAGAAGCCAATGAATTCTAAATAAGAATTGCTCCCCCTTGATAACAAAATTGACTATATAGTTTCGACGATTTTTTGAAAACTTAACCCATTTCAAGCTAATAGGGGTGGGAAGTTTTTAAATTAACATCCTGTATTTTTATTGGCTAAAAGACTTTATTATTAAATAAAGAGAACGATGGAGAGAAATTTATGGAAAAAGATGAAAATTTAATGCAAAAACCAAATTTGCAAGAAACATAAGTCCCGGTGTTTGATTTTCCGGAGTTTAACTTATTGTTAGAAAAAACAGCCATATTACCTGCAAATGTGGAAATTCATTTTTAGACTTTAGATAGGTTTTGTAATTTTGTATATGTCAAAGTTAAGAGGTAAAATTAAATAAACCTATCGACATTAAATCTGGTGATCTTATAGGCCATTCTATCAGTCTCCTTCCATCAGTCCATTCATTAGGAAAATCTTTCTCGGAAATAATGCAGTGGAGCTCCATCTTGTTGAAAATGTATTTCACTTTCTTGTAAGATGTTACCACCAATTTGATCGAGATTTGAACTATGCACCCTCAGTTTTTTCGAAATTTGTTAATTTCTTAAGCACATAAACAAATGTTATTAAGGGGGTCCACGTTATAAAAAAATTACCTTACGAGAATCGTAATATAAGTACTGTTTTAAATATTAAAGAGAAAAAATTCAATGAAGTGAGGGAAAATAACGGAAGAAACTATAACTCTATTATTTTGAGGAAATCTGCAAAGCAATGAAAAGTAGCCTGCCCGAGCTCTAGACCTACAACACAACATTACAAGGAAGACTACAACCGGATAATACTGGGTTTTTTTTCTGAGAATCTGGATTTACATATATAATATTTATATTTTCTGATCTTGGCGCTACTTTGTGATTTTTAATTGAGATCATATTGACACTTTTTTGATCATGTTTCAGTACTCTCTCGGCTTAAATCGTTCAATTTTTTTCCTTCTAGTGGTTGACCATTTTCATAATTAACTTCCTCTTACCAGAGCATTTTAGACCTTAAATCTTTTTTTTTGCTTAGCCTATCATTTTAGTTCTGTTTATTATTTGAGTTTATTTTAGTTTTTAATTTTTAAAACGACCTCTTTAAGGAGTTACATAGGGTTTGAAAGTTAAAAAGAAGCATATTTTTTCTATTTTTTTTTAATGTGATAAAAGAATAATTGTATTCAAACTTTTAAGCATATGAAAGAGCAACATTTAAGCAATATTTTCTCAAATTTTCATTTAATAATTTTGAAAATTCACCAATTGGAAAAATTGGTTTCTCAAAACCGTTTTCAAAAACTAATGCATGGATGTTTTTGAAATTTTGCACACTTTTCAATAGGATTGACTAGTAATTAAATATAGGATTTTTATTTATTACACATTACAACTCATTTTACAAGACAATACGTAATGCAGATTTTATCGAAAACTGTACTTTTTTTTTTGTATATAACTATGCCAAAAATTCAAATTCCAATTTTTTTTTAAATCCTTCGTTCAATCACGAGCTATACTCGTCTAACAACAGAACATATACAGGGTGTTTCAGAGTTATGGTGACAAAAGTCTAGGGGAGATTCCTCTCAAGAAAATATGATACAAACTTCCTATGAACATATTTCGTAAAATGCTTTGCTTCCAAGATACAGGGTATGAAAGTTTAAAAAAAGGACATTTCTTTATTTTTTAAATTCCAAACGGCTTAAACGCCACTGGTGAATGGTTAAAGCTGGTAATTTTTTGGATTAAGCCTACCGATATGCTAAACTCATATACGAAATTTGGTTAAAAAATCTTAAGCCGTTTGGAATTTAAAACATAAAGAAATATCCTTTTTTTAAACTTTAACACCCTGTATCTCGGAAGCAAAGCATTTTACGAAATATATTCATAGGAAGTTTGTGTCATATTTTCTTGAGAGGAATCTCCCCTAGACTTTTGTCACCACAACTCTGAAACACCCTGTATAGTTTTTTGATTTCAGATAAAGGGATCATGAGTTATTGTGTCCACTACAACGATTTTTTTCTAAAAAGGTTACCAAAAACCAAGTCCCAACGGCTGCATTTTTAAGATTTTTAATTAAAACTTTTATACAATATGCTTAAAATGTTGTTCTTTTATGTGCTTAAAAGTGTGAATAACACAATTCTTTTCTTATATTAAAAAAAATATGAGAAAATATACTTCTCTTTAACCTTCGAAACCCATATAATCCTTTAAATAATGCATAGATCCATTTCTAATTTGATTTTTTAACACTTTACTGTCCATCGATAGATCAGTCTACGGAATTGAAATGGGGAAAACTATGAATTAATTTTATTGCATTGCAATGTTTTTTAATCTCTTTATTTAATAATAAAATCTATCGAAGAAACACTGTTAATGTCAATCACATTTTGACTAGAACTTAATGTAAAACCACTTAATTTGGACGCAGTAACACTTTTTTGGATACTTTTCTTTTTTGGTTTTCTTTTTGCTCTCAATTTCAAAGGTTTTTCCTTGTGTTCACTCCTAACATGTTGTTTGAGACCCTTGCAACTTTTAAATATAACACCACATTCTTTTTCAGTACATTTGTACAAATTTTCAATTTTTTCATGAGACGTTTTTATATGAACAGTGAGGTTCCTTTTATACTTATACGAGCGTTTGCAATCCAGGTATGGGCACTTAAATTCATCTATTTGACTGTCTTGTAAGTGAAGTTTCAGACAGTGTTGTGTCAAATTCTGCTTGGCCGTAAAGACTTTTTTGCAAATTACACATATATGTTGAGTTTTTGGGCATGGACAACTGCTGCTCTTATGTTTCAAGTATTCAGACCATTTATGAAAAGTAGCTTCACAATCACATTTGTAGGTTTTATGTCTGGCAATGTGTTTCTTAAATAAGTATTGTTGAGCAAAAGTTTGATTACATTTAGAACATTCATATAATGCACTACTTTCATTGTGAACTTCTGATTTATGAATATTCAGTTGGTTTTTTTTATGAAACTTCTCTTCACACAATTGGCACTGGAAATGTGGTTTACCATGAGTTCTTAAGATATGTTTTTTCAAACTGTATTTATTGGCTAAGATACGTCTGCAACCCTCTTCTACACATACAACTTCATTATTTTGTTCTAAATCTCCAACGTGAACCATAATGGTATGCCGTTTCAAATGGGACTGATTAGAATAGCTTTTATTGCATCCTTCAAAATCACATTTAAAAGCCGGTTGTCCTTCATGATGTGTGGAAATGTGATTTTTAAGGCGATACGGACGTGTAAAAATCACTTCACAATCGGTATATGGGCATTTGTGAGTTTTCTTGTCAATTTTAGGCTTTTTTGCTGGCAATTCACTGTTTATTGAATTATTAATATCTAACTTTTGTTCACAATCAGTTGCAGATTCTTCAAATATATTTTCAGAGATCATTTTTCAAGTTGAACGATTAAATTTTATTTAAAAAATTAATAAATAACGTGTACTTTTCTGGAACATATGAGATGAATGAAGATAGGTTAGGTTATCAATAATAATGAATATATTAGAAACTCTATGGTTAATTACTGATATCTTCTTCTTCATCTTTCTTTTTATAGCTTTAGCTGCTTTCGATTCGTTTTATGTTTGAAAACACGAACATTGTTTGACCAATCATGTTTAGAGCTCTAAATTATGTAGGTATTCCTAAAGTTACTATGTTTTGTATTAATAAATCATTTCATTTTAATTAGTTTTTATTCAAACATTTTGTAACGATTTTTACGATTCAGTTGAATCAATATTCCAAATATGTTATTAATATAAACTGATACAATTTAATTTCCCAAATAATCTTGTAACTCACTCGAATGAAAATATTATAAATTAATATTTCACACACAGATAATCTGTGATTTTACATAAAGATACAAAGTAATATTATGGAGAATTCTGTTTCACTTTTTGCGCCAAAAACAAAATGTCAATTGTCATTTAGACACGTGTCATATATTTCAATTATCCCGCCGTTTTCCCCAAAATGGCGGATGATTGCGGTATTTTATATATCTAGTAACTTTAGATATTCCTATCCGCCATTTTCGTTCCATCAGTCAGTATCTGTTAAACTGTGTTTATATGAGCGGGCTTTAAATGGTTTAAAAATAAGTGTCTTTTAAACGATATTAGTGAACTTATTTAACGTGAAAACGAACAAAAGACGTATATTATTTTTTTTTTTTGAAAATACTTAGTTTTAAAGTGTTTAGATAATAATTATTGTTGCTATTTTTGGTGTTTTTTCCGTAAGTATGTTCGCAGGTAATANATATATATATATATATATATATATATATATATATATATATATATATATATATATATATATATATATATATATATATATATATATATATATATATATATATATATATATATATATATATATATATATATATATATATATATATATATATATATATATATATATATATATATATATATATATATATATATATATATATATATATATATATATATATATATATATATATATATATATATATATATATATATATATATATATATATATATATATATATATATATATATATATATATATATATATATATATATATATATATATATATATATATATATATATATATATATATATATATATATATATATATATATATATATATATATATATATATATATATATATATATATATATATATATATATATATATATATATATATATATATATATATATATATATATATATATATATATATATATATATATATATATATATATATATATATATATATATATATATATATATATATATATATATATATATATATATATATATATATATATATATATATATATATATATATATATATATATATATATATATATATATATATATATATATATATATATATATATATATATATATATATATATATATATATATATATATATATATATATATATATATATATATATATATATATATATATATATATATATATGTTGGATATCTTCAATCAAGTTTCCGAGGATTGTCATCTTATCAGTTTTGCTGATGATCTATTTTTGATCCATAGGTGAGATAATTCTGTGACTATGGGCAATGTTATAAATAAAAATTTAAATAGTGTACAAGATTGCTTAAGTATCCATAACTTTTCCCTTTCATTCAATAAGTGCGAATCAATATTGTTTACTAAAAAGAAAGGAATTTGCAATTACCAAATATTATGATCGATTATAATATAATAAGGCTACCAGTTAGAAATTGTATTAAATATCTTGGAGTATGGTTTCAGTCAAACCTGAGTTGGAAAGCCCATATTAATGCAGTATGCATTAAAGCCAATAAGGATGTTAATATTCTGAAAATGGTCAGCAGGGTATGGTGGGGTGGTGATCCACGAGCTCTTCTGCTGGCATTTCATGGTTGGTTCAATCACACCTTGATTTTGGCTCCATCTTTATTAAACCCTGTCCAGTAAATTTATTAAATAAACTTGATTCCATGCAAGCTAAAGGGATAAGGGTGTGTTTGGGATGCATGCGTTCCACCCCTTTAAATGCACTACGTGGGGAGGCTGGAGAACTGGAATTGGAGTACCGCAGATATTGTCTTGCTACCAAGTTTCTTTCCAGGCAGATCGTCCTGGAAAATAACCCCACTATTAATCCGCTTGATGAAAGTCTTCAACATCCTAATAATAACTTGGCTAAGTCTCCCTATTTGGCAATTGTTTTAAACAAATTTCTACCCTTTATGGAATATATGGAACAGTTTCCAAGTCATCCGTCAGTCAGTTAGTGTGAATTTGAGGCTTTGATTCACCTGGTTAATTACATTGATTTAAATATTAATAAGAAGTCGCCTACAGCCTTGGTCTGCTTGATGGAGTTTAAAGTTGTTTATGATAAGAATAAGAATAGTTATATTTTCATTTTCACTAGTGCATCGAAGTTCGATGGTAGAATTGGTATTGGTATCACTATACCGGATTTGGATTATCCTTTCTCATTACGTATCCCGGATGAATTTTCAGTTTATTCTGCAGAGGCGGTAGCTATTTTCCCAATAAAAATCTGTCTCACATTATAATCTGCTCAAATTACTTAAGTTCTATTAATTAAATTAAGAACATATCGATCAACACCAAGATGGATTCAACCATCATTAACATTAAGAAACTTCTTTTACAGATGCACCGGCGTAAATTTTTATACAGGGTGATCCAGAAATACGTTCCGAAATTTTTCCTGGTGAATTTAGAAGTAAAAACAAGTGAGGTTGGTCATGTAACAAAAGTTCGAAAACTCAATGGTTCTTGAGCTGCGGCTCATCAAAGTTGAAGAAATATATCACGTTTTCTTCAATACGTTTCGACTGCTTCGAAATAATTTCATGAAATTGCGTATATGGAGGTTTTTTGGGATGGTAAATTCAAATTTGTGGTCGATTTAGCTGTATTTTCTAGGGAGCGCCACCGGCAACGATTTCGACCTATTTAAATCGTTGCAATTTTTTTGTACTACCCTGTATGCCATTTTGGACTAGAAAAATCGATTCTCCCATCTTTTCTGCTTTAAAAAGGTATATCACATTGAAGTCGCTAGGAGCAACCATTTCCGAGAAAAACGCATTTAAAGCTAATGATGCATGCAAATTATCCAAAAGAAAAGACATTTTTTTTGCGTAAATAATGGGTCATACTTCAACAGCGTACTACTGCGACCTAAATAAGTGGATTTACATTGGTTTATCCTAGTGCCAAAATCGAAAATAACAAAGATACAGGGTGTCAAAGTTGAAGAATACATCACACTTTCTTTAACCTTTACCGTTAAAACGTACGTAAAATAAACGCTCGTCTGTCCCCAGCATAAACGTTAAAAATATTTTTGGAAAAACTGTCATAAATATATAACGATGTGTTACTTAATTGTCAAAATGTGATCCATTTGCTTTTTTAATAAGGTGAATTTTCGATACAGATTTTATGGGAAAAAAATCGTAATACAGGAGAAAAATTTTAGTATTTCCGTAACTAGACTGATGCGTTTGTATTATCGTTTTTATTAATGTATTATTTTTTAATTTTTAACTAAATTTATTTGTTTTTGGCCTTTTCATTTTTAAACTATTCGTTACAGTAACATTGATTTGCAATTGTGCAATCTTGAATGATTTGTTATCCAAAATCAAAGCATCGCGCTGTGCTGCACTGAATTCCGCTGTTCTTTTGTCTTGCATAGCGGAGCGACTCGTTTGGTCTAGACCCACCAAACTACTTAGTTACTTCGAATTGGAAACGAACTTTTTTGAACATTAATTATTATTTGATATTCTTTATCAGAGTTGGACATACTTGATGGCATTTAATAATCGATTATCAAACACTAACTTATCACATAGCGATGATTTTTAAACGCAACAATTATTTATTTATGTATTTAAAAAATAGATCAATAAAATAAATTGCAATGATAAAAAGACTACCAAATAATAATAATAATAATAATAATAATAGAGACATATACACAACGCTTGTATGACGAGCAACTAATTGTTGATATTTGACTGGAAAATATTTCTTGTCTTTTTTTAATTTTATCTTATCTTTGGTTTAGGTTTAATAGTCTGGAATTTTATTTTTTCTTTTATTTTTTTTATTATGATATGTAGTTCATATTTTTTAAATTTGTTTATTTGTTCTATATTTTTAGATAATTTCTATTTTCCCAATTTTGAGTTACTATTTCAACTAATCTTCAGGCATGTCGGGGAATTGTACCATCAAGCTTGTTTAACGAATACCAAATAGAGTAATCGTAATCATACTATTACAGCTGAATACGATTATTTAATAATCATTCGAATGATAACGAGGAGTAACCATTGATCATTAACCTATTACAATTATAGTATAACCTCGATTATCCGGCACCCTTGGGACCACCGGAGCTTGCACGGATAAATGAAAAGCACGGTTAATAAAAATATTTAATAAATGACTAAATTTATTGCTGAAACTTACATAGGTATGTGTATAATTTTTAAATTTACATAATTTATAACGAATTTACAGAGTTATTAAAAATATTATATACATGTATATCATTTTTAAATTTACATAGTTTATATTTTTTTGAAAAATTAAGTTAGTGTAGTTTGTTTTTGGGCATTTTTTTTGTTATCCGTAATAATCTCTTTAAGTCTTCGGCGGCACCGCTTTGACGGCTGCGTACAAAGTAGACTTTTCGAGAACTGACTTATAGCACAACTGCGACATTGCACAGATAATCGATGCACAGATAATTGAATAAAAAACTTTATACGGATAATCCGCCGCACGGTTAATCCGCACCCGGTTAATCGGGGTTCTACTGTATTCCATTATTCTGCTCTTTATCCATAAAAGTAAATGGAAATCGATGACAAAAAAAAAGATACTCTTGACTTCGGAAGTAATGAATACCAATAAACACCTTTAAATCTCAATGATAATTTTTTGTGTGTTTTCATGGAAATTGATATTAGACATACGGAATAGGCTACTACTATCTGTTTTGTCATAACTATGAAAAATTTTGTTATTCAGGAGTCACTTACCAGCCGGTTTACAGGTACTTTAAATTGTTGGTATAGTGAAAAATCACTTTTAACATTTTTAAAATGATAAATAAAGATATCTAAACGATTATTGATGATTGATGAAAAAGCGTTTGTCATGGGATTTTTGTTATGAACCATAAGATTCCATTGTAGCTTGATTATAACAAAAAAATCTCAATAAAACCAATCGGACATTCTCCGTTATTCGGGTTCGAATACCTTCAAGGTACCTCTCCCATGTAGTGAAAAAAAACGTATCGAGAAATCGGATCGGAAAGTTTTGTTTGCACCAATGCAGGATTCTGTAAGAACTTTAGGAGAAATCTCTTGTCGAAAGAATTTTCTAAAAACCTGAAGTAACCTTGTGAGCGCAAGAGAAAAAAGCTTGTAATCGCACTATTTTAAAATAAAAGTTGTCGAGTCAGCGTCGGTTCGTTGGGTTTTTACACCATTTTACGGATTTAGAATTTAGAATCACAAAATAAAGACATTAAACGGGACGAATTCTTTTTTTCTCCTTTGCAGAGACATAACATTTATGCCTTACGGTACTGGGTTTGTGAATGGCTGTGCCTTATTAATATCATAGTACAAATGTGGTGAATCAACAAGTTTTTCGATGGGGAATTCCTTAATTATGGACTGAGAGTGATGAATTACTCACAACAAGTGCAAGAAACCCATATCCATCCCATGATTTACGTCTTTCCAAAAGTGACAAAATGTATTTTCCATAAATACGGTAAAAAAACAATTTAATATAAAACCAATTTAAAATCAAAACTTACCTTTCACAGGTCCTTCTGGAAGCATCCAAAAAACGACAGTCCGTGTATTCTTCCATTAAATATAGTCAACGAAAAAAACCTATATATTCTTTTGGTTCTGATTCGTGATCCTGCTGACAATTTTAGTGATTTACAGGATTTTCATCATTACTATGCTCAAAATATTGCTTAAAATTTTACATTCCAAACATCGAAGCATTCTTATTGAGACTTGTGAGGCGTTGTGCCGAAAAGTAGACATAGGAGATTGGTGGATCCTGCTCATGTTGGGCACTAATATGGATCCTATCACCTACAGGGAAATTATTGCGGAATTGGCAAAAAATATCGAAACGAACAGGAGTAATCAATATTGATTTGTGTTGAATGAAAATGAGAAATGAAAATTTTAAACTAAGTTTTAGTGTAAGATTTTGACTAAGCATTCCCATGGAAATAATAACTAGTGTTCTAAGAATTTTGAAAATAAAAACACTAATTTTGCACTCTGGAAA
The DNA here is from genome assembly GCA_013372445.1 of Hypothenemus hampei. Classification (NCBI taxonomy): domain Eukaryota; kingdom Metazoa; phylum Arthropoda; class Insecta; order Coleoptera; family Curculionidae; genus Hypothenemus; species Hypothenemus hampei. Next base: position 627,647 of record JABRWK010000036.1, on the reverse strand, counting down.
GTGGGAAAAGTGTGCGTGAAGATTGCACGAGAAAACTGCTGGTTGTTTTAAATAAAAATATGTGCGAATCTAGATTTAATACAGGGTATTTTTTATGTGTGAACACTGTGAATTGACTTGATCTACAGAAATTCTGAAAAATAAAGATCTATATTCCTGTAGGTTTTGCACACTGCTTTAGAAGAGTTGGTATTCATATTAACAGATTTTTAAAAGAAACGTTTGATTTTATGAATAATAACTTTCTATAGACTGCAAATGCAAATTTGTGATCGCAACACTAGAACGTTTTTTGCCCTTTGATATATTTTTTTATATAAAAATTTTATACTGATATTTCCAATTATTTATTTTAAGAAAAAATAAATGCATGCTACATCAGTTTAAAACAATACATGTTTTATTAAAAAGAACAAAAACACGGGCAATTTAATTTAAAACTACCCACCATCATACTGTTGTTAGCTTCCTTTTTTAATTTTAAAGAACGCAGTCTTTGGAGTAAAACAGTCTTAATTTTTCAACACAAGATTTTGAGACGTCCGCCAATGGACATCACAAGTAATGCTTGATACATTACTGTTATTCACGATAACACTGACAATGTCATCGCGATGCTCGTCACTATTGTAAATATGTTTTTGATCGCTCGCTTTAAACGTATATTCAGCCGGAACTTTAAATTTAATATTTTTAATGCTTTTAGTGCTTGTGATTCTGGAATGAAGTCTCGTAATGTAGAGTATTGGAAAATGTTGACAGTTCACTAGTGCCACTTAACTGGAACGAATTTACGTTTTGGCCGCGAGCTAAATCGCCTGACGACGGATGTTAGTCGATGATGTTTCCAATTAATGATAAATTCTTCGTAAATTGAGCATGTGGTATGAAGTCGCCGCCTCTGAAAAAGCAATATTTTAAAGATACAGAATACGTATGATCAGGATAATTTGTTATTTAGTGTTACCTCGTAATATTGTAATGTCTCTTAAAAGCTGGCGTTTTAAACACGAGCTTGATTGGTCCGTTGATGACGGTTCCGGAGGGCCTAGAATCAGTAGATATGTATATGTAGGTGTAGGTAGCGCCACTACATCGGCCTTACATTTTGTAATGGCCGGGGAGGCGGTTATCACATTAACAGCGTTTGGATTATCAATGACTACCGATTTTTTCGGAATGTCTGAAACTTTCACCGAAGTCTTTATTATCTCGTCCTGCTTACCTGGATGTGTGTTTTTCATGTGACGACGCAGGATGTCTTTGCGTCGAAACATCGTCATGCAGATTTCACAAGTAAACTGCTTTACATCACTTTACATCTAAAACAAAAAGAAAATATCGACTTTTAACAAATTCTTCTTCACAATAAGTCATTATTTAGAAACAATATGAAAAAGGCGTTTTCTTTTAAGATTTTGAATGAATAATTAAACGCGACTGCCTGCCCAAAACTTTTCAAAATCTGATATGATTTTACCACTCAGCATGAATTTACTACACACTATTTTTAGGTGAATATTTAAATACATGTACTCACCTGAATGTATCAATAAATGCCTCTGCAAGTCCTTTAAATTAACAAACGTTTTGGGATAAATATTACACGCATGAGGCCTAATATTCGAATGGGATCTTCTATGAACTGACAGTGCCCATTTCAATTTAAATCTTCTGCCGCACTGATCACACATATGAGCTTTTTCACCTGGAAAATGTATCATTATTAACTTCCAATTTAAGATCGAACTTTATTTCTTTTACTAAAATAGGTTGCAACGTGTTTCTTCAAATTTGATGAGTTACTGTGATTTTTTGATACTATTCATTTATCATACCTATAATAGATGCACCTCATGGTATAATAATTCTAAGGTAAGACATAGCTAAACCAAAATACGTCTCATTTTGTGCAATGATGTCATCCGTGAATAAATAAAAAATTTTTTTTTATTTGTCAAATTTGACATGAGCTTTTTTCAATACATTCGGTTTTCGATACATGGTGTAAGGAACTTTTCTCTTGGAAATGACGTTCTTAATCGTTGGCTAAATTTACGAAAATTATTTCTATAGCACCCTGTATGTATGTACAATGTGTTCAATAAATATTTACGTAAATTTAGCCAACGATTAAGGGCATCATTTCCAAGAAAAAATTTCCTTACACCATGTATCGAAAATCGAATAGTTTTTGTAGAAAAAAATATTTAATTTTGTAATTCTTGACTTTTTGAGGCTCTTTTTCTCAAAAACTAATCGATAAATTTAAAATGTAATTACATCCCTAATTGCAGTTTTGAAATATTTACCTTTAAAATGAGGTGTCATTCGACCATCCATTCCATTTAATATTTTAGGGGCAAGTCACTCCCTGCTCAAGGGATTGAAGATAGAGAATTGGAAATAAGCTCAAAAAGTTTCCTCCTCGACATCTCAATTGACGTGTTTTTGGAAATTTTCAAATAATACATACTTCAAAAGTTATTTAGAGTGGTTCGTTTTTAAATGAAAGCACTGTATATCCCATTAGTTAAATGGATGGCCGTTATCTCAAGAAGTAGAGTCAATTCGGAAAATCTGCTATTATTTTCGTATTCAGAAGAACATAATTACTCAGAATCGACTCATAAAACCCATGCCGCAGAATCTTCATTTTTTTTTGTTGGCCTGTGTAATAATACGAACATAAAAAAAGTGATATTTGAAAGATGTGTTCTCTCAGTCTACCTCCGTTTTCTCATTACTGGAAGTGTCATTATGTGAATCACCTTCAATGTGAGAATCCTTTGATCACTCGGATAAATGATCATCCGATCCAGAATCGCTTTCATCGATCTTTTCGGTGTTTTTCTTCTAAAAGAGTCTTGGCAATATTCTAATTTCGAATGTGTTTATGCGATAAAATTATTATGCAGGATAACAAAAAGAAATTTGAGCATATTCACTAATAGTCACATCCGTAAATACGCTAATTAACATCAATAAAAAATAATTTTTTTGATTCACTTTTTCTTTGATTTTATTACACGACGGTCATACGGGGTCTGATGGACCCCCAAAAAAAGCACGTCTGTAAAAATCGATAGTTATAGGTCCAGTAACGCATTTTCGAACTGTTGAAAGCCTGTTATGTTATTTTACTAACTAAACAAGTAAGGATGTCATCCCAAGTTCGATTTTGGACGGTCTGTTTCGAGGCATTTAACATGGACCGTTTTTTGGACCTCAAACCGTTATGAGTTAACAAAATTTTGGGATTATGCACGTATTCTTTATAAAGTAATATTAATCAACTTATTTTCAAATTTTGCTTTAATTCCCTGTATATCTGCAGGAGTGTGAGAAGAAAAAAGTATAAAAAGTAATAGCATTATTTTGCTTTCCCTGTAAGCTCTTTCATTTTTGACATAACGTTTCACCCGGTATACTAACAAAACTAACTTAATATGCGTTCCATATTTGGTGTTATTACTTGATTCTTTAATGGCAATTAATTTGGGAATAATTATAGTACAGCGAAATTTTCCAAATACACAAACAAATAAAACAAGAAATTTATTACATTGATACATTTAATTGTATGTACTTAATTATAGAATCATATAATATATTTGAATCCTTTTTACAAACATGGTCCTCAATCTACTATCACAGATTAAAAAAAAATCAATTATAAATGTGGATTCGTGTCGAAGAGTTTTCTCCCAGTTTTGGATAAAAAATATCTGGTTTTTTTTTCTGCTACATTTACAATACATTCGAAGAAGGAAACTTTCCGACAGTAGTAAAACAAAACAAATGTGTCACATTTTAAAAACTAACGGGAGTTCGATGCAACGAACTTTAAAACAATCTGTCTGTTTCTTTTTGTTTTTGTTTTCTTTTTTAATTAAATTCATTTGAAACAAAACATTTGACAAAATATTCAGGTGTCTTGAAGCTCACTGCACATTTTCGCAATTCCTTTGTTTTTGTAGATAGTGTTTTTTTTACAAACTCTAACTTATTTATGTATTTTCTTCCTCTTGTGTAAGAAGCTTTTTTGGTGTTCCAGCTGAAGCTTCAAATGTTTTCACGTGAAAGGTAACAAACATTTAAAGCTACAGATGAACCAGTTGCGTATTTTTTTCCTTTTTTTTTAATAAAAATATTTGGCATTTCCCGTACATAATTATTTACACCAATATTTACACATAAAATCTTAAATATAGTTAATTGTACATTTCATCGAGTTAATGAGGATCAAATTCGGAATCAATCTATTCGAATTCTCTGCGACAAAAAAATAAGAATTTTTCCACGCTCGATCCCATGACTCCATTCAACACACTAACCAACAACTAGATAAGAAAATATTACATTTATAAGTGTTTATTATGTACAATTTGTATCTTAATTTATTTAGAATACGTTTAGAATTTTTCCGCCATACTACTATTGGCTATTGTTTAACATATTATCAACAGCTATTATTAAGTGTAGAATTTATGAAAGACTTCTTGTTTCAACATCAAACAGCTTCTAATCTCTTCTATAGATTCACTGGTGAAATCCGAGATAATCGATCACATTATTATTACGCTTTGAATTATTGATTATTACACTTATCCAAGAAGACTAGAAACAGAAGGAGAATTGGGTGACACGACCCTGTTCTCGGATACCTCTCTTCCAGTCCACCAAATGTCAGAAATAGACGTTTCTAGGTTAGGTGTTAGATCAAGATAGTTAGAAAAAGCAATTAGATTTTCAAAAGCTCTGTGCCTTTTCATAATATTACAAAATTACACATACGTAATCACTGGATTAGCCTATATTAAACAACTATTTTTTCGGCTGAATTCGCTACAAATATACCAGGTGATTCCGTTCATCATCGGGACGTACGTCGTCCGATAATTAAGAATGATGACAAAAGAAAATATTGAAAAAATGTCATATACGTGTATGAGGTATATAGAGAGAGCAACAAAATAATGCAATTAAAGTAAGGCCGTTCCGAAATTCAAACTCAACGGAGTTGTTACTGAGAAACCAGCTCTCTGCAAGACAACACTATCTCTCTAAGCTTATTAGTTTAACGATAACATTGATTTGGCTACCGATTGGTTGAATTTGAGTTCCTTTTTCTCAATAGCATTTCAATTAAGCAAATGTAAACAAATCACCTGAGACTTTTTTAGAAAATGCGTGTAAACTTTTCAAACAACGACATGTACATCGCTTAAAAGAATCTATAAACGATCAACTTGGTCGTCAATTTGTCGTATCGAAGACAAAGTTGTATTGTAGGTAGGCAGATTTTATGTTGAAATAAGATTAAAACGTTGATGGGCGGAGCCTGATGTTAACTACCAAGTTGATCGTCAATAAGTCTTTTTATATAAGGAATTTTCACCCTCCTGTTTGTTGTCTTCTTGCACTTATCAAACTACGATTATTATTTAATTATTTAGAATTGAAAAATGTAAAACGATTTTGTACTAATCAATAAGCGGCTTGAAGCAAGATTCAAAATCAATAATTGAATGTTTTGTAATTTTGCACAGCAGGAAAATTTTTTGGGAGTAACTCATTTTGAATCTCATCATCAAACTTATGTGTAACAATTATTCCTGATTAAAAGCGTATAGTTTGCTAATATAAGCGTGATGCGCAGAATCCGAAATCAGTCCCTATAATTTTAAGGCTGCCACGGGAGCACGACCGTCATAAAGATCCCAAACTCGTCCTAGGTGTTAGTGGTATTCGGATATTGAAACATCGTACCATAAGTGATTCCGGCTGAACGCACTGCAGGTCTGGGTGGTAACTGAGGCGTCACCTGACCGGAACTGGACTCACTCGTGCTACTGGAACCGTATCTGGGTGAAATTGTTAGTGGATTCTGCGTCACTGCGCCCACATGAGGAATGCTACAGCAATAATTACTATTTAACAATATAAAAATTCAATTGATATACGAACCTGGTTCCTCCATTGGCCGTTTGTTGGCCGCTGGTGCCCGGAGTGATGTGCGCGTGTCTTCGCATGTGCAATTGGGAAGCATGCGTCGGCCTCAATCTGGGAGCCACCGCCGGCGGTCCTCCGTGACTACTATGCGAGTAATGACCCGGGTGCGGCAAAGTGTGTGAATGGAAACCCGAGTGTGATTGAATTGGTGATACGCCTGGTTCTCTGCGGGGTGGTAACGGTGGCGGTGATTGATCTTTAGGCGGCAAAGGAGGGGCATCGGCTGCTTGTTTTGACTAAATTTTTTTTTTAGAAGTGGAATTTTTTACGTTTTAAAAGTAAATGAACCTGTTGAGGCGAGCTGATTTCTGGACTGTCGCGACGCCGTCTTGGAGGCAAAGGAGGCGGCGTGGGCGGTAATCGGGGACTATTCGGTTCTGCAGACGAAGGCGGATGAGGTGAAGTGGGAGTGTGAGGTATGCCTCCCGGACTGTTTGGTGCACCTGTCGAACTTGTGGAGAACGTATAACGTTGAGGTCTATTTTAAAAGTACAAAAAATAAAGCTTTAGTTAAGTTAGTTAGATAAAAGCTAAATTTAACTCACAGATGCACCGACATGCTGGACCCACTATCGGAACTCCTGGCAGGTCTATAAGATGCCGTGGAAATTACCGAGCTGACGCTTGAACTTCTCGTATGTGAGAGCCAGTTCATTAGAAGATTAGAAGGGGCCGCCGGAGAATTAGGACTAAGAGTTGGACTACTTTGGCCAGTACAAAATTGCACCTGTGGTGTATAGATATTTTATACATACGGTAAAAGCGGCCAGTAACTCTTTATACTCACCGGAGCAAACACGCTAAAATCATTGTCACTCTTTGAAGAATCCTCACTTTTACTATCGTCGCTTTTAATTGTGTTGCTCATAGTATTCACTGCATTAGCCACTACACTACTAGCGCTACGTTTGGGCTAAAATTTAGGTTAACTTTATTATAATTGCTTCGAAGCATGATAAACAATATAAACCTTTATGCCAGGACTTTTGAGATTGAACTGTGGCCATTTTCTGGGGAATTTAGGAAGCTGTCTGCAGCCTCTTGGTTCAATCTCTAACGATTTCCTGTATAAGTAATTCTCTATATCCGTGTCAGACATATCCGCAAACGGATTGAGCGTTTCCAGAAAGTTCTATTCAAAAATGAAATTTAAAAAATAAAACTTATAAAGAAATGAAAAATATACCCTTATTTGGGATTCCACATTGAAACAATACGGCTGATTTTGATATTGTTGTATTTCTCCAGTAATTTCCGCTACTTTCCTTCTTTTAAAAAAGTTAATCAGTTCGGTATTTGGCAAATAGTCTGGATTGCCTTCCTCAATATGCAAAATATTGGATAAGTACATTCCTAAAATAATACAGTTTTAAGCGAATCTATGATAAATAGTGATATTTACCTAAAAATGGTACACAAGGAGGATTGATTGACCTTAACTTCTCTTGATATTTTTTAAAGTGATCGTCTACATTACTGCATTCGTCCAAAATTCTTTTGTAATAGTGCGGAATGATCGCGTGGAACGTAAACCGCAATCGATGGACTGCTGCAGATTGCATAGCCGAACTTATAGCGAGAACTCCATTAAAATTATTCATGTCATTAAGTGCGATCATAATTTCACATATTCGATTCACTATTGCCACTCGTTCTTCAAAATTTTCGGCTTCAATTATGTTTTTTTGCAGCCACCTGGTGAACTGTTAAGAAACCAAATTAGGAAAATTCTATTTAGATTTTGCGTCGTTCAGCTTACATTGGTAGTATGTTTGATCATTTTTAATAAATTCGGACTGGTTAAGTCTTTATTCTTCTTGGTCCACACTGCACCGACTAATTCGCTTGGTTTAATCATTCGATATAAATCAAACTCAATTACAGTCAGTTGTCTGGCTATTTCCAAAGGGTGTAGAGTTAATAAACCGTAATCCTCTTCGTTACATTGAATGTGCCATTCTATAGCAGGTGGTCGATCCACGAACGCAACATTCTTGTGTCTCTGATTATCGTTTTCCTTCTAAACATGTGGTTAAAGAGAAGCAAAATTAGTGCACATAAAGTAGTTTCAGTTTTAGTAGTTTCTACTACGTTTTTAAATTGCCGCACTAATAGCGAGCCAAGACATATGCATTTATTATATGACTCTATCACAAATCTTCTTTAATATGATAAAAACATATGCCCGGGTCCGTATGTATTGCGGAATTTTCAAAACAAATATTAACTTGTAACTATTGAGAAAAAACAATAGAAGTCACCTTTCTTTTAATGGTCTTTTTAACACTTTCCACCCATTTTTTCATATTTTGTCCCGCAACCGAATCCAAAAAATCTTCCAAATTCTTCAACAATTCAGGATCACGCTCGAAATCATAAAAATGATGATCTACCCAATGTCTAAGGACGTTCAAAACGCGAAATTGTACCGGTTGGCAGTATTCTTTTCGATACTTTTTCCAGTCTTCCCTTTGGTTACTTTTCTGTATTTTGTCCGTGTCACTGGGATCCTGTTCATATACTTTGGAAGGATCCGGAATGTGAAATCTCTCTATAAGAAGATTTAGTAACGTCGTAGGAGAACAGAAGCTACGATAGGTAGTTAAAAAAGTTCGTACGAATTTTGGATCGGCGTAAATATGATAGGTGAGGCGTTCCACTAGTTTATACAGTGTAGCACCCTAAAAAGACAATAAAATATAGAAATTAGCAGGTAAACATATAAGAATCTAGACTTACCTTAATCAAGGGTACTCCACCACCATTTTCCAATTGTTCCAAAATAATATTATGTGGGGAATCTGGTTCGGCGAATTTATATAATTCAAGTGGAGGAAGCTTTAGAGGATGTTGCTGCTCTATCTTTGATAATATAGTATCCAGAACTCTTTCTAACATAGACCTATATCAAGCAAATCTCTATTAAAGAGTTGTAGTTCAAAAAATATACTTGCACAAACCTATTATTTAACATGACTAGATCGGCCATCCAGGAGTTTTTCTCTTCCAGACTTTTTGCATACAGTATAACACTAGGTGCTTGCCTGGGTAATATCTCAAAGGCATGCTTTATTTCGTCAGTGTCTTCATGGTCCTTAATTTCAACCTAAAACTCAATTTGAAATAAGTAAGCACTTAAAACTTACTAAAAACTCTTTGCCTTTCTCATAAAAAATCTTTCTTTTAGTCTATAAGTATGTGTAGTGTGATGTACTGAACTCTGACGTCTTGACGAGGTGCTCAACTTGCACAAAACCATCAAACCATCGAACAGAAATACTCGACGTTCCGTGTGTCTTTTTTGACTTACTTTAATCAAAACATCCTCTAAAATATAGATTTAATTAACGGTGAATATTGAAAATTTTCACCGTCAACCTTACCTCGTATAAATTCATTACAACATTGCCCTAGATCCTTAGAATCCCAATTTTCCACAATCTTTTCCAAGTCCTGAATTTTCTCTATTGCAGCTGAACGTCTCGTTTTAACTTGATTCAATGTAGCTGATCCTCTAGAATTCGGTTGAGGAGGAACACAATGCGCTAAAATAGTTGTAATATAAAATATTTTAAGTGTGTATGATGGAAATATTAACTTAATTCATCTTTCAAAGGCTTGAGCATGCCTTCAACTTCAGTTAACATTTCCTTGTCTTCAGGAGCTGGCGATAGTCCGATCAGGAGTCTAATATAGTCCATGTATGAGAAAAAGTGCCAAATCGGATGCGTTAAAAGAGCAGGTAGATAGTATTTTAAAGCCAAAGCCATGCCATGTCCAGCGGTAATAAGTGCTGCTTGATTTCTCGACACGAGATCTAATAAAGTTTGTCTGCAGAAAGGAGATGTAACATCACGACCGTATTTGCAATAAACATCAAATTCTTTTGCTTCTGCAAGTTCTGCAAAATAACGTAATGACTTTTTTAGTTGAGCCAAGTTAGAAAAACAAAACCTTCAAAGCAACTGCCAATGTAAGGCATTTGTTCTTGAGCCATTTCCATGACGTCTTCTAAACTGCCTGATAACGTGTAGGTTAACTCATAAATGTCCATGATATTTGAAAAAATCAGTTCAATATCTTTGGGATCCTGAGTGAGTTTCTTAATTTCTTCTCTGGAATTGCCTTTTTTAAGAAAAATATTCAGTTTTAATTAGTGAACTTACCTGAAAACTTTAATGATCATGTGTAATTCTTTTAAGTAAGCTTTCTCAGAAGCAATCAATTCTCGAACGGTTTCCTCATAAGTAAGACTTGTGCGCGGAGCTGAAAGCACTAATTTCTCGCTTAATCGTTCACTCAAATTACCGCCTCCTTCATCTTGGTAAAACATGTCCATTAAAGCCTAAAAACCAATCAGAATTTATTAAAATTTCAACTCAAACATGTCAAGCAGATATTTGAGTTATTTGAAGTGGTTAAATAGAAAATATAGTCAGGTGCACTTGAATGAATAACATGCAATAGTGCGTTCATAAGAGACTGTATGTATTTTACTGTGCACCTAAAGGTAAGGATCAAATCAGTGTTGTCTAAAAATATTAAGAAATTTGACAAAGTGAGAGCAACATAGATAATAAAAAAATAAATAAAAATCGCTTGGCAAGCAACTAAAAGGAAGCTAAGCACCTTCCATACAAATCTACTGGATGGACCATTAAAAAACCTCAAGAAGAACTAATAGATTGTGACTGTTTATACAAATGACAAAAATCAGTTACAACATACACAGCCCACTAGTTTAATCAACAAGAGATGATCTAATATGGTGTTGACAGAGGACGGTAAACAGCTTCTCAAATCAAGGTAAAACATTCGCGATAGCGACAAAAATCATGCGCATAGCTATTGTAAATAAGCTAGATTTATACAGGGAGTGACTAATTACACCAGAAAAAGCACAAATCTAAATTCACTTTACTGGCACATGGTGACATACTAGGTTCAATCAACTGTCACTATTAATCATTACATGTGGAAATCAAGCTTAGTACTTTGCGCTATGACACATAACTCCGAATGTATTGCGTTGGTTTGGGAAGGCCCCCATACTAACACTATCACAGATGAGAAAAAAACTGTCATGCAAGAAGCGCTGGTCTTACAATTATATGATTGTTTGTTCTGACAATTTTCATGACAGCATTTTGCCTGTTGTTAAGATCATTAAAATGGCAAAAATAACATTTTTATTCAATTTTTGCATTTATTCATATGTGAATCGAAGAAAATTTATAATATCTTAAGCATTTCCAGTAAATAAATCTGAAATCTATTACCGATGTTTTTAGTTGTATTTACTTAACCTCAACTTTTCTTTATTCAGACATTTAGGACTGTGCCATTGTTTATACCAGTACCGTTCTATCTAAATGCCCGAGAAAAAGCGATGTTTATTAAAAAATAATCATTTAATTGTTATCAAATATGCAATAATGCGTTTAACATATCAGAAGAACATGTCAAATACAATGTGATACATGCAAAATGAGGGAAAACATCGAATATCAAATAAGTAGATAAAAAAAGGAAAAATTAAAACCCCCTACGTACCATGAATGTGGGCTTGTGGCGCAGCGTGAAAAGCAAAAAGCAACTTTTATATAGCAACTATTTGAAACTAAACTAATTGCGCGTCAATGTCAATTTCTCAAATTTAGATAATTGTTTTTCCCCCCCCATCAGGATTTAATAATTTCAATTTATATGTATATATGTAGTTACACACGTAAATTCAACCATGTAAAATGATAGAAAAACCCGATTTTTCATTGAACAAATTTCAAATATTCCTCATACCTTGTCCACTTTCATAGATATTTGTACATCTTGGTAGGTAATTTCAACATGTTTGATATTTTTTGCATAATTCCCGACTAGTTTTAAGATATCAGCAGATATATATTCCAATACAGCGACTAGAAACAGTGATACTGTCGAATCAACTTTGTAAGACAACAATTCCTACAAGGAAAAAATCATTTTCAAATGTTAAAACTTTAAAATTTGCAAATACCACCTTTTGCATAAGATTGTGAATTCTATCCACTGGCAATAAGAGAATTGACTTTTTTTTGCCTCGATCTAAAGCCTCCTGTGCTTCTTTTAAGGCCCACTTGTCAATGGGAGTTGGGAACGTATTTTGAACTCTTGATTCAACATCCTATTGATCAAACTTTATGTAAATTAATTGTTCAATGGACAACTGTTAGTAATCTTACCTGTACTGTATGAGGGCTAGGTTTGGCACACAGCATGCCTAGTAGACGGAGACATAAACTCTCTACATAGTCGAGAGCCTCTTCTCTTGCCCCCAGAGATGGATGTACTTGTTCCAAGACCTGAAATTGAGGCATTTTTGAAATGAACACATATTCACATGACATTTTACTTCTTCTAGACTTACTTTTTTCAAAGCGGCTGTCAGGAGACCTTTCCATTTCGCTGCGTTTTCCTCAGAATGAAAGTCGTAGTCCGAGCCAATGCTCGTATTCATATTTGACTCGGAAAAATCCTGATTTTCAGTAGTAGTAGTGGTAGCAGCACTCGTTCGCAGAACACTCCTTGGGCACCGCCATTGTCATCTCTCCTTCAAGACGAGAAAAATAGTCGAAACATTTGAACGTAAAACTCAGACGTTCCCAACGAAAAACTAACAAAAAAACGTCACCGCAACCGACACTAGTTAGGTCACATTGCACATTTTCCTCCCATAGTGGATTTTCGTAACGGAAAAACCGATTCTTTTAGGAGTTTTCTTCGAATTTTCCTTCTTTCTGGGACCACAAAACAATCAGTTGTCAATCGTCGATATCGCCATATTTGGGTTTTGATTGGTCTGATTTCTTCTCTTTTCGTTCCACGTCTTGTCTATTTATTTATCTCTTTTTAAAGGAAAAAACATCAGGTTGTTAAATGATCGGAGCGGGTATCCTTGTATAGCCTCTCTTTCTATTTTATTCGTTCTCGTCTATTAGTTTTCTTTGTCTTTAATAAACGGAATTAGTTCATGCGCTTTAAGACCAATCGATAATTGTAATAAGGCAACGTTGCATCTAGAAGGCTATCCTTTTCTGAATATCCCTTAAAAAAGAGATATACATTAGAATTCTAGTCCCTCCAACGTTGCCGGCTTGACATATTTCTTTTAAAAGCTGTGAATAAATTTTTAGATTAAATTAAATCCTTTCACCATATTGTCATATGTTGATAGCAAAGAACATGAACAATTCTTTTTACATCCTAAAGTTTTATGTAAACAAAATTTAAATTTTTATGTTTAGGGGGTCTGGACAAAAGAAACATCCCTTATAATCTCACCCTTATGACAGCCACATTCATGGCCACCGCGACGCAGAAATCGGGTGAAAATGACATTTCGACCGGATAAGACAAGTGAAAAAGACTTGCACTGATTTTATTTATTCTTTTGTTTTACGTATTTTATTATTTTTTTTATTGCAGATTATGGCAGTGATATAAATGTGATAACTCTATTAAAGGGTAATATTTGTGGTTATATTGAGGTTAAACATCATTACACACATATAACGGTAAGTTTTTAATTAAAAATAATTAGTCAGATCCTTAAAAAGGACTTGACAAGGATGTTGGTAAAAGTGATGGTAAATGATTTGAAAAGAAGAGCATCGAAGGCCTGAACAAATTGAGAAAATCGCAACAAAATTACAGAAAATCCTTAATATTCTTTTAATTAATCTAAAAATTAAGACAACAATCGCGAGTCCTTAAGAGGAGGTTACTACAAACACACACATACACACACACGCAGTCCATACTAAAGTATTATCAAAACATCAACGGAGGCCGTGCGCATTACTTACTTTATTCATTTGTTTCAAAGGCTCGCTAGATATCTACTAGCAGTTCGGTTGGGTAGACGCACGCGGTGGTTTTCGCGGCCTGCTTTGACGTCCCGACGCGACGTGAGCATTTTCTATACTATGTTTATTTGTTTGTTGTTAAGGTGTCCATTTGTTTTATAAACTTTTTTTTATCATTTGAGAGTTGATATTTTTTTGTTGCACGATTCTTAGGGTAATAATAATAATTTTTTAAAATTCTTAAAAAAATTTTTTTCTTTTCAGACAATAACCATGCTTCTTGTTCCATTTATGGCAAATTAATTTTTCTTTTGTCTAAAATTTTACAACTAATTTGCTATTGTTAAAAACAAAAATGAGTTCGGTGCTATTGGAAGCCAGGCCCTTTAGGCCCTTCAAGTCCAGCGAGGAGTACCTTTACGCAATGAAAGAAGACTTGGCTGAGTGGTTGCAAACGATGTATCCTCACTTGAATATTGCCGTGGATAATTTCATGGAAAAATTGGAAACTGGAGTGGCCCTTTGTGAGGTAAGTTATTCAAAAACTTGAATCATCGCTCCTTTAAAAATGGATCGAAACATTTGAAGCGAGCTTTTTAAAATACTCGTAGGTGTTTAAAATTCTCTTGTTTTTTTCTTAACTACGCCACTGAATGTTTGGTGAAATAACCAAAGACAAATTTAATTATTGATGAAAGATTATTGAATTTATATTTTCCGCTTCTTATCGAGCGTGTAATTGAAATGTTATCTTAATGGCGCTAATAAATTCAAGCTTCATTAATTGCATAATTAACCAATGCGAATTCTGTTGCTATTTTTGCCGATTTATTGTTCCCGATACCCATTAACTTGTCCCTTATGGTGTCCTGTGTGTGTATATCTTGAAAAATTTATTGATTTTCTATTAAGGTGTAGTAAAGTTTAAGTGACTTGAGGCCCCAGAGGTTGTTAACGAAATTAAAAAAAGGCTTATTCACCTGAAGGGTCTTTGCAAATATTTATTTAAATCTTTGATGGACATTTAAATGTTATTCGAAAAATCTTAAGAGCAACGAGAACCTTGATAGACGACAGCATATTGTGACACACGCAATATAATTTAGTCAATGTTTATTTTTGTCGCAATCATGGTTTTACAAGAAAAAAATTAGTTAAATTGCAGGATACTTTGCGGTTACGCTTCACGTCATTTATTGGTAAAAGTTATCGAGATTCGTATTAAAAAATTAGTTTAACAACCCTCTATGAATAGATAACTATAAACAATATAAAGAAACAATGAATTATAAAATTACACGCAATTTTAGCAAAATCGATATCGGTTATCATTAAAGAGTCACAATTTATCTAAATTAGCATAAATTTAATACTTCAATCTGTCAAAATTGTTTATGAATGTCATGAGATAGATCACGTAGACCTTGCAAGGTTGTTGAGATAATAGCATCAGTCTTATTAATAGTCTAAATTCATGAAAGTCCTTATGGGCATTTCCAGTCACAAGTTTCGTCCGTTCCAATTACACGTATCCTTAAACATATTGTAGTGACATATGTATCACGAACGTGTGCAACAGTAAAAACATTAGAGCAAAACACAAGAAATACAACTTAGAAAACTTGTCAGTCGCAAGAAATCAATATTGTAAGCGCCATTTCCAGCCAGTTCTATATGTAATTTCGTTGGTCTCAATTCCTTGATATCTAGATATCCATGCTCACGCGATCCTCTACTCTTTCAGTGAGGATTTGAGTTAGGAGTACACTGTTATGAACCTGCAACTAAGATAATAACAACGAAATGTCAACCTTTTCTTATCATGTAAAGGAAATAATTTTAGAGCCCTACATGCTTTACAGGGGTGACTATTACTAGCGCTCCCGAAGAGCCATTTCTAACTTGTCATCATAGTTAGAAAGTGAGATTCTTTGAGCGAAAGTATCTATTCTTCTGTTCACATAAAATAGACACATCCCTATACATATATTGAAATATGAGTACTCCAATATACTCTTTATTCACCTGACCTAGCTCCAAGCGATTATATATTAATTTATTTTTTTATGTATTTCTTTCTTTCTGTGTATATCAAAAGAGTGGAGGAGGTTTCATAGTCTAATGGACTTTTAAATGAAGGAAGTTCAGTATCTACCCAGAAATAATTCAGAGGTGTTGCTTCACATAGGTTAGTCCAAGGTAATATTACGTTAATTAATGTCTCTTTATTAAAGAAAAAAAAGGTAGATTTATGAACATAATATCCCATTTTTTTCTTATACATATTATCTAATGGCAATAATAATAATTTCAATAAAACGGTATGTGTTGCGGATCCTTGAAATAGTATAAATCAAGTCCTACATTGTAAGTGTTGGCAGACCGATACGAGACCGGAAAACCAAGTAGAGTGAGATTTTAAATCAAGCAATGGCCGGTTGTAAAGACTGGCATGTGACTCACGGACCGGCTGCCATTTTTTGACAATTTTGCTTGCGCGCTCCTTGTAGGTGACTCTTGCGAGACCGGATCGACAATGTGCGATTACACGCACGAGCAATCATAGGGGGCCACGATTCGATTTACACACAAGTCATAACATTTGGGGGGTGCGGCATCAAGTGACATAAACTGTCATCTTGATTTGGTTAGTGTACATGCATAGTTCAATGTCGCTTCGTCATAATTTATTTGATCTAGTGAGCGAGCATAAAAATAATAGTCCATTGAAAAAAATGTGTTACAAGGTTGAGTTTGCAAAAAAACCAACAAATTGTGCCTGTTCTATGAGCGAAAATCTTCAAAATTAACCTTTTCAGAGGTTGAAAGGTTCTTGAGAGTACATCTAAAATTCCTGCATAGCCGAGGCAAAAGAAATTCATATGAGAAATAATATAAAAATCGTGTTAATCTGATTAACCTACTGTTACGTTAACGAGCGAACGACACCCATATGGGAGGTATGGAGCAACACGCAACCTTTTCGAGCGAATTTGTTCGATTCGCGTTCAAGGGTTACTTTGACTCCCATATAAGACCATATTAAATTGTGAAGGAACCTTCAACGGCCGCCATATTATTGTTGAGGTAAGGACGTTTCATTTCTTTGTTCGTATAAATTACTGTGACTCATAATTGAACATTCATATGTGTGTATACCGAACATAGGCTCTCCAAAATGTATATAAATCCCAGTAGGCCAGGTTAATAATAAAACAAATGCCCGTGAGTGACATTCACAATGACATGCATTCGGAAGAATTCGTGCGATTGTCATAAAGGCAGTTAATGTATGGATATCGATTTGTTCTCCAGCATAATATTGTCATTCTTATAAGGAAAACTATGCAACATACAATTAGAGAATGCGAACTATTTGAAAAATTAATGGCATCTACAGTAATACTTCGAAACGTACCTTAATATGACATATATATGTGGGCATGTACCATAGACTTATATATACTTATATAGATATACGTAGATTGAGCATGCTTCTTAATATCAATGTTAAAAAAACAGTCCCCCGTACATAAACGAATACGTTCGTATTTCATTTTTCTCCTGGAAAACGGGGGAAAAACTTCACTAATGATCGTGTAATTAACAAAATCGACGTCACATGATCATATGAAAGATAAATGTGTAATTTCACAATTCAAAGTGACTATTTTAATTAATTATTTGTTAATGCATGGTCTGAACTTTTTCAGATAGTATGTCTAATCTATGTAGTTACTTTTATACGTTTATGGTACATACGTACGTACTTGTTCTTGATGAAAGGAATGATATTTTGTCAGAAAAAAATGTCATAAATAGATTCGAATAAGAATGCGTTTGAAAAAGAGAGGCGCCAGCTTTACTAGGCCATTTTTCAATTTTAATTTTAGTTCTAGTAATTCAGCCTAAATTCCTCCCTCGCGTTCAACATCAAAGAACTGTGGTATATAGGTACCTATATATAAACCAGGTCTTATTAAAATAGAGCCTATGATGGATTCTAGTCGTTATTCAGCTTCATAAGATTCCAAAATGGACAACCTGAATTGCTCGTTATCCGAATTTAGCACATGGTGATATTTTTAATCCAGAAAAAATTCGATTTAGACTTTGACATTTTTCTGTCCAAATTTAAGCCTCGAACTTATCCATCTAATCCTAGATTTTAATCTCAATTTATCAAAAAACAATAGAATAAATCAATAAATTTATTTGCGAAATTATGCTTTTTAATCCATCAAAATGTTCTGAGTCAAAATTTTAATCTCAGTAAAGAAAGTGAACAAAAATAAAAATGAAACAATTTTCGACCTTGGAAGGAAAACGAAAATCGATATCGATCTCAATACAACATTATTGCCACCTACGGGTGCCTTTAAAGAACCATTTTAGATCATTGACATATGATATTAATGCAACGACTGTTATTGGACAAATTTTGACGTTGATCCGATTACATTATCGTTTTGCAAATTTACTATTTCACAAATGACAGTTTGAACATGTTAATAGACTTGTCATAGTCATTGGAGCGCTAATATAAAATGTCCAAAAAACTACACACTATTCCATTTGGGTCTAATGAGTTGTTTTACTGGTTTTTAGAAACCTCTTACAAAAATTTCACTGTTCAAAGTCAACAATTAGCACATGTATGCGATTTTTTCTCGGTTTAATTGTTTAATTTATCCATGAAATATTCATGAGCGCGCGGACGGATTACAGAAAAAGCGTCACAACAATAATTAAAACCGTGTTTTCCTACTATATAGTCCGGACTCACGTGAACAACGTCCAATATCGTTGACATATGTATGTAAAAATCATGAAATGATTTATCAAACGAGAGACAAGGACGCGTCTTTCATCAACACGAAAGTTTGCAAATAATTGCATTTTAAACAGGTGCAATACCAAGAAGTCCAACAAATATTACAATAATTGCCTTATAATATGTACAGGTTACGCGTGCCCACGCGATCGTACCCAATAGTGTTACGTTATTTTCAGTTTGCGTAATAAACACATCTATCAAATCAGATACCTATCGTTCTATCGAATTTATCAAGCAAAACATTACAACAGCAACAACTAAATTCCATCTTGCTACGAAACGCTCCCTACTTGCTGCTACTTGAAAATAACAACTCACTGGGTGATAAATCTGGAGTGTAAACGCATGCCGAGCCACAACAACCTGCAACAGTGACGTCTCAATATATTTTACAACATCTCCAGCCGATTTCGTTTGGTGATTATTTAAAAATCACGATCAAGGGTTGGCCATGGTCAGTGTTGAAAACACGTCCACACGTACGTAGGTATCTCCAAATATGGCCTGCACCTTGACACGCACTTGTTTTTGTGTTTGTTTCTTATATTGATATGCCTTCTACGAGATTTTCGTCTCTTTTTCTCGATTTCTATAGGGAAACGTAGTCAGTGGAGTAATCTCGATCGAAAATCATGTAAAAGAAAGTGAAAAACGTTAGCCCAAAGATATTCGTGCTTAAAAGTATAAAATGGCGGCAGTTGCGACCGTCTTTACAGAGTAGATTAGCATAGGTCAAACTGGGTCGTGCCAAACACATGTAAAACATGTGATAATGTCGGTGTTTAACGGGTTGTTTTTTCTCTCGTTCTAGAACTTAATGTCGAAAGGGACCTTTTAAACGATGCTAATCGCATACCAGACTGTCCTAGAATTGAATTTCAAATAACAAGAAAAAATTGACACATGACATTTAAACCTAATTTCAAATTGAAATGTTAATGGAAAAATCAAATGCCAGGAATAAAATTTCTCATCAGTGACGACGTTTCGAACGTCTTAAAAATCCCTAGCATTTTCATCACAAGTCACCAAACCATAGTATAGGAAACTCCAAAATTTAGCAACGCAACATCGTGTGAATGCACAGAAGAGCTAACATAAAAACACAAAAATCTAAAGGAAGATTTACTTCAAGATCGGAACATGAACATAAATATCAGGTGTAACTTCATTTTATATCGTGAAAATACTATACAAGTACATGTGTGTCACATTGATAACATGGCATGGTGACCGTCGTTACTGGACACACTTCCTAATTACCCAGTTAACCATTGAACCTCGAAGCAAACCAAGAAGTTAAATTCAACTCATATCTTGACAACTGACAACATCCAACGAGCCGCATTCACATACATATTCAATTTCTTCTGTTCTTCCGTCTCTTTTTTTCTGTTTAACATAATGACATCTTCATTGAATTTCGTATAAAGCCGTGGTATATAAACTGACTTAAAAAGATTGGACAGTTTATCTTTGAAAATTGTCGTAAAGATAATAAAGTCGATTTAATTTCGAGATGAAATCTCTAAAAGTGGCTCTCATAATCCTAGAGTCTACGATGTTAACGTAGCGGTTCGGTCAAATAATGGGGCTGTCAGAAGCATGAGTCTTTTTTAGGAAAAAATGCATCGAATAAAGGCAGAAACACTCTGTAATCACGTCACGTGATTTCATGTGTTATCACACATACTTATATCATGGATAAAAAAAAGTAAGTGATATCGATTAGATTGATATTCTTATACCTTAGAACTACATTGAAGTTATGTTTTGTATGTCAGGTGAAGTAAGCACCCTATGTAAAATTTGAGTGATGGTACATAGGCTCATATGACGTGACAACAGTCTAATTTCGCTTTAATATCTGTTTGAGGTTGACACTGCTTTAGTCTAGAATGCAATTTGTGTGCGTGGCTATTACTTGTTTCGAATAGCAACCTCGTTGCAACAATTGCTTTTCTGCCCTAATTATGCAATATGTATACTGTTTACATTTAAAATTTCCTGTCTCTGTGTAGTAAACAAAAGGCATATTTAATGGTTTCAGACTTAATTATTTAAAAATAAAAAATAAAAATGCCCGCTTTTTTGATATCTTATTTAAACAACATTTCAAGTTCAGTAACATGCAAAAGAAAGAAAATAATAAATATATGTAGATTGCAACAGGCCATGTTGGTATTTAGGAAAAAATAGTAGTTCGTAGAGTTCAATTTGGTATTTTAGATATTCAATTTGACAGCAACATTCACCATGGCATCTGCAGTATGGTTAAGTAAATGCAGTCGTAAGTGCCAATTTTACAACACTTATGTATAAGTGTAGCACAACAACATTCGTTAAGATAAATCTTAAAGTCTTTACTGCCTTTTCAAACAAAAACAATACGAAGCCTAAAATTCAGAATTTTATTATGTTTTCTTCCAGGCTTTATACCATAATGATCTTTTTCTGTTTTTTACAATCTTGATTTTTAAAAAAAGTTATTTACTTATGATAAAAATACTTCTTTTTTCTATAAATTTATATTTTTTGTAACAATTTGATAGTTTTTTTTTGGTTAATGACAATAATAAAATTGAAAACTACTGTGAAAGCCAATTTGAAGAATGGACTGTGTTACATATTTTTTTATTTCATAAAAAAAAGAACTTTTTTTGCTGTGTAGGCTTTTTACATATACAATAAATAATGCATAAATTAAAGCGATGGAACTTAGATTAAATAAATAAAACGCAAAAAAATATTAGCGCGGTAACCAAGTGGAAGTCACAAAGTGCCTGACCGCACCATATTTATCCACTTTAGTGTAGGTAGTGTTTTATAAACGCGTATCGGTTATTATCATTTTAATTTGTTCAGTTTCAAGCTAGACCATGCTTCAATTTTTTTCGCTTCTCCTCGATTTAAACATCAGCATTAAACACAATAAGAGAACAATTTAAACCGCAATCGAAAATACCCTTTAGGCTACTGTAAATAGACTTTCGGTTCCGTCAATTTTCCTGAGGCGGCCGACCTTCTTCAGGAAAAGGAGTTTTATTTTTCCTGATTTATATTTTTTTTCATTTGTTGGGGCCAAATAAGGCGGCCACAAAACGGAAAGCCAATGGCTTTAGTTAAACAAATCTGACACAGATATAACGCCAAAGGGTCTTCCAATATACCCATTACTACGATTACTACTACTACGACTACTTAAAAAAGTATCGCATGCACTTTTGTTTTGTGAAACACAATGCCTTATTTTATACGGTATAAGCGGTTTTCGTTTCTTTTATTTTCTCGTAATGGTTCGTAAGTATTGTAAATAGTCTGACTGACTTATTGTTGTTCAATTGCTGGGTATGTTTCTGTTCCATTATTTTGTTCTGGAACAAGTAACAATGACAATTTTGACATGGGTGCGATGACAACGTGTATAAATACGTCAGAAAGCTGACCGAAAAAGGTACAATGGATGGAGGTATGCACTACGTGCATGGTATACGAAATAATGACATCTTAAGGAGCGTATATTAATTCGCATTTCATGCGTTTATTATATTAATTTATACTCGCCCGATATAGGAAAAGGTCGTTTTTCTGCAACTACCTCACATTTTATCGCCTTGTTTGGTATTATTGTCGTCAAAAATTAAAAAAAAACTACATATCTCGCATGACGTATGAATAATGGGACTTTCAAATTTCGGATTTATATTTGTGGTATTAATGAGGTGATAAATTATAATCAAAATAACATGGAATTTGCTATTTTTCAAAGGAAATAACTATGAAAAATCTTTAGATAAAAATATCATTTTGCTAAAAATAAACTGCGTTGACAATAAAATTTCTGACTTGCCTTGTTGCATTTTTTAAATATTCTGGAAATTTAGCATAAAGTGCCCGACAATTGAACTGAATATTATTAAGGCTATTCATTGGTTCTGGTATACGATCTTGGGTGAGACTGCAAAATAATGCGGTCAAATACGTAAATAATCAATATTTAGGCTACACCAACTGCAAAAAGGACTTTCGAACATTTATGGATTTCGGAAAATATTTTTTTTTCAAAAATTCCAAAATGTTCGGTTAATTCTTAAATATCAACGTGGGTGAACAATGGTTAGCATGTATCCGTTTGCAAATGACCAAACCCTTTGGAACGGTCACCGTCCCTTTACCAAGGATTTTAGATTTCGTTTATATGGCGGTAAAGATGACGGAAATATTAGTATCATAAGGCAATCGAATTAATATTTTAGAGCCTATCATACAATAATTGTAAACAACTTCTTTGAATATAACGGAACTATGTGAATGAACTGATCCATTTCACATTTTGATTAGTGTATTTACTTGGAACCATAGAAGATGCCATAAGCAGACTTTATTTCTAGGTATAAACTGGGATTAACGTACCTTTCTTTAAATAGCTTTAAATCGTTCTCTCTATCAACTGAAAAAAACCTAAAAAAAGTACATCTTGTTTACCAAATTAATCATTCCGTTTAAAAATAACGCTGAATAACGATTACGCGACACAATGATCTGTCAATTACGTAAAGAATATAGGTACCTACCATCATCATGATTATCTTTCTTGCGCACAATGACTTTTAACGCAACCGTCTTACCTTTCCAAACAGTTATTAAAAGTAACGTAATCAGCTGACAGAATAATATAATATAGCAATTGTATGCATCATCACGAAGTCGAAACGTTCAAGCGCATAATTATGACAGGATGTGGACGCTTTTGTTTCCGATCAGTGGCGTAACGCAAGATTAACTATGCCCCTTTCTTATGATCGGTCCTACAAGCTTCCTGTTTGCTAATAAGGGTCTTCGTGTCATGAAACAATTAAACAAGTGTTATCGTTCAAGTGTTGACAAATATGTCGTAATGCCACTGTATTATAACATTTCCTTTACAGGTCACCGCTAATCGTTCAAAAGGAAGTAGAAAACAAATAACGCTACTTTTGTCACTTAGAAAGACAATAATAGTTTGTTGTGACCTCAGCAATGAACTTTGTTGCGTTCTTCAACTGAAAGCGAAATCAATGGCCGAAATCTGGCTGTTATTGAAGATAATAATAAGCGAAGTACGGAATGTGTGTCATGATCAAGAAGAACGTCCTTTTCCACGTAACAATCGATGAACGAGATCAGATCGTTACCTTTCAATAGGGAAAAAATCAATTTCACGTTTGTCGGATATTCAATAACGAATTCTTTAAATGGACACGAGCAACTCGTACGTATCCTTTACGCCGAAGAAAGGACAAAATGAAATGAAATTTAATATGCACAGGAACGGACCGAACACCATTTAAACCATTGACTTTTCGACATTTTTTGAGTTGTAATAAATGTGAATGCGGTCCTGTGTGCACTTCTATTTTGACAGTTCCATAGGCGCCATCGCGTTCAACGGCCATATTTGGTGTTTCCTTGGCCGGCCTTGATGCACCGTTGAGGTCGTTTAAAAAATCGCATTCACTGTCAGGGGCTCAAAATAATATTATTAAATATCGAGTGTCATAAATTATTATTCCTGCATTTCCAGGGCAATTAATATCCATTTTCTACTTATATGGACCTGTTGGTTTCTTTATAAATAAGCGAGCTCTTAAATGCGGTCTGGTTGGAGACTTCCGTCATACGTTTGTTTTTCACCGAGGAGCTTGTCAGCAGCATGTTTGATTCATTTGTTGAAAAAAAGTGAAAAAATTCATTTCTTTTATGCAAAAAAAAAAATTGTCCATTGCCGCATGCGGAACATAAAGAAATAATTATTCGTTTCACATTACATAATATTAAATTTCTTTTATTTCTACAGGTAACATTCGAAAACTACCAACTTTCCATGTTTGCTGCATCCTCTTTCGTTATTACATACTTTTAAATTATTATCTTTTTCCCGCTTAACCGCATTGCGCTTTGGGTCGCTTCTTCTTAATTATATTATGCTATTAATATCTAACCTTCCTCTTCGTTGTTCTTGTAGGATAAGGCCTTGTAACATAGAAAAAGCGTAAAAAAAGAACTTTATGACTCATAGGACACCATATAAAATATACATTTAAAGCTAAAAATATTCACCAACAACGTATTATTTAATTTTTTTTTGGTTGTTTTAAACATGTTTTAGGTAAATTAACGCTTAAAATTGTAATCGTTACTAATAGATCGTTCAACAGGCATAGCGTATTTGCTTTTTTCAATGTAAATGGCAATTAAGTCGATCCAAATTTGGTAAATGGGCCGAAATATTTGAATTCTTTTGCCCATGTTTGTCGAATTCGAGCGATTTTTTTTGTAGTGATTAACGCAATACCGAATAATTCAATAAATACAGGATAGCCGAGTCATACAAGAGTCACTTTGTTTATTTGCAGTAAATTGTCCTTTGGGGGAAAGAAACCTTTAAGGACCATTTTGTATAGATAGTTTGAGACATATTTAGTTGTAGAAAGTCACTTAATGTTGAAACTCGCAAAGGAAATATTCACAAAGAAAAACCCTAATAACTATTTTCATGTTCAGAAGACGTTGCAGGAAGATATGAATTGCATCTACGGTATGATTCAAAATACCTGAAAGATTGGTTGCACAGTCATCAAGACAATTTGACTTTCCGAACTTATTATTGCCGCTAAGTGCCTCAATAATTGACGGAATTTCAAAGAATAGAAGGTGTTTGTCGCAATTTGAAGACTTAGAAATTTTTGAGAAATAGTAGCCATAAGAAGTAGTAGTACCTAACAAGAAATTGATGTTTTATGACGCGATCATTCTTTAAGCATGTATGAATTCAAAAAGATGGCCCTACGCTGAAACGGTGCCTTTATACATATAAGTGTGATTGGAAGCCACGTAAATTAAATCATTTAATAATTTTTGCGTTCATTAAACTAAATTTTAGAGATATTTCTAATCATGTGATTCAAAGATGGTGTTCATATGTGTTTTTGTGGGCACAGATTTCAAACATAGGCGTAGATGATAAATGAATATTATTTCTGATAATGCGTTTTGCGCTTAACCGTGGAGTCTTTTCTTAAATTTTTTTACAGAAATTATTCTTTGGCCTTCGTTGCTAAGCTTTGTGTAATTTCTTGGATTTGTGCTTTCTATAATTTCGATTTGTTTCAAACTGTTTCTCATTCTATTTCTCACTATCAATCCAATAAATTTCCGTATGCATTTTAATTTTTGCTTCATGACTTCATTCATTAACATTTCCTTTTCTCCATATATAAATAATAGTTATGGACATAATTATCAATTGATATCATTTAGGGGCTTTGTTTTTGTATAATATCAACCATTGTATGTGTGGATATCTATATTTTTATTTGTGTATGTTATAATCATTTATGGACGCACTATACTAATGATTAATCTTCCAAAGTACAGGATTATTAAGTAAAGTTGGAAAACAGCGTACTATAACAGTTAACTTGTACGCCAATAAATATTTACTGAAATTCTCGGAGTTCTTCAAATTAAGGACATCTGACTACATTACGAAGCAAAATAAAGTTAAAATCATTGATCACCCTTCTTGGTCAATGGATTTAATTATAAGTCACTTCTTGGCTATTTTTTTTCTAGTTTCAAAAAGCATTTATTGATTTATCAATTTTTTTTCTTTCAAGGTATCAAAAATTATGTGACAAAGTTTATTAATCCTGTATTTTTTTAACTACCCTATATCTTATTGTATATAATTTGTTTACTGAGACCATATTGTCATTGATATTTTGCCAATTATCTTTAAATATAAATTCGTGTGATGTTTGTTTATAAATAAATTTTCTTTTGTTTCAGCATGCCAATGCGGTTAAAGCCCAAGCGGCCGAGTATGTGGAAAAGAAACAGGCCAGAAAAGCGACAATGACAAGGTAATGTAATAGAAAAATGGTGTAAATTCACGGTCAAAAATTCGATACGGTAATTGCCGTAGCCGTAGAAAAAAAGAAAACAATACTTACCAAATAATTTTATTAACACTACTTGGGTTTTTTTTTGTTATTTTGCCCATTTCCATTGCTAACAAAGCAAACCTTCAAACTGTTTTATTATCTATTTTTTTTTCTCCGTCTTCTAATAGTAATGGAAAGCATCTGGGTCACTCCTTTAAGACAAATCATTCAATATGCCGCCCACAAAAGTTCAATTAGAAAACAATAAAAGTTAAAGAGTCCGTCAATCAAATCGATTAAAGATAGAAGGTTTTTTTCCTTATTCCCATTTCGGTAAGAGCTAACGAGAGCCTTAAGGTCGTTTTGTCAAATTAATAAGCTTCAATTACACATGCATACAAATTGGCGACGAACACATGTGTGTGTTCCTCCTTATTTTACATGTTTAATATGGCAATTTTCTATTTATTCTATCCTAATGATTTTCATAAATTTTTGATGAGACTCCTATGGAAATTTTGATTTTTTTCTCATTTAATTAGCCGGGCACGTCCCCCATATTTACCATCGTTAAAATTCGTTTGAAAGCTTTTTCAAATCGACCGTCTGTTATTTTATTTAAGTGTTTAAAGATTTATGGTTCACTCGGCACTTCCTTAACGAAAATCTTAAGGAATCCGATGAAATAATCATTTACTTTGAACTAAACTTCGCAGTGTAATGCATTTTCTCACGATTTAAACAACTGGGGACGTCAATTTTCCACGAAGTTGGATTACCTTCTTGATTTCCTTTTAACATACGTTACAATGACTTTCTATACTTTCATCAGCGGAAGCTATTGGCAATAGAATTGTCATGCAAATCATGTTTTAAGTCATAACCTTTTATGGATGGAATTAAAGTATAAAAATCATTAATGGATTTCGTATAATTAACATTAATTGATGTTTGTTTTTTTTTTCAATATCTAACAAACGGTTCTTTTGTTTCAGATCGGTGACTGGGTCCTTGGCTCAGGCACGAGCCCTGATCCAGATTCCAGATGTGAAATATTTCACGACAGCCAAGCCAGGCACTTTCTTTGCTCGGTAAGTTCAGTTCTCGCAATAAACTATTCAACGACTCAATGTATCAGAGAGACGCGCCTTTTATATTACATATTTAATCCTCTTAGATTATTTCAATTTGTCGCACACGTTAAGCCCCAAGATTTATACAATATCCGAGCCGTAGAAGAAATTTATGGGAATGAAAGGAATCTTCCATATTTTGGGCGTGTAAATTTGTATTTTGTTTGTCAGCTAATTTGCTAATGTGGTTCGTTCACATGATGTTAAATTGAACATATGTCTACGGAAAAAAAACTTGCTAATAGTAAAAGTAAATCTGAATGTCATCGATACGTAATGCGGAATTAAATGCAGGAAAATATATGTATGTATATTTAAAGAGAAATACAACGACAAATTTTCACGTAAAAACGAAAGTGGGTCGTTTTTACCTATACAAAGTCCTCTTCTAGGACAAATCATAATTATATGGCGAATTGTGTGGAAAATTGATGCTTTTCTAAGACGAGAATGACAACAGAAGGTTGGTAATAATCAACATAATTACGTGAGGGAAAATTTAATTTCTAATATTCTATATGATATGTCAAACAATCAAATTTCTATTATCTAAATGAGTACCTCAATTCTAAAACTTGTGACTGGAGATTCTATTTAGTTTTTCTTTTGAAAATTTTCTATAATCACATTCTCGCACCATCTGGCCTGTTTTTTCTAAAATTGAAGGTTCAATAGATTTTCGTGTCGTAGAAATTAACTATTTTTGACGTTATAAAGTCAAGTATTTATTCAGTAGGTATATTGGTACGCAGAGAACAAAATGCAGCTAAACAATTCTGCTCGCTAAACACCAAAACTTTTTTGAATCGAAGTAGAAGCCCTAATAACTGAATATTTGGAGTCAATCCTTTGAAAAATACCTAACCTTGAGTATTAGTCTATTTGCTTTATAATAAAGAAAATAATTACCACTCTCTATTGGGAAATAGAAAATGCAATTTGTACTTAAAAACTTTTTTCTATTTTTTTATATTGATATGTAACAAAAAGGTAACATTTTACCCAATAATTAAATATTCGGACAAAACACAAAGCTTTAACAACTTTTAAATTAAAACGGAATAACATCTTCTTTAACGTCAATAATTGCTTGAATTCGTTTTGGCATTGAGTTTACAAGAGTTCTACAAAATTATAGGATAAAATAATTCCAAATTTCTCAATTTATCTGTCGTTTTAATTTAAGCCGTTAATGCAGGATAGTACTATCGACCACAAAAGTGGCTACCCACTTTGAAAATAAAATCGCTTGCAATGAGTTTTTACTTTTATCGAACCGCCCCTTCATCAGTCGCCGCTTTTCGCGTTTGCCAAAAGCGGCGAATTTTTTCGTCTTTGTCGGCCTTTTCTGGTCGGGGGGCCAGAAAAGCCGACAAAGAAAATATTTTTCCGTTTATGTTTTTGTTCTAGCAGAACGGTTTTCCTGTTCCTTCCCTTAATTTTAAANCACTTTTTTATTAGTAGAAATTCCATAAGCCATGTTTAACTGATGTAAGATCGTAAAAAAGGCTACTAATGTCACCTTCAAACAAATAACGACAACAGCCTACTTGACTTTCGTATCAAAAGAGTTAAAATGCAATAAAAATAAGTTGTCCGATTATTTAGTTGTCGGGAGATTTCTCACTTTTTTATTCAACATAACATAAATCTAAATTAATTAAAACTTTATTGCGATTACATTGTATACATATTTGTCAAAAGGCAGTTTTAATGTATTTGTTCCTTATAAATATTTTAGATTGTGTGTTCAAATAACAACTGTATATTTTTGATGATAATTAATCACTATCCGAACATATTGTCGGTACAATGCCAAAGTCATGAATTTACAAGTTTGGATTTTCTTATTTAAATGTACTAATAGACATAAAAAATTGCAAAGTTTTTAATGACAAAACCACAAATATGTACTTCAAATATAATATGCTCTACCCTGTTTTTTTTTTAATTTTTTTTTGTATTATTTTTATGTCGGATGGGAATATTAAAACTTTATTTTCTCAAAATTGAAAATTTTCACATACGTCATTTTGGAATTGTACCGACGATATAGTTGTTGACTTGATCATAGATTATAGGTAGGAAGAATTTTGAAATTAAGAGATTTTTTTTCAAAGAATAGACAGTTATAATATGCCCAATTTCAATTTCACTTTCTTTTACATTGAGACAGACACTATATTTTGACGGGGCAGTTCGTTGGCACCCCCCGTCTTGGAAATAGACTACACAATAAAAATCGGTTCTCCGAGACAAAACAAATTTGACGCCGGCCTAAGAAAACAAGCTAACGACTCCAATAACAAGGGGGCTATTAAAACGTACCAGAATATCTATAAATAGGTCGCAATGGCCAAAAGGCACCAAGTCTTTATTAAACAACACATGGGGCATTAAAACAAACTATTTTTATTTCATTGTCAAAACAAAAAAATGAATCGAACAAACTCGATGAAGCTTGGCCAACTAGTCAAATCGTATTAACAGCGCCACCATATTTTACCGCTTTACTTTCCAATCAAAATTGCACTTTTAATTTCATGCAATTATCATATGCGTAACAAGTTTTCATTCAATATAAGAGCGTACTCTTCGGTTAATTGGCGATAAATTTCACAACATTGCACATTAAAAAAAAAAAGAGCATGAAAAGCGTTTCTCGCGCGCACAATTTTTTCTTCGTATTTAAATTAAATTCGTTATTTATGATTTCCAGGGACAACGTGAGCAATTTCATAAAGTGGTGCCGGCATCGTCTGGAAATAATCGAGTGCCTTTTGTTCGAATCCGACGACCTGATAATGAGGAAGAACGAGAAACACGTTATACTTTGTTTATTGGAAGTTGCCAGAAGAGGAGCCAGGTAAGTCATTCCAATGAAATAATTAGTGTTTTTTTCTTGATTTCACATTTTAGATTTGGTATGTTGGCACCAATGCTGATCCAAATGGAACGTCAGATTGACCGGGAAATCGCTGCTGATCAGAAGAAACAACAGAGCTTCAATGATGGTATCGACACGAACAACGACCAAGAGGAGGATGACAGTGACAGCGAGTTTGATGAAGTGGCTCCCATGATGTACGGTCCAATGCCTCAAATTGTTACTAATGACTTGAAGAGTTTGGACGAAATGGTAAGTCTTAATCTGTCTAAGAAGTCTTTAAGGTGTCAAAACGGGTGAAAAGGACAGATGTTTTATGATTTCTGTACCTACTACCGTTCTATGTCTGTTAATAGAAACGCGATTGTTTTGTTTGTTTGCTAACGCACTTATCTCTTGACAGCTGAATGAGTAATAAACATTAAAAAATCATTTATCACCTCTTCTCTCTTGATCGTTCCTGTTGCTGCTGCTATTGTTGATACTTTGGTCAAGAAGTAGTCGTGGCAGTAGCAGTTACGTTAACTAATAATTATGTAACGGTCCATTTCGGAATTGTTTATTTGGAAATATGCGTTATTTATTCAACATGCAATAAAAAGAACTGCGTGTGTTTTTTCATGACGCCCACGTTAATGCAAGTATGCCTGCACTCAATCGTTACCTACATTTCTTAACTGATCGTTCTTTACCTATCATGTCGACCTCCATGAAGTCAAATCATAATCAAAATGTATGCCTGGCGGACAAACAATTGAAATCGAAATGTCGTAAATAAAATGGCTGTGGTCATGTAGAGTTGATTTCTTCATTTGTTTTGGGGCAAGCAGGTTCATTTAATAATATATGACTCCTTTATGAGATTAAGAAAGACGCGTGGGTCGAGTATTATCAATTGGATATTAACCAATCACAGGTATTTGAAACTAAGAAGGTTTTTGTTTTATTTGGTTACTGAGACAAATAAGCACTTAAGTGTTTTCTAATGAGAGAGTCTAGAAAATGGCAATCGAGTTGTGTCACTTGTTTTCGCATATATGTAAAATGTCAGCTTACTATTGCGATGTTGCAAAATGATAAAGGCAATATGTCAAAAGATGAAAACAGCAATTACTCGTCGATGAAGAAGAATTATTGGCTTATTATTGGTTCGACATTTCGCTTTTGTACGTTGAGACTATTATTGGTGGTATTTTGTGAAAAACGTTGCCAGATTGTTGATGTTGAATTCTTTTATATATAAGATGGAAAAATATTAAATCTGTGCAGTAATTAACAGGAAGATTGTCTTGTCTTTTGTCAAGACCTGCACAATTCGGCGTAAAATTTTTCGTGAGAACCTTAAATTTTTTTTTCACTGTCAGATTATGAATTAGCCTCGTTCTCACTAAAGAAAAATCTCTCACGTTCACTTGTTTGGGTGGTACCAAGACGATCGTCCACGATTAGCACAGTAAATTTGAATAAAACTGAGAAAAATTCGAGTCATAAGATTATCATCAACCGGGAAGTGACGAAAATCGGACAACGAAAAGGCAAATGAAGAGAATGGAAACAAAAACGCAATCCTTTCGTTTCCTTAATTGAATGAGAACTGAGCATTGTGCGTGAGAATCATATTTTTAAATATTAATTATAATTATTCTAAATAAATTTTAATTGACCATTGACGATCACATGGATATACTAATGGAGAGTTTTCTACACTAAGAAGAAGAAGAATCTCGCAACAGGTCATTTATCAATCGACTAACATTGTAAAAGAGACCGTATGCATTAAATTAAGAAACGTCTAGACAATTTTTTATAAACGAATGCACATTTTGAAGGGTTACCCTTTTTGCGATACGTAACTGGCACTGCTTCAAATCGATATATGCCAGACGAGACACCGGAAAAGAGAGTAGAGATTCGGAATTTTCCAGTCAAACGGACCAACTTTACAGTCCAAGATGCAGTAGGCAAACCTTTTAAAACTAATATTTTGTTTCCGTTACATGATTCAAATCGATTCCCTCCCATATAGCCAGAGTAACAAATTAGCCGTAAGTTAGAAGAATTCGTGTAGGCAACCCCGTTTTTTTACGGTGTTGGCAACCTGTTGTCTTGTCCGTTCGCACAACAACAAGGACTTTTTAGATTGTTTGCCGTTCGGTTTAAAAACTCGAAAACAGGGTCTCCTAACTACATAATAATTACTCCGTCGTTGAACAATGGACTTTGGAAATTATCATATACATATCGCAAAAAAAAACTCCTCGTTCTTTGACGGTAGCGCCATTGTGTACCACATACATACACAATGGCGGAAGACATAAAAAAATGAAAGAAAAAACGGTTCTTTTGAACAACGTGCACAAACCGCCCAATTTATGTTGAAATTAGAGTGATAATCAAAACACACCCTGTAAATAACACACGTAAAGTAGTAAATTCTTAATTTGATTGTCCCGATTCGCAGCCCACGTGTTTTTACATGAAATATAACGTATATGTATAAACGTGCCCGCGTTGCAGAAAACGGCAAATATTTTGCATATTATATTGGGGTCCGAATTAGTTGAAAGTTGACAAAAAAAACACTGACCGTTACAGGCCTAATGTTCGTTTCACTTTTACGTAAATGGAGTCAGAAGGCCTTTGTTGTGGGACTATTTCTGCATTATTCGCAATTAGAATGCTGCTTTTATAGCACAGATAATGGTCGATGTTCTTTTGAGTCAACGAAATGTCTTACCAAACTAGATTGAGAAGTTACAGTTGCAAATGTTGTTAGTTTGAACTGTTAGTTCTACGAGCAATTCTTGTAGAGCAAGAAAGAAGCAAATTTTTTAAATTCATTCTTAAATATCTATGAGGGAGTTACACCTGCTGTAAGCTCTGTAGACTTTTTAAATGCATGATTTCGTTGCATGTTCAGCCCATGGGCTACAACTTTTCTCATAAAATTTACGCTCTGCCTGTTGGTTTTTTAGTGCATCCTTGAACATAGTTGGTTGGTAATCTGTTGTTCTCCGAATGATTGTCAAGTTCATATTACAACATGGTAATGTCCAAGTAGGTCTCAACGGATCATTGATGTATGTACGTCTACTGTTCCGTTTGTTATGCAGTATCATAATTTTTTTCTTTAAACTTGGATTATATGAAATATGAGTAGCCTTGGATGCCTACTTTTTTTTTAATGAAATTCACGTAGGTTGAAATTTATTTGAGAAACAAACTACAACAGAATTCGAGAATACCGAAATTTATCGTTTCCATCATCAAAAATCCTTGTCACGTATTTTTTAGTTATGAACGTGCAAAAAAATTGCACAATTTTTTTACGCCAACCTCCAATGAACCGGCCTCAAAAACGAGAAGCATCCATTTGTTATAGGCTCGTTAAAAAAAAGTAAATAAAAATGTTGTGGGAGCCGTTTCGAAAATTCGAAAATTCAAAACATTTTAGCAAATGGTGTCGTGAATTCAGGCAGGTAACAGCTTCATTACTTAATCTGAAGACCTTGCCAAGTCGCTTATTTCTTCGATTACCGATCTCCATGGCCGTGTCAATAAAATTCTACTGCAAAAATCGACCCCAATT
Source organism: Hypothenemus hampei (assembly GCA_013372445.1). NCBI lineage: Eukaryota > Metazoa > Arthropoda > Insecta > Coleoptera > Curculionidae > Hypothenemus > Hypothenemus hampei. Next base: position 593,417 of record JABRWK010000036.1, on the reverse strand, counting down.
CTTAAACAAACCAATATCAATTTACTACTCTTTGGCCTCTAATGAAAGACGAAACTCCAGTGGAGCAGAAGGGAAGACATATAAAGTCTCTAAATCTCTTTTGCAATAGTAATTTTGCGGTCAAGAATTATCCAGAAATAAGCTTCTCGCTGCTGGGCTTCTTTAGGTTAATTGGCGCCTGGAGGGCCGTCGCGTATATCGGAAAATGCCAATTTTTCCAATCGCCACGACTCGTAAAAACAATAACCAAATACGGGCTTAGTTAATGACAAAACAGCCTTCTTTATTGTTTGCAAATCCGCCGACCGTTCGATACCAACTTGAACGTCGATGGTTACCCATTGTAGTATTTTATAAGATATTGTTTTGTTTCTTTGTCCAATGCAAATGGATTTTTAGAAATTCTATTTTTTCAACTACCATTTTCCTGTGCTAACACGGGTAGATCAATGAGCAACCTTCACAACAATACTGTGTTGCAATGGCAGACCAAACATAATTGGGGAACTTTGTTTCTTCTCTAGGATTTTGGAAATGAGGAAGACGGCCTGTAGGCGATTCTAGATGTGGTTTCTCGTTGACATCATCTCAAATTTGAATTAATAAAATACATTTTAATGATGTTCACGATTTCCAGTGAAAGTAATTTTAATTTATGGAAGTCGGGACCGAAATAACGTACCGTTATGGATGTTGTTGGTCGTTCTGCATGCAGATAAAACGTAATATTGGTCGATTTACCGGCAATTACCGAATGTCAATGGTGGTTTATCGAAAGAAGCAAACCATTACGTTACATTGTTACATAGAGCACAGGCGATTTATCTACCTATGTGGTGGACAAAGCAAAGTTTCAAGAAAAAAGCATTACGTAACAACAGTCCAGAAAGAGTCTCTCTATTTTATCGATACTTCCATCACGTAATTTATCGATACTTCCATCACGTAATTTATCTTTTTCATAGGGATCCTACAATAAATGGAAGAATTCAATTTCCAACAAAACAATTTAGAAGATGAATTTCAATATTTAATTAGTCAGGAAGTCAAATTGGTCACGGAGGATTTATTTAATAAAAGTAGTTTCGTATGAAAACGAATGTGAAAAGTGAAAATTTTTTTGTTTCTCCTCTTATCTGCCCGGAACAGTTCTTCACGTGGTTCGCACTCACTCACGCACATACAAACGTAGATGTACACAAACATGTCTGGATAGTGAAGGGAGCGATCATCGATCGGAAAATAGTAAAGTGGAAGGTTATTATCGTCTGGTTGTATGTTAGTGTGGGGCCCCGATAATTGACGATGATTTACTGAGGACTGTCAAATGAAATTAATGAATGACTCGTCCATTTAACTGGTGTATATCGGGCCGAGGCATCTCTCGAATCCAACCAGAAGCTTCAATAATAATGACGATTGTCGTTTAATTAAATTAGAGAAAAATTCAAGGCAATGTGATCAGTTCGTGTTACTCGTTAAAACAAAATGGTCTGTGAAAAAACAAATGATTGAGGCTAATTTGTTTAACGAAACCACCTTAATCTAGAGTGTAGGCTGGAGAGGAATCCAGAAATCATTTGAAACGATTTTTAAAGATTTTATACAGTTGACTTTTGAATAAATTTTATTGCAATGTTTTAAGAAGGAACTTTTATATTAATTATTTCTTTATTAATTTGTTGCATTTCCAACGAAAACTATTATAATTAAATATTTTCTGTAAGAAAGAAAGGTATCTTTGAAGGGAAACAATTGAAGAATACATATTAGATATTAATTTTCCATTTTTAAAGTTATCTTTCATTTCAGGTTCGAGATTTAGTGGCTCAATGTACCTGTCCAACGCAATTCCCTATGATCAGAGTATCTGAAGGCAAATATCGAATAGGAGATACGAAAGTGTTAATATTCGTCCGGGTAAGTCGTTATTTATTCGAAATAATAATGAAAGCGTCGTAAAATTTAACGCTTTATTTATTTTCGACTTTATCTCGTGGGAGGAAAAACAGTAAAAAAAAATAAGAATATCCGAAGAATATCAGGCGTTTGACAAAAATCCACTCATTAGTCGGGTATATCGTTTTACATAAATAACGGTACTATTTTTATCTGCATCAATTATACGTGAAGTCTGTCCTTCGCTTTGGTGAAAACACAAAATTTACATGTAAAGACCCAGAAGAAGACTATATTTTTTCAAACACGTTTTTATGTATTGTCTCTCTCTTTGATAAAAATAATACACAATGTCTTGTACCTAAAGAACATGGGAAAAATAACAATCAGACAGTACCGTTCATCAGTTTTTATTCAAATTTAACAATGTTTTACAGATTCTCAGGAAACACGTAATGGTTCGAGTGGGTGGTGGATGGGATACCCTGTCCCATTATCTGGACAAACACGACCCTTGCAGATGTCGGGCGGCTCATCGACCCACTCAAGGTGCCCGTTTAGTAACCGGAAAAGCGCCAGATTTGCACGGAGCTCAAGTGTTTTACGACAGGCAAGTACTGATAACCCTGGGTAATCGAGATTTAAATGGGGTAATGATATTTGCACGTGGATTTAGGCGTGTGTGCCTTTGGTATTACAATTATGACTCGACATTTTTTCCCTCTCTTTTATGTTTTCATGAATCATACCGCCGTATTATCCTTATTTTCCTTTTTTTAGCGTAGGCCTAAAGAAAAAAAAAGCAATTAAATAAATTGGAAATCAACAACAACCGCAAGAGTCAACGTACCTTGCAAGAGACCAAAATATCCTTAATTAACTCACTGTATTGGAGGAATTAAATGTAATGTTGCCAGATTTATGCTTAGATAATTATTTTTCATTATGCAATATCGATTAATGAACAATATGCAAATTGGGTTCATTTTAAGTTTGCGTTGAAGCAATTTAGATACACCCTGTATATTTTTATTCTAATATACAGGGTGTTTGTTTTCGATGGCCCATTAGAAATATCTGGAGAACCATGGACTATA
>JABRWK010000036.1:507674-541640 GCA_013372445.1 Hypothenemus hampei | reverse complement strand
GTGTTTTTAAATAAGTGCAAAGATTTTAAGGAATGATTATTTCGATTTTTTATGAAAAAAAGTTTATAGGACATAAGCCCTACAACACTTCTTTTCCAAGATATAGGGTATTTAATTTTTATTTATTTTCAATATTTTTACATTTTAAAAAAGTATTGAGATGTTCACAAAAAATTTGGGACATCTTACAAATTTTTTAAAAGTTTTGGGGTAGATCGAACATTTTTATTTATATCAATGATGTCCATATGGTCATATAATATAATATTTTTAAGGGAATAAATAGTACACCACTGATTGCTATTAATATAAATATTTTCTTGGATAATCCATTGGTTGTTAGTAAAAAGGTCGCTTAATGTGTTATCGTTTAAATAACCGTTTTCAATACAAAATAGTTATTTATGTAATAACTGTGTAAAGGGATGTTTTATGGCATGAGCTCGGAGCTGTTTTGCGCCGAACCGAAGGTGAAGTGCAAAAAAAATCCGAGCGAATGTCATAAAACACCTTTAAGCCGGGTTGACATTAGTAGTGGCTCACGAGCGTGGTTCACGCTGTCCTGGTTCACTCTTGTTCCACGACTAGTGTAAACAGAATTTCGTGAAATACGCTTAGTTCACGAACAGCCCACGCCACGCCACGATTCATATCAAACTTGTTTAAAATTTCACTCTACTAAGGCTCTAAGGACGACATTTTTACTACTAAACACAAAAAGCTCCTTGTCCAATGTAAACGCAAAATTAATTTATCCACGCCACGATTAAATCCAAACGTAGCAAACGAATTGATTAAAGGTGCCTTACGCTCGTAAGCCACTACCAATGTCAACCCGGCTTTAAACTCAAATTTTAAGCGTGGTTCAATTTTAAGCTTACAAACATGCTATTTAACATTTTAAGCTACGAAATATAACCAAAAATTGCACAGACATTTTCAAAAAATCATTTGCATCATAGCATTATGAATTTCGAGGATTTATCAGATGATGAAGACATTTTAGAGTTAGTGAATATTGAATTATTTCAAAATGTGCGGGCACAAAAAGTTTTTCGTATAAGAGAAAATCATTTCCAAAAATGGAATGATACCGAATTTTTTCAAAGATTTCGGCTATCGAAAAATGGGGTACTTATTATCCAATTTAAAAAATGTTTATCTATAATTTCTAGTTTACTAAGCGTTTGTTTAATCTACAATGCGTTTTTAAACCTCAGTTTAAGGTAAGCAGGGTTTATTTAAGCCAACGCTAAACTTTAACTTGTACAACCGGCCCTTAGTCGGTTTTTTCCCTGTACCCTTCAACTGACCTTAAAATTTGACGATAAATCAGAAAATGACAAATAAATGGGGGGATCCATTAAAAAAAAATTAGGTAAAAATACTACAACATTTTTGTGACGGAGCCTGTACATATGAAAATAATTTTAAAATACGCAACTCTTAATGACCAAAAACTTTGATATGAAATATTTCCTTCTAAAACTCATATTTACTGATTGTGAGATATCGCACTTTAACGCATTAATGACCAAATCTGTATAGAGGCATTAATTTTTAGGTTTCAAATATTAAATTCTGTATACAGGACATAAAAAATAATCTAATAAAAAGTAAAATGATTCTAAGTACAGGGTTTATTAATTCAACTCAGAAACAATAACCGGGGTTGCTGAAGCCTTCAATACTCCCAATAAGTCTAAGATCAGAGTCGCTCCTTACTTGTTAGTATTTTTAAATTGTCATATGCGACCGAAGATGTACGGTAATCAAACATGCTTAGATTGTCATGTAATGTCAATTCAGAATAACAGTTGTTCATTAAAAATTTTATTCTCTTGTGAAATATCAACGTTATTACAGTGTTATTAATGTGAACTGTCACATTTTTATATTTTTTGTAGTTCACCGTTTTCATAAAATATTGCAATAAAATAAATACCTAAATAAATTGCAAATTTATTTATTTATTTATTTGATTTTGACGTTATGAAAATGTCAACACTAACGAATACGGATGAATATGGCTTTATAACCTGTGTCCATTATGACCGTTTGTACCGGTTGATGCAGTTTTGTTCATTTTCAGTTACCCGACCATATACGGCAATTCAAAAATACTGGCAAGTAAAGAGCTACTCCGGCCGCAGCTTAAAAAGCTTTCCGATTTGTAATTATTCGATGACCGAACTACTAATGACAAACTGACAAAAATAGTGTTACGAAAAATAACAGAATTTGTAGAATTCAGAGAAGACCAAAAGCTTTAGAATTTATATAACAAAGTAACAAACCGGCAGATATTCGACTATCTCGGGCTTTTTATATATTTAAGGTCACGTCCAGGCTTAGACTGGATTATCGGGGCACTATGAAAATGCTCGCTGAGATAAACAGGATCACCTTATTCTGACTACCTGCATATCAATGAATTGAGGGAACAAAATTCGGGATAAACTGGCTCTAAACAGCAGTAATTCTGAATACTTATACTGCGCCGGGACCCACATTCAAATTTGCCATGTCCACTGTGCAAATCGTAATCAAACGTAGGTTCTGGAATAAGTTTTGAGATATATGGTTGAAACAGATGGGCATTAGACAGATGAAAGGCCTTTTAGTAGAACCCATGCCTAAAACTAAGAATAGTCACGATTAGCTTAACATGGTAGAAATTTAGGAGACGTAGTACTTCAAGTCTATTGCTACTGTCATCTAACTTGGGAATTAACCCAAAATGTTAGAAGAAATTAGGTTATCCTTCTATTACGAGTCGCATATGAATTGGACTAAATAAAATTTATAGCATAATTTGAAAATCTTCATGTAATATTTTCTTTATTGTTATAACTTAAGTGGAACTATGTTGTTTTCTTAGAGATTAATTAAAATAACAAATATATCTTTTGCAATAATGATAATATTGCAAAAAAATATTTGATATGTCCGGCTCATATTAATTTGATTGGAGTTTTTCCTTGAAGAGAATTTTTTTTACCCTATGAAATATGACAGGGGATTTATTGAGGGGCACATCTGACCGCGGAAGTTTTGGTCACAAATATTATAATTTAACACGTTCGCTTTTATGAGACACACCTGTGGTGTCTCAACAAAAATTCTCTTCTGGCGCTGTGACACACCGTTTGTGCCCCACACCATCGTTGTGTCCTAGTTAAACTTTTTTAAGTGGCTCGGATGGTCAGATTTGTTTTTATAACATGACGGGGAACGTGTTAAAGGACAAGTACAAATTTGTTTGGTTACTAACACGATTCACTGAAAAATGTTATTGTATTATATCCGAAAATCCATTATTGATAAAAAAAAAGTAATAAATTAGTGAGTAACATATTCTAGAAAATTTTAGCATTCTTCAAGAAAACGTCGGAAATGTTATTTCATTGAAAAAAAAATCGAAAACTATTCAGATTATGTCAAAAACTGGTTGTTTCTCAAATATCCCTAAACAAGATTGTTGTGCTCTCCATGCATTTATCAAAGAAGATTGCTAAGTTTTATCGATAGAATTAGCCTTAAATAGATGTGTTAGAAAATACTTGTTTTGTAAGACCGTTTGACAAAAGTGAAAGAAATATTATACGGATTTCTAAAATAAGTTCTTGATTAATAAATCTAAAGTTAAGTTAAAAGAAACCACTTTCTCTTAAACACAAAAGAANCATGTCCACTGTGCAAATCGTAATCAAACGTAGGTTCTGGAATAAGTTTTGAGATATATGGTTGAAACAGATGGGCATTAGACAGATGAAAGGCCTTTTAGTAGAACCCATGCCTAAAACTAAGAATAGTCACGATTAGCTTAACATGGTAGAAATTTAGGAGACGTAGTACTTCAAGTCTATTGCTACTGTCATCTAACTTGGGAATTAACCCAAAATGTTAGAAGAAATTAGGTTATCCTTCTATTACGAGTCGCATATGAATTGGACTAAATAAAATTTATAGCATAATTTGAAAATCTTCATGTAATATTTTCTTTATTGTTATAACTTAAGTGGAACTATGTTGTTTTCTTAGAGATTAATTAAAATAACAAATATATCTTTTGCAATAATGATAATATTGCAAAAAAATATTTGATATGTCCGGCTCATATTAATTTGATTGGAGTTTTTCCTTGAAGAGAATTTTTTTTACCCTATGAAATATGACAGGGGATTTATTGAGGGGCACATCTGACCGCGGAAGTTTTGGTCACAAATATTATAATTTAACACGTTCGCTTTTATGAGACACACCTGTGGTGTCTCAACAAAAATTCTCTTCTGGCGCTGTGACACACCGTTTGTGCCCCACACCATCGTTGTGTCCTAGTTAAACTTTTTTAAGTGGCTCGGATGGTCAGATTTGTTTTTATAACATGACGGGGAACGTGTTAAAGGACAAGTACAAATTTGTTTGGTTACTAACACGATTCACTGAAAAATGTTATTGTATTATATCCGAAAATCCATTATTGATAAAAAAAAAGTAATAAATTAGTGAGTAACATATTCTAGAAAATTTTAGCATTCTTCAAGAAAACGTCGGAAATGTTATTTCATTGAAAAAAAAATCGAAAACTATTCAGATTATGTCAAAAACTGGTTGTTTCTCAAATATCCCTAAACAAGATTGTTGTGCTCTCCATGCATTTATCAAAGAAGATTGCTAAGTTTTATCGATAGAATTAGCCTTAAATAGATGTGTTAGAAAATACTTGTTTTGTAAGACCGTTTGACAAAAGTGAAAGAAATATTATACGGATTTCTAAAATAAGTTCTTGATTAATAAATCTAAAGTTAAGTTAAAAAGAAACCACTTTTCTCTTAAACACAAAAAAGAAATAGTTTTTTATAGACCCAAGAATATAAAAACTAAACTTAATATCAATGTAATTCAGTCATATGGAGCGATGATTCCAAATTTCGGTTCTCTATTAGCAATTCCTATTGCCGGATCATAAAAATTCCAGGAAAAGGGAACACTGAGATTGTTTTAAAAGCAGAGTAAAGTTTCCCACAATCCTTATAGTATATTACTTACAGTATAGAACTACTTATGGAACAATTTTACAGCAAGAATTGTTATAACTTTCTATTAATAACATTCAGCTGTGAGAAGGCGAAATTATATTTCAAAATGATGGAGAGTCCATTACAAATTAGTACAAAATAATTAAATTTTGATTGCAAGAAATTAATAATTCAACCTTGAAATGGTTATGAAATAGTCAGGACATGTTCCCCATAGAGATTCTGTGAGATAAATTAGAGAAATCACTTCGAAATGCAACAGTTTATACTATTTTCTAATAAAAAATAAAAACTTTAAAAATTTGAATTAGTTTTGAACTAACATACTATAAAACATTAGTTGAGACGATGCCTAAATGAATTAAGGTTGTATTGACTGCATTCAGTGGTAACTTAATAATTAATCACAAAATCTTTTGCTCCAATTATCATGAGCTAAACACAGCAAACTGATTTTTGTGTTATTGTTATTATTCTAACAGATATAATTATCTAACAGTTATTGTTAATTATTGTCTAAGACCACATAATATTCAATAGCCTTAGTTACTTTGGCTTAAGTTACAACAATAAAGAAAATACCACTCGAGAAGTTTCAAGTTGTATTATGATTCAATTCATATGGGACTGGGCTCGTATTTCTTCTTCTTCTTCTTCTTCATCTTCGAGTTTCTTTTATTATCCCTACTTTTATTTATTCATCCTGTATAACGATTTACATTATAATTCATCACTAAAAGTTAATATATATTCACATAACCAGCAGTTTATTCGATTATTATTTGAAAAAAATTGATAAAATGAATACTATTTGTATGTGAAGTCGAGGTCAACGACTCATTTTTATAGAGTAACTTTGATCGATAAACAGTATTTGCAAGATTTACGTTAATTTTTAAATAAGATATTGTTGATCGGTAAAAAATAATGATAATTTCTGTAAGAAGAAAGCCGATTACATGCCACATGGAAAACTAGACAGACGTTTGTGACTGGAAAAGTTTAGCAAATAATGCGATGGCGGATTATTTGACAAAGTTCTTCCAACGTAGGCGTCTCTGTAAATTCGGAAAGAAGTTGGTAAAGAAAGCGATGTGAGTAGTGTATATGGCATACGACATATAAAATCTGTATTTGTATATGTACTACTTAGCAAATGTCACCCGATATATACATAGATATGTCAACATTCATATAACTTGACATGTAATGTGTAGCCAACATTAGAATTATAAGAAGCATTTCAACAGCATTATTTTTACCCATATCAACTATAAGATAGAACATTGATAGAAAAACAAATAATTTGTGACCACTTGATTTCATTACGTTTCAACTCTAGTACTATCGTGTATTCTTAAAAATTGCATCCTTACAGTACTTAAAACATTTTTAAAATGTTAGATATAATGGGACAATAATCGTCTAATATGGATGTATCTACATGGTATTGAATAATATTTTTCTCATTAAGGTGGGCAGTGCATTCACTTCGAAACAACTAATATTGGTTGAACGATAACATTGGCCAATTGAATTAAGAAATCCTGTTATTTTAATCGTTTATCTCTTGTTATTAAAACGAGATTGATGATATTTTTGTCACTCGATCTTTAGAACATCCTTGATCTTTAGGGCAGTTCTATTTATAATATTACAACTTAAATCATACTATTAATTAAAATATTCATGTATTTTAGGTGAATTCAATAATTGTTTAATATGAATATAAAAACACACAAACATTTTCGCATGTTAATAAACAATTTTTTTTAATGAATGATAGCATTATCGAACGATTTATCGACGGGTGTGTAACAATTAAATAAACAAGATTTGAGGACCCCCAAAACGATAATATAATTATGTAGAAGGGGTCTTCTCTGACATCTGTCATCGATTCAAAAACATTACATGTTTTTTGGTTAATCTTCAAAACCACTAAAATTAATGTTAAAACGTTGTAAACAACAATTCTGTAATCAAACAGGTTACAATAAGCTGACTTAGCCTAGGTTAGTGATCGAAAAATTGGCCTAAAACCAAGATAAACAATAACTGAATTAGCGTTGCGTGTAAATGGTATCTGGAACCACTGGAAATTTGCCCGCGCTTCTACATATGCTATATTTAACTATTGCTAATGTTTTCTTTTATAAATGTGAACTTCCCACAGATACCCCCCGTTAATCAATTTCATTGGAAAACTATTAAATCTACTATATATTATTATTACGTCAATCTGTGGGTGAGAGTTACAAGCGGCGTCAATTATAGTAAAACTAATTGTAAGAGTTCCAAAATCCCAGAAATCGAGGCAACCAAGTTTGCTCCTAGCTAGACAAACCACGTGAAGTTTAAAAAAATAAAGGTTTTTTTAAGTCATTCCTTGTTGTTTGTCCTCCTCAAAACCTAGACCTAAGTGTTAGGAATTAGAAAACACTAATTGAATTGTTTCATTAAATTTTTCTTTTTCAAACAGAAATCGCACATTTTTCAAATTTTCTGACCCACCTCAGACACCAAAAATGACTAAATTTTTAACCTTCTGATAAACGGTTGATTAAAATTGTTGTAAAACTTAATGAGTAATTATGAAAGAATTTAACCTATTTAGTCGTAAAATACTATATATAATCTCATGCCATTTAATTGTGACGTTAATCAAATGATAAAAAAGCGAAAATCCATTTTGAATTGTAAAACCCTTATCGTCACGTGTCATTTAGCAGAGATATGATTGAAATTTAAAGATCAGCAAGTGTATTTGGAGTACCTAAGTTCTTAGTAGTATCTGTAAACGATGATTGCGCAAAAAAAATGGCGAATCAAAAGTTTTTTGCAGGGATTTGAAATATTGAATAAATATTCAAAAAAAAAAAAAAAAACAAAGCAATCTCGATTAAGTGCTAATTTCAACAGAAAATTGCACAAATTTTGTAATTAACGAATTTCATAATTCAGATCAAGAATTTTCATTCTAATTGGACGTGAGATTTATAACGTGGTTCACGTTCTGGCCAATGAAAAGACGAGTTTCCATGAACTGACCATCATAATCCCACCCAACTTCAGGCGGACGAATAATTATCATTTATGCAGTCATATATATTAATAATATTAAGATCTGACGTTATAAAGCCCGTAATCCAAGCGACTGGTTTTATTAATCCAGATATGAGCAATGTAAAGTCAATAAACCTTTGGCATTTTTAACAGTCTACTCAGAGAGGCGAGTACTCAAAATTGTACTTTTGTTTTGTTGTTCTTGTTGCACGAATACATTTGAAAAATTTAATTTTTTCGATTATGTAGAGTATTCATAGACGTCGTAAATTGACGTAAATACTCTTTTATTTGGATAGCGATATTACCAACGAATAACGTCTGTTATGATAAAACTGTTGGTTCCATTTTTGTTTTTCAATAATATAAAATGATCATTTTCCAAGCAATTGACGCGAAAACGTTTAAACTGACCACATAAAGCTTTTGCACTCAACCGATTTTTCTTATCGCTCGCCCAATACTCGCATGTGTTATTAATAATCATTACTCGACAGAATTTTTGTTCATTTCCATCATAATCTGATGATTAATCTAAATCTAAGCTGATTTTCCGGGAAAAGAATAATATTACAGGGAATCCGTATGATAAAGCATTACAGATATTAATTTATGGCCAAATATACTATTACGCGCTAAGAATGCTCGTACAAATGATTATCAATGATAAGAGATGATGTAATTGAGGAAGCTTCCAATAAACAATATTGTTTTCTGAAACTATACAAGTTTTATACGTAGGAACTGCAAAAAATGTTTATGTCAGTTATGTCTGAGGCAATTTTAACATTGATTACAATATATGTATAACTTTCTTCTCTTTTTAAAAACAGTAGCAATTTGATATATCGTGCATTAGTAGTTGCTAAAAAATAAAAAATAAATAATTTTTATTATTGGCATTGAATTGGAATACTTCTGCCGCAACATTCACCATATCACTCAGATTAAACTCTCTCCAATTTTGTTCTGTTCCCTAGAATCAAGAAAAATTGAAATTTGTTCAACTAAAAAATTCAACTAAGAAAACTGGAAAGAAGAAGAATGAATATAAAATAATAAAATATGTTCATATAAAAATTAAAGAAGAAGAAACAAAAAGGAGAGAACAACCCTAACACTTACATAAATATATCAAAAAAAGACTACATTGGTTTCAGTTACTAAATCGTTTGATGAAATCCATAGGATAAAATCTTTTGAGTCTTGTAAGTGGAAATGATCCCACGAGACTGATTGCGAGTTTCTTCGGATAATTCATGAGTTGTCTCAGATAGTTTGTGGAATACCTTTCAATTTTCTCGTTGATGGTAGAAATGCTAAGATTATTGTTCTTAAATTGATTTGACACATATTATAGTGCGGTCGTTATTAAACGAAGAGTTTTGGATTGAAATCTTTCTAAAATTCCCAGGTTAGAGTTGCTGATTGATTCTCACAATGGCATGCCATAAGTCCAAACAGTTTGAGAATATATTTCTAGATATATCAGAAGTGTGTTCTTAAAGCTCGGTCTACACGCAACATCTTATCGTACGTTTTATTTATATCGTTGCGCACACATCGTGGCATATGGACGGTAAATTTGAGCAAATTTTAGAACTGCACAAATACAAAAGACGAAGTTGAAAGATTCAGCTTCCGAGTATAGATTTCGCAGATTTTTACAGACAAATTGTTGGAGGGTGGATACTTTTTCAATGAATAATTTGTTCGCAATGTTTTGTCGACGCAAATAAAATGTACGATAAGATGTCGCATGTAGACCGCGTTTAAGAAAGAGTTGGAATTAGCAAGCAATTTTTTTTTAAATCCACCTCCGTACGTTTGCTTAAGATATACTTCTTTCTCTCTTAGGATCGACAAATACCTAAACATCAAGCTTGGTTAGTTTCGGAAAAGCCAAGCCATAACTGGGCTGCAGGGTAATTATTTCTTCTCAAAATAAAAAATGAGTGGTTACTTAAACTGACTTGATTCCGTTTTCCTTAATGAACCTTTTCAATAATTAAATTTTCACACTTCCAAATTTCTCTCAAGTTTTTTCACTAGCTACAGCACACTCTACATTATTTGTAGGGCTTCCGGTATCAACACGGCTACCATGATACATTTTCATTGATTTTCTAGTTTACTGTAAACAAAGAGTCTAAGACTGGACTCAAAACCGATCCATGTTAGAATATGCCAAGAGAACTTGCTAGGAGAATCTAAAGGATTATTTTACTCGGAACAATCGATTATTTATATAGGATTTTAAAGGAAGATAAAACTGTGGAAGTTGCTTTTTAATTCTGTGAAGAAAGCCTATTTCAATAAATGTCTGTTCTATATCTCAGAATGCAACGGAACAATATAGTATATATCGCACCGTCAATGCAATACTATCACAATTCAAAATTGACAGTTTTGGGAAAAACGCGTTTAAAATTTATTGGAATTTTGCCATTACAGAAGTTTTTTTATTTATTTTTTCAAATTAAATTCTCGATATAAGATGGATATCCTTGATGTAAGACTATAACTCAAAATATATTGGTTTTGCATTTAAAATATTCATTATTTTTATTCGAAGCATACTGACATATCTGCTGATAAAAATACCCAAAGTCTTAGATTTTGCTATGTTACTGTTGCGTTAGAAAGTTTGATATATGTATAAGAATTGTTTTACACAAAAAAACTGAAAATTCATATTTTTTAAGTTGTAGTAGTATTGCATTAGGGGTGCGATATATTAGATACGTGTTTCCCAAACATCTGTAAATTTTTCTTGTTACTTTATTGACCTGAGCAAAATGTAATGAAGTTAAGATAAGGAAACAGGTCCTTTAAATAACTTATTAAAACTAAAAAGCAGGCCAATCAATCTGTAGGAGACAGATCTGCTCTACGCTTTTTTTTTTTAATTTATTCACACGTTCAGCGCTATGAGACATAATACGGGTGTCGCACTTTATAAAGATCTTCAGGTCTCAAAACTCAAATGCTGCTGCGCATTGCTTGTCGTTTAGTTTTGCGATGAGACTAATTATACCAAGATTGCAAATAATTCAATCCGTAAAAACGAGTTCTGACAAGTCTCAGCAAATTCAGGTGCGACACGTGTTATCTACCGCATGGCCACGACTTTATAGTTCATTGGACCGTGCGATATAGACATAGTACCTCGAAAACAAAATTGAAAAACCAGAACAATTTTTGATTTTACATGAAAGTAATTTAATACCCATATATTACAATAAAAAAGTTATGTTTTTCAAAGAAAACGGTACACGGTGGCGCTTAACGTGTTAACCCGGAGTTTTTTGTTATTTATATACTCTAATGGGCCTGTCAAGCCAACACAAATTGAAAGGTCGTTATCGGCTTAAAAAACTCTTTATATTGAAAAGAATAAATACGTAAAATATTCTCAAATCGATGAATTTTGAAAAAAATTAAAAATATAAAGTAGTGACGTATTAAGATCTATGGAAATTAATTGGACAAAATTTTTAAGACGAAGCTGTCGCGAAAACAATATAGTAAAGATTGCTGCAAACAATTGATCAGTAACAGAAACAGTGAAATCAACGTCAGTGTGCCGCGGCGACACAATTAATTCATTGACGGAAAATAAAACCAGTAATATTTGGTTTCTAACAATATCCAATACTAATATATGTAAATTACAAAAATTCACTGAATTTCTCAGGGATATTCTTATTGTTGTACGACCGCAAAATGAAAAGTGATAGAATGTGTTGCGGTGGCGTAATTAATTCAATAATAATTTGTTGTTGATGTTACTGATGCTGTTACTGCTACTGTTCCTGTTACTGATCAATTGTGCAGCAGCCTTAACACTGCAGAGATATATCTCATTCGTGTCAATGGCATTTTGTTTCATCGACTTATAGAACTATTACAGTGCAGAGCATTCTGTCCAATATTAAGCTTTAAAAATTGCAGGGCACTGAAAGAGCGTTTCTGCTCAAGCAAGTAAGTAAATTTGTTTAAATGAAATATCCCGATAATAAAGTTTACTTATTTATTTATTTATTTATTTATTTATTGTAATGAGACATTTTTATTTGTCTATGATTGATAGTGTTACTATTGTTAATGTTGTCTGCTTGTAGTTTTCATTAAATATGTATTGAACGTGTAAACATATCTGTTCACTTTGGCTGAATAACTAGGTTGATTCAATGAGGTTGAACAACTAGGTTGATCCAATGAGGTTGAACAACTTGTCGGTTGATTGAATGTTGTTGAACAATTTGGTTGATTCACCGTGATTGACCCGTGTAAACTCTGCTTTAGTTGTCTATAATTGGTTCAATCTTAATACGTTCGCGACGTGGTGACCCACCGGTGGGTCACACTGATTTTTACCAATGGGGGGTCACGCACAATACATGTTTCAAAGCTAACTAAAAATTCTGTGTTTTCTAGATAGACAAATTTGACGCTACTTCTACGTTTTCATTCTTCTCCGAAAAACTTTCACTACTTTCATCATCACTCAAATGTTCACTTGCGGACAAAACGCCGGGAGTCTGAATTTCATTATGGGTTTTCATACGACTTTTCAGAATCCAGATATGGCTCGGATTCTGAAAATGACACATAGTATATTTTTGTTGTCGACATTTTTATGAACTAATAAAACTCACTGCAAAAGTAAACAAACTCTATTCCTTACCCAAAATTGATGAAAACTTTATCCCGTCACTGTAAACAATTTTTAGTCGTGCTCCACTGGTGGGATATGGCGGCTGTAGGGAATAATTATTACTTAGAGATGTCGTGACCCACCGGTGGAGCACAACTAAAAATATTCAAAAAAGAAAAAAACAAAGTATAACATAAAATAGCTTTTATTCATGTCTAAAGTGTATCAATAAAGCATTAAAAAATTTTTTAAAATATGTCCCTTTAGATTCCCAGTGGATTTTTCGTCGTCGCGAACATGTTAAGTCGTTATATGCGAACTTTTCCAGGCTTTTTATTTTTTTAGTTAAAATCTACCGCTTATTCAATGAAAATAAAAAAATGGCATTAAATATTCTTTTACGCTCTATTTTTTTTTCAAAAATGAGTTGAACCAAGAAGAAGTGAGGCCCAGAACGGAAAAATAATTGCATTTTCAAAGTCGATCACACGGTCGAAACACAATTATGTCATTTGAATAGAACTGAGTCTTTTAAAATGCAAAAATCTATGGTAATGTAACAATGGCAAATTCACGTTAATCACGTTCAGTATACGACTATATTTTTTTCTTTAGAATTTCAGTACTGTTCTCGAGAACTCTTTTGATAAATGGTTTTACAGTTTATGTTCATATATATCTCTTGCATGGATCTAAATAATAGCTACTTGCAGCTTTGTCTTAATCAAAGCTTTAACATGTATAAAATGGCAGAGCGACATTCAGGATTCGCATAAACATCATTAAAATAGGATTACAAAATAAGGATACGGAAATTCCCGTAAAAAAAATGAAACGAAATCCAAACTCGCTAAAAATTTACAGACGAAAATACTCCTTGACCCATTTCAATTTGCAGAAAAAGACTTTCGATAAAATTAAACAACGATGCCCACTCGAAAGACTCAAATTAGACTTCAATTAAGAAGTTTCGTTTGACGAAAAGTTTCATTCTCGATAAGGAAGAGGACCCAACATTAGAATTAATAACGCCTGCTTAAGGCTATTTCACAAGTAAAAGCGAAATTTCCGAAACAATTAAAGAAAAAAATTTACGTAATATTAGATTGAACCATGAACTGTGAATCGGTTTGTAATGGATCCGTTGCGTGCGATATTTTTACAGGAAATTCCTGATCGATGAGTATGAAAACGTTGAAATTGGCCACGGTCAGGGCCGCTTACCTACCGGAGTTAATCCATTCGGACTTTTTTTTAATATTGACCCGTAATGTTTACCTATAAACCATACGTTTTTGGAAGAAAACTTGTCTAGACTTGTTTCTGCAGGATGCCTGTTGTGATGACGTGTTGTAATTTATGAATTTGTAGTTTAATTCAAATAGAAAACGTAAAAAATGTTCCAACGTACAACCGAAAATCTGACAATTATCTTTTTATCATTGTTAAAATAATGCTTTGATTAATTTTACATAACCTGTTCCGAGTATATATTACAGAATATTACACCATGTTGTCCATAATTTCTAGCACATGTTCTCTATGCTTTGATGATGAAAGCAAACAGTGCAAGTACACATATAAGTTTATTTTAGTAACATTGATAAAATACTAATAATTCATCCATTCAGTCGTGCTTATGTGTATATTCTAAAAGACTAATGTGGCGTCTTGTTAAACAAATTGTCGTTAAAGTTTTTAAATAAACTGTCATTGTAACAATTCCAAGAATTATCTTGGTGATTCGATCTTCGTAACTGTAACAGGACAAATATTTGTCAATTGAATCGAAACTAACCCGTGTATCTATAACATTTATGAAATGAGATCCCGTTAATTTTAGTTCACTTTAATGTTTTTAATTCCGGTTGACTTAAGCTAAAAGCTATGGATTAAATTTGCGGGAATCGGCTTGGCTTTAAAACAATACAATTTTTCCGATAGTCGTGTAGGAAATTTTTCCGCAATATTCCGACAAAAAAATTTGATTATTTTATACGAAAGCATTCAAATACAGGTTCAATCAAATTGTTTTCAATATGCTACTCGGTTTAAAGAACGAAAGAAATTTAAGTAGGCCATTTACTCAAAACACAAAAAGCTGGAACAAGTTTCTCGCGTGGAACAATGCAATTTCGTAATGGAACAACTATCAGTATTAACACGTGGCAAACATTTTTTTTTTAAATCAATTCCTCTTTGATCAGATACGTGGCTGTATGATTGAATGTTCAAGCGACAAAAGACGAGCGATAATGATGAGTATAATAAGAATGCTTATTTTCAAATGCAACCAAGTCCTCTTTATACAAGGATATGCAAACTTTCCATTGACTGTGCAATTGTAAGAGGAATTGTTGTTTCTTCATGCTCCCGGAGGCAATAAAGCATAATTAGAGAAGTAAAGAAAAACCTTTCATGTGGACTTATTGTGAGTAATATTTGCTAAAAACTTTTGATTATCGAAGATTATTCATGTTTTTGACGTTATTTAACCGTAAAAAACACTTAACAATATCAAGTTACGCGTTATAAATTAGGAAATTTGGGAAAGCCGCGCCGACAAACACTCAAAAACTGAAGGTTAACAATCAGGAAATTGAAAATTTGACACCTGAAGGTCTAGCCTCCAGCCGGCGCCAATAAGCGATAGATCTCCTGGAGATAATAAGAATACGCATCCACTCTGCTCGCGACTCGGAACTCGGCCCACCAGCGGTAAAACTTCTCATCCACGCACCAAGTGCATAAATATAGCGTTAGTTGCGAAAAGTCGTCATTCGAAAACGCGAAACGATCGAGTACATACGACACATAATTTTTGTTTTTTTTTTGAACAAAAACGAATCTAACGAACGACTGACTGAAACATCCAGAGAGAAAATCTAAATAATTCTTATGGTTTATCTTAATTTTTAAACCAACAATCCTGTGCTTTTAACTTTTGAAGTGACTTTAATTAGTGTTAATTTTTCTCAAAGTGCCATTTTTGGAGAAGAAAAAAATGAACAAAGCAATTTTCGGCACTATCTTGATAGTTCTTGTTATCCTCGGGGTACAGCACCACCAAGTGTTGGCCAGGCCAAATATTAACATCAGGTAAATGAAAAATTATTTTTAGTGCAATTTTTATAAAGGAAATGACTATTCAAAAATATTATTCTTGAGGGAGATTAAATTTTATTCAATTTACAATTATATTTTTCTGAATGAAAATATTTTCATTACAAGTTTTGATAGTGGAAAATCCGTATAATTTCCAAACACATACGAGGTAAGCGACAGAAACTTTCCAGCTTGACCATATTCCAGGAATGATTAAAAAACAATGGGAAAAGTTTCAGATTTTCAATTCCCTTAGTTGTTTGACTTTACTATGTCACGCCACTTTTTATAATGTCACGCTATTTTTTATAAAGTCACGCCACTTTTTACAATGTTGAAAAGAGAATACAAAATTATCATTAAAATTCTCATTAAATAAGGTGTTAATCCTAATAATATTTAACAGTGAGTAGATGCCGCGTACAGCCATTCTACCCCCTCACTTTTCACAATAAAAGAACGGAAAAAATAGTTAAGTTTCAGTCGTGAAACTACCAGATTTGAATTAGGAACAGGCTAAGTTGAAGCATCTTCTGAAGAAAACATTCATTCTGTTTGATGACACTTCTGTCCTTAAAGTCATCTTTTCTCAGAGTGTTTTGAAAAGCCAGCGCAATCCTCGTACATCCCAAATCTTGCCCCTTTGCGATTGCTATTTATTTTCAAAACTTTAAAAAAAGTTTCGAAGAAAAAAACTTGAGATCGGTAAAATTGAAAATGCCAGTAATCTCAAGTTTCGAAATACAAGGATACCAAGTGGAAAAGGAACACCATTGTTTTTTTATCTTGTCTACAAAAGAGTTGGGGAACTTTTGGCGCTTACCTCGTATATGTATGAGTAGGGAAATGTAGTGTCGAAGAGGAGACAATAAGTAATTAATTAGACGAAGGGTGTAAATTAAAGCCTCAAATTTTCCAAGTAATTACGTACAAATATGGCTTAAGGGATATTTTTAGTAACAATTAATAACAAATTAATACTTTTAAGCAACTGTTAATAAATGTATAAATAGGGAATAGATCCTGGCAATTTCTTTAAATATTTCGTCTGAAACCTGTAAAAGCATTTTGAAAAGTGAAATTTACATTTCAAATTGACTTTCTACTTGTTAATTCGAATTTCTTGGAGTTGTCGTTGCGAAGTAAATTACCTCGCTCTAACCAGAAACGTGATGAAAATTTGTTTCAACAGGGAAACTCGATAGTTTAAAAGAATTACTCAAAACGAGCCCCATTCATTTTTCAGTGACTAAATAACAGTGCTATTTCAAGAAAATTATTCATTTTAACTGAATCCTGAAAGCAAGAGAGTTTTTTCAATTTAAAACACACCTTAATCCCGTTTGATTAGGTTCCCTTAATCCTTACTGCCTCTAATAAATTTTTACGGGAGACCACATGTCTTTAATAGAGCCTTCTCTGGTAACCGGTTGAAAAATAACTTTAACAAACAGTTTTAATAAAGTATCTTGGTTAATTGCCATGAAATTAATCAAATTCCGGCTTTTATGTATTCCAAAAGACGATTAATATGGATTTGCCTTCATGCTTTTCTAAATATGACATGGCTAGGAATTTATGGCAAATTGGGAATTTTAATTTGCTTCTACGGTACAGAAACAACAATCGAATTGTTATAGAGGAAGGATATGTCTAAATTTTTCCTCGTAGTACCTCACAGTCCAGGGGGCAATAAATCAAAACAGTTAAAGAAAATTGGCGATTTTATCGTGGTCAAAGAACACAAATCCAACAATATAAAGCTCATTAAATTTATTACTTTCTTTTCTCTGTATCCAACCCAATGATTGATTGATGAAAAACCTAAAAGACTTCAGATTCCAGTGCAATTAAACGTCTAAATATCAAACTTATGAAAGATTTGTCAAATTATAAGTGGAATTTTTTAATTTTTCTCAAAGCAAACACTGGATTTTTTTCAAAGTAAATATAGAATTTTCACTCTGCTCTCAAAAAGTTAGATGGCAAACTCTCCAAATTACTTTTATAGTGTTTTAAGGGAGGTACCTGCTTCATGAAGGAAGCATTTTCAATGAATAATTTAGAAGGGCAAAGAGCGCCTTCCAATATAAAAGAAATTGGTTTTAGGAAGTTTCCCTTTTGTCAACAATATCGTTCACCCAATATATGTATTTGAATATTATTTCTCAAACAATAGTCCATTCAGGGTAGAGTGAAGAATCTAAAAAGAAAGGCAATAAGCGAGAAATATGAGGCAATTTTCTGCATCATCAAACTGCGAACTACTCGGAAAACTTCTAATAACGAGACATTTTCAATTAAAACCTAAACAAGCAGACATATTTAACATCCTTGTTTGGAAAACTGTTAATTAATTCTCCATTCTCTTTTTTTTTAGGACCAAAAGATTATCCGACTCTGTATTTTCCCACATTCAAACTCAAGCTGGATTGAGGAAGGTCGGTGTTGCCATTACAATGCCCGTGGCTTCTGGAAGAGATCTTGATAAAATGTAAGTAAACAATGTTTGCTTTTTTTCCGACTAAAATGACCATGAATACATATGTATTTCTAGTCTGGATGTCTGAAGTTAATAAATAGAAAAAAAGAAGTCGTTTAAGTGCTATTTGTCACCAAAACTAATTAACTATATATCTAAATAAATTGTAACGTTAATAAGCGATTAAAATGGCACTTTAAAGGTTAGTAGGTCGTAGATATGACAATAAACACATTAAAACAATAAACTAAAACTAGTTTAGTGTTAAATGTTCTGTAATCATATAGGGAACTTTACGTTTTAAGGAATTATGTATTCAGTTATTATAACGCATCGAGTACGGCAATTTAATGAAAAAAACTGTCCAAGATTTTTTAAGGGAAAAATTAATTTTGTAGCTTATGCAGCTCAAGGCTGCTTAAACGAATTTACTTAAATTGACCATGACCTGTTTTCTACAGATTTTTAATAAATATTTGATATTAAAGTCGGAAAATTATTATCTGGCACTGACAATGAGTAAGTAATCGTACTCAATTGTAATATTGGCTTTACGATTAGGTACTCAAATTGGCAATCGTCAAGGGGGTATAATTTTGGAGTACGATTCCCGCACATGTCTGTATATTATACGCAATAGTACTCCAAAGTATCTCCAAATTGAACAAATATAAATTCCTCAAAAAAAATATAATAAGCCAGGAAAAATAATAAAGATAATAAAATTAAAATTAAGAAAAAAAATTAATAACATAAAGAAAAATAAATAAACATAAATGCACAAGTTTTATTTTCTGAAATGAAAAATCAAACATTTCTTACACAATGAATTGCCAGATATGAAATACCATGTTTGTAGCCTATCTTTAAGATTTTTTATTTTTCTTTTTATCTTTATTATTTTTTTTTGCTATCTTTTTTATAACAACAATATCTTTTATTGATATATATCGTCGGCCTAATATGTATACTGTTTAACTTCAAATAACTTCAAAGTAACAAATTTTACAGAAGAATAAAACAAAATCCTAAACAGTTGTACTATCATACAATAGGTAAAATACTTTTACGAAAATTATAAGAAAATGAGCTAAAATTTAAAGGTGGGCCAAATTGCAAGATGTAGATTTTTTCCACACAAATAGTATTTAAACCTAATTTTTGTCCAAAGATGGAGTTCCATATTAAACCCATAATATGTAGTTGTACTCTTTAAAATCTTATTAAATTCAAATTAAAAAAAAAAACTAAATGAACAATCGTTAATCTCCGCGTAAAAACTGTAACTAATCGTGATTGGTAGTCGCTTTGGGTAATCGATTACAGAAAGTAATCATGAATATTTGTGCAAACCAAATACGAATACTTCGCAATAGAGATTACTTGCTATTCACCGGAAACGCTTACTTGTAATCGCGATTATCAAGTAATCGATTATAAAATGTAATCGAGAACATCCAACTTTGCTGCCTACATATTCGTAATAAGAAATTCAGACGTTACATTCACAAGAATATCAAAGAAACCAAAATATTAGTACATAGTAATTTCTGTACAACATCGACCCTGTACTCAGGACTGGATTTAGTATCCAACAGACGAAACTAGACGAAATTCATATGAAAAGTGGAAGTTTTTTTTTTATTTGTTAGCAACTAGTATGACGACAGCTTTAAAAGAGTTATTTACAGACTCCTCAATTGTACGAACCTAATACTGGTTTACTTGCCTATTGGGTAATCCGGTCATGACTTTGTCGATATTTACACACTATTTAGCAGGTTATCGAAAAAACCAATAAAAACAAATATTAATAGGAAAAAATTGCATTTTAAAAAAAGTAATTGTTTACAGGAATTCTGGGATCTAATCAATTTTGAGGCACTCTGAACTTCTAAGCTTGAGACTTGTCGTATATTAATTACACATTCGTACGAAGTGGAATTCGCGCAAATCATCCGGATCACGTCGTTCAAATCAACTGTTGCATAGTGGTTATACTATATTCATTCATACATATAAGCGTTTATTCATTTATATCCTCTATGTGCAACACATGTGAAAAGATCGATTTCAACCAGATTTGGTTATGATTTAGAGTTCTTCAGCCGTATGCTATTGCTTATGGAAAAAACATGGACCGTTATCGTAATACACAAAGGTTACTATGAAAGGGAGTATGAAGAAATTTGACAAATTCATGAGTTAATTCTTTTTTCAGTTTCAACTCTTTCACTGACGTTTTTCGCTATTTCAACACGAACTACCACAAAGTAAACCTATCCAATGTGCGATATTAATGTTAGGATCCGCAACAATTAAAATCCACACGCCCGCGCACGATTATCTTGTTAATGCAAACATGCACCCACTGTGCATGAAGACGAAATGTTGATTTTCGTTACTTTCGAGTATTCGATACTAGAATATTAATCGAAGTAATGACAACAAAACATACGTAACCAAAAAAAAAAAAATATAAATATAAAAATATACGAAATAATCGAAGAAATCATAGTAATCAAAATAATCATTACACTTTCGAATCGATATTGGTTACTTCACCGCATAATTCTTGTATTCGAATGGCGAGTATTTACTTTTTCAATAGTTCTAGCATGAAACTTGATTGTTGACCACCGTAAAATGCGGTAACAAATTATCGTTTTCTAAAATTTTCAATTTTATGTTTATGATATATCGACTTATACTGTATAATTTAATATTTTCAATGAAAAATGCGTTTATGCAATGCAAATCATTAATTTTGTTCAAAAACTTGTGAAAAACTTTTAATTTTTTTAAGAAAATGGCCACAGCTGTTAAAGCTGTTAAAAAACGATTAATGCAGCTAAAACTGTCAAACATTGATCAAAATGTAAATTAAGAGTTCAACAAATTGCACTCATAAATTCTTGAATATTTTCCACTACTTAATGTTAATTACTGTATTGTTAACACGTTCACTACCGGCGACCACTGTAGTGGTCTTGCGGATCATTGAAAGTGAACCACGGTCACTAAACTGGTCGTATATTCAAATGTAGTTCCCGCTAATAAAGTTTAGTTAAACTACGAGTGATGATGCATATGCATCAGTCGGTCTATGAAAATATTTTATACGGACATATGGTAGCCACTTTAGTGGCCTCTGGTTTGTTTAGATAATATTGTTTAGTATTGGGTGTAAAACAAAATGGTGGAATCCTACTCGGAAGATCAAGCCAATTCATTAACAACAAGGATCACTCAAAAACTTGCAGCACTCCAAAAATTATTGTAGTTGGTTTATCTCAAGCCTCTGTCTACATTACGCTGGTAGGGATCGTGTGAATTTATGTATGCAATCAGAAAGTAAATGAGCAAATTAGTAACAACATAAATAACATCACAATTAAGTACAACTGGTTACGACATTTTGGATTACATAGAGAGTAGGCAAGATATAGGGATTTATGTAATCGAAAAGGGTGCCTCAGTAAAAAGAAAAAAGAAACTCAAGCCGTAGATATGTCTTTGTCTTAGATGTACTATTAAAAAAGGACACATATAGGCCTATGATCTTCTCTTTCTCATTTGGATGCGACCAAGGTGTTGCTTCCTTCCCCGCTTTGGTCTTATATCTCTACGGCGGACTAATGTCCAAGAAGTATGAATTTCTTTAGGTATTAAAAATTTACATTTTCATCAGTTTGCATAACTCAGAAACCAGTGGTTTAAATGTAAATTTCAATTTTTACGGAAACAAAATTGAAATTTCAAGACAGGTGAATACTTTAAGAAATTGACCTTTGTGCCCATGAAGTGCTTGTATAATTTTTGAATTTTCATCCGACAGAGTGTTAAATTGTTTATATTGATTGCTATGCGTTAATGTTCAATATCAATTTTCAAAATTATTTCCGCATTTTTTTAAACGCTACCACGGTAGCTGTTTTAATGATTTTTTTGCATTTTTTTACAATTTAGACTTTTTTTTCACAAAATTTCTATATACTCTTCTTTGTAATCTTAAAATTCATATATGAAGATACTATTTTTATTCTGTTACAAAAATATGATTAACAATTCGTTTACGTATGTGTTTCCTTATAATATTTATAGTCGAATAAAGGAAAAGAGATGAAAAGAAAAAATTAAATTTCGAAATAAAATTACGCTTTATTAATAAATGTTTGATATCGTAAATACGCGAGAGTGTTTATTTAATTTTTAAATGAATTACGTCAAAGATTTCAATCAAATTTGGAATAAATAAATGAATTTATTTTTTTTTCTTTTTGTTGCAGTGGTCGTAAACGCAGGTCTCAATCTCGACTTTTGGAAACATTGTTCAATCAATCGGACGAGGATCGGGACGATCCGAGGGACAAGCGCGGTCGCAGGAATAGTTATGAAGAGTTGCTTTTTGACTATAAATAAATCAAATAAGATTGATCAACTATTTCGGCTCTAAAAAAATGTTGATTTTGAGCAGCAGTACTTATTATAATTTGTACTATATTTTGTTAGAATTCTTATCGTTTTCTTTTCGATAAATTTGTGCTGAATGGTTTGCAAATAAGGAATCTCATATACGAAATGGTTAACCATTTTCTTCGATTTCTTCCTAAACATTCCTTCGTGTGTAGTAGTTTTATTGAACTTTATCAGTATTACTTAGTATACGGTCCTAAGTCATGACATGTCTAGTCAGATTATAATTTTAATTAATTTATTTATTTTAGTTTATAGTAGATAATTTTTTTATAAATTATATTAGAATTTCGGATCATTATTAATTAATTAAGTATGTTTATTTAATTAGAACGAATGTTAAGCTTTTATCTTTGTATTCCTTTATAAAATAAGCATGTGTGTGTTAATTAAACAAAAAAATATATTGGTTGACAATATATGAATTACTGCATATTTATAATTCTTCCGCGCACTTATATGAATGGGCTTTTAATCTGATCTAAATGTTCTAAATATGTCAAAACAAACATAAACATATAGAAATGTGGTTGTGCATCAGGAGCTACAAAGAAAAAATGATGGAAAATTAAATTCATACGTTATTTTGTATATTTTATTTGTATTTTACTTTATATTTTTGTTATTTATTTATATTAATTTATTTTTATATTTAATAAACAACTGTTCGAAGTTTAGCATTTGTTGTAGAATTTTTTTTAACATAACCATTAGTTCATGAAAAATTGTCCGTAACTTTGCGCCCCCTACCAAATACCATTCGCATTTTTAAATTCTAGTTCAACTCCTAGATGGCGACATAAACTAAAAATTGCTGAATACAACTATTAGGCAACCAAATATTCTAAATATAATCTAGTTCAACACACATTGAACTTTGACCATTTAAAGTTCAAGTGAATCATTTAAATGTGGAATCAAGCTTTTTTGGGGGGAACGTTATCAACGTTTCTTGATTTCACGAAATTACGTATCTACCAACGTAAGAATTACATTAGAAAAGAATTAAACACGATCTCAAGTTACAGCTTTATTCGCCCATAACGAGCAAAATGATCATTGGTGTATTGGAAATTTGTAGAAACGTAATTAAATTATTAATTACATTACTTGTTTCTACTTCATAAAGTAGAAAGTTAAAAAAACCATTAAAATTGTCCTTACTCATCCGGATCTAGTTTTCGGGACTATAAACAAGCAGGGAACTGAGGTCAGCTGTAACCAGAAGAATTTAGGGAAAATGAAGGAAGATCATTGAACGAAATGTATCATTTAATGATTTTTAAATTAAGTTTTAAAGAATTTAGACGTTTTAATTCAAATGTACCGAACAAGCAACCTGAATAGCAGCTCATAGATATTTACCCTTTTTGCGGTGTTCGTAGTGTCCGTTTAATTCTGATCTTATTGCCTTCAAAAGATTTAGCAATTGCTGCTGGTTCCTTTTTCTTAATGTGCCAATTATAACAAAGCTGAAGCAAAATAACCGGTTTAAACATAATTGTTCATCTTTGTTTATGACACTTTCAACCGAATGATTACTTACGTATCATGTTTTTATAAATTTGTTGTAGAGGGTTCGAAATAGTAGGTCAATTCATTAACCAGAGATTCCTTGAGCGAAAATAAATAGACTTTCCTTATGCTATTTATTTTGGCGCTTTGCACTATTTTACAGGGTGTTGATAAAAAAAATTACTTTTGTTAATAACTTCAGTTTCTGAACATATTTTCTTGAAATTTTGCAGCAATGCACAGTTTGATTAGGTGCTCTCTTCCCATAATTTGGGTAAAAAAATTTGGAGAAACGATAGGACCAATGGGGGGTCATATACACGTTTTTGTCCCCAACTTGCTTTTGCGCATGTCATTAAGTTTTTTATTTTAAAAAACCCAAATCTATCTCTAAAATTAAAAAAATTTACACGTTGTAGCAAGAAAAGAGAAAAACATCAAAAAGAAATTAAGCATAGATTGTTTCTTGTTCAATCTAAGACTGAAATAATTAGATGGAATGATCCGGATGTCAAGGCGACATTACTTACACGTTTTGTTGTACATAAAGGTGTAAAATATTACAATCGTTCACGAGATTTAATGATTAAACAAGTTTAAGTGGAAACTCAATTGGACTTCAGGTGCAGTAACTCAAGCTGATTGATACTGTTGATTATGAACACTTCCTAACACATGTCTAAGCATTTATTCTAGAAAAAAAGGTGTTGTAATTGAGGGGTCTAATGCAATAACTTGTTAAGTTCACTAACAATAAATTAAAATGTTCAGGAAACCAAAAAATCTTTTACAATGAAAAAAATAAGAGGTGGTATTTCTGTTAATATGTAGGTTAATTATTCATATGTAGGTTTTCTCAGGTAAGTAGTACTTAGACTTTCGAGTTTTATGGACGAAAAATGCCAGAAATATAACTCAAAAGTCTTGAACATACCAGGTTTTTGCAAAATACCGATAGACAGGCAACCACTATTGCAACATTTTATTAAGTTTGGATCAGTAGTCAAATCTCATGCACAGGATAAATGGTTATTTTATATTAAATTAAGAATATGTAATTACTTCTTGTCTATTTTTTTCATAACAGTAGACTTGCAGCGTTATTGCATTATTGCGTATCTTTCAATTGTACTGTTTAAAATACAAAACTTAGCTGACCCATACTCATCACCCGTTGTTGAGAAACAAACAATGAATTTAGAGAAATATTCATTTCATCATTTATACTGTTCACTGTTACAAAGTAGCTGTTCAGTGAACTCCATAATTGACGAACTGAAAAATTTTTGTTCGATATTATTAATATAGGATTTGATGCACTTTCAACAAAATAATGTAATGCTTTCATACGTTAAGTTGTTTTTAATAATGCATTTTCACTGTCATTATTACGAATCAGAATTCAAGCGTCATTGCGAGCAAACATCTCCGAATGTCAGTCCTCACATTTAGCAGGAAAAGTAATGATGACGGTAACAAATCAAAAGAACCATGACAAATAAGTTTTATAATTAGAGTAGTTAGGTCAACATGACTGCTGTACGATATGTAGACCTAACAAACCGTTTACCAATCCGCATTAAGAATGAAACTTTCAACAAATTTATAAATGACACCATTTTTATGCTAGATTTCTACTTGCTCTCATATGATTATTGTTTTTGATTCATAAAAATAAAATATTTAAATAAAAGCTATGTCAAAAGTTGTTAAACAGGTTATTGAAGAAATCTTATAAAACACTGGTTTCAATAATCGTAAAAGTTTAATGTCATAGAGATTTTTAGACAAATACATCAATCGTAAATTATCTACAGAAAAACGTTTTACGGTGTCTTAAGCTTGATGAGGGATTAGGACGTCATTATTATTGTAATGACATCGGCCTAATAGTTTACCTATTGCTTAAATAACGTAATATTATTTGTCGTTAATTTACATTTGTAAAGTTTAAATGTTCCCTTGAAAAAATATTATTTGTTCGTAAAATTCATAGAATTTCTTGTATAATAAACCTTGAAATAAAAGCCTCGTTGACAATATTTGTCTAGATAGGAAATAAAAAATGAACTTTTTTTCCATTAATTTCTATTTGACATCGAAAACATTCTAATGAAAAATCTCTACGTCAGTTAATTAAATTTATTGACAAATAAATATACTATTTGCTATCGTATTATTAATTAATACATGAACAAGAATTAATTTTTACTTTTACAAATTATTGGTTAACAATATCGGTGTATGAGACCTAAATGGCACTTGAACTAAAACACATTTTATTAAAATAAAGAAAATAAAATAACACATATCGCTACTACTAACCAAATCAGTATTTGGATATTTGAAAACATTTATAGGCAAACTTAGTCAAAAGTCACCACATTGATGAGATTTTTCCCGAATCCAACCACTATACGAAAAACCAAATGTTGCAATTAAAAATTATTAAAAATTGAACGAAAACGAGGTCCAATGTTGCAACTCCATTATATAACCATTAATACCACACGGAACGTGTACGCTTCACTTCATACACTACTTGAAAACATAGTCAACAAGCATTACAACTAAATTAATTCAGTTGAGCAGTATATGTTAGAGAAAAGTGGTTCAATGCCATCAGAAAGAGGTATCGAGAACCACGGGTACCACCTAATGGTTACTTCGACATAACACTTTCTTGCTAAGACCTACTTTAACGCAAGTCATTTGGCATACGTTAAAAATGACATAATGGTGGTTTGCAAGAATCGAATTAGTAGCATTTATGTTGGAAGTGCTAATTACGAATTATGATAAAATGTGACTTTTGTGTTGCACTTTAGTACCTCATTCATGATGCAACTATACGTAAGGGTTTCCCCACAAGTGAAAAAAAAATATTTATTTGGCTGTAAATTTTATGTGCCCAAATTACACATTTGAGTAAAAAGCAATTCTACAGGATGTCTCAAAGTAAACTTAACTAATATGAATTCTTAATGAAATGAATTTGCACAAATATATATCAATATTCAGGATTACTTAAGATGGCCCTGTGTAGTTTTTAAAAGAATTCCCATCAACTGGTCTGAATAATTTATAAAAACAAGTCCCTTGAAGCATTCATTAGGTATTTCCCCACTTCAAAGATTGACGGTGCCACCAGGTAAAAACGAAAGTAACATTATTTTAGCAGCAGGTACTACGTCGTCATTCGTTCATAGAACTTGGAAATTTATAAAGAACCCGATTGTGACGCACGTCCGTTCCATAGTACTCTGCATATATGCTATCAACCTTACAGTTCCGAGTGTTGTTTGTTTTGGAATTATTTTGTGGGCGGTCGTTTGAGTGAGTACCTAACCTTTTCAAATTCATCTATTCTTCATTCTATTATTTTTTAGATCATACTAAAAATATAATGGATGAAGATTTATTACAATACCCAGATCGGGTGGCCGAAACATTCACTGGAAAAACGGTTTTCATCACTGGTGGCACGGGATTTATGGGCAAGGTACTTGTGGAAAAATTATTGAGAAATTGTAATGGCATTAAAAAGATCCTGCTGTTGGTGCGCGGAAAAAAAGGCAAATACCCCAAGGAACGTTTAAAAGAAATATTTGCGGGACCGGTAAATATAAAATATTTAACAATCATTAGTGGAAAAATTAATGGAAAAATTAACAGTTATACGATATGTTGAAAAATCTAAAAGGTGCAGATATAGTGAATAATGTGGAAGCTATAGAAGGCGATGTGTTGTTGCCCAATTTGGGAATAAGCAAAGAGGATCGGGAAATGCTTATCAAAGATGTGAACTTTATATTCCATTGTGCCGCTACAATTCGTTTCGATGAATCATTGAAGAAGGCCGTTTTAATGAATGTTCGAGGAACTCAGTTTATGCTGGACCTTGCTAAAGAGTGCAAGAATCTCCAGGTAAATTACCATTAAGTTTCACAAGTCATCAACTCATCTGAACGATTTCCAAAGTCCGTTTATCGATGAGTGCTTTTAGTATTATAAACAATAAATAAAAGGCATTATATAATGGTTTTGATAGACATTAATGTTCCATTATATAAAAAAAAATTAATAATGATTCAGGTTATTAAGCATTCATTTAATTTTTTTCAAATAGGTCTTCGCTCATGTGTCAACTGCTTATTGTCATCTAAATGAAAGAATTTTATATGAAAAACCTTATCCGCCACCAGCAGATCCGCATAAGGTTATTAAGACTGTAGAATGGCTTCCTGATGAAATTATCGATCAAATTACCCCCAAGTAAGTTATTTGAAATTTATTAGAAGAAGAATCGTGAGAATTAACTTAATATTATTGCTAATTTTGGAACCATTATTGTTTTGTACATTATCCAGAGTGTCAATATATTTTTCGGGCATCGCGTCTTGGATATTGGGATTAGCTTTTACAGCACATTTCACTGTCAAACTACAATCAATCACCTCCACAACGAGTTCCTTAAGAGTTAATGCAGCTTTAAGTCCACATACCCTAGCCGTTTTAATGTAAAAACAATCTACGATTTTCCTGTAAATTTTACAGACTTTCTCTTGATCGGCCTCCATCCAATCGGGTGCTCCATTACACATCTCGTAGTCTTTGCTCAAATCCGTTAAGCACCTGTCGTACTTGTCGTACTTCTTGTAAAACTCGTTATTTTTGCACAATTTCACATCAAACGTTCGTAAACCGTTTAAAAGATTTACATACAAACCGTCTATGGGGGTGCAATATCTCAAATAATTGTCCACTTTTCTTAGAGTGGATGTGATGCTTGAACAGGCAGAGTCAAAGTCTTCAATCGCGATGTTTATGATACTTTCCGGATTGGTGATTTGAAGTTCCGCAAGGAATTCGACCAAACGGTTTTCGTCGCAAAGCGATTTTCTAGTTGATACCTGGCGCACGTGTCGAACTTCCTCCTCTTGGAAATAAATGGGACTATAGTGGGGGAATGCCAAATGGAAAAGAATCGAAAACACGAAAAAGTGTTCGAGTTTTGACATAATCACAAAAAAATGACATGGACAGTTAAGTTTTGGTGAAAAATTTGAATTTGAATTTTTAATGGAAAATAATTATTACAACATAGAAAATTTGATATAGAAATTACTAACATTTAACTCAACATTTATACGCAAATTGACACATATAACCCCCGGCTTCTGTTAAAATATTAATTGTAGAAATCTCCTTATCAAATACAGGGTGGTCCAGTTGGAACGCCATTTCGACAGAGTTCCAACTAGTCCACCCTGTATAGGAAATTTTTAAGTTACCTTACTTTTGCTTAATTATTATTGAATTTTCAGGATTTTGGGGGACATCCCAAACACTTATGCCTTCACCAAAGCCTTAGGAGAGACTCTGGTTGTCGAAGCAAAGGAACAAGATCACCTTCCAGTAATGATTTTAAGACCTCCTGTTGGTAATAATATCTTTCTCTATCTTTCACACGAAGATTCTTTTAATTTTTAATTTACTTTTATACTTTAGTAATTCCTATTTGGAAAGAACCTATTCCCGGATGGACAGATAATATAAATGGTCCAACAGGTTTGTTGATTGGAGCAGGAAAAGGTGTTATAAGGACCATGTATTGTAAGCAGGAAAGTTATGCCGACTATCTCCCAGTGGACATTTTGGTTAATGCTGTCTTAGGATCTATATTTTTTTACGTTTCAGAAAAAAAGTGAAGGGTTTCTTCAATGTAAAAGAAATATTTGGGTTTGAAATATCTTTATTTTTCAGAAATGACAAATATATCTACAATCTTACAAGTTCATCTCAATATAAGATTACGATGGAAGATATAATAAACATTGGAAGAAAAGTGATTGAAACCAGAATGCCTTTAAACGGAGTGGCATGGTACCCGGGTGGTTCTATGAAAAAATCCAGAATTATTCATTTAATTTGCTTCTTTTTCTTCCATTTGATACCTGCGGTTCTAGTTGACGCCCTTTTACTCATCATTGGATATAAACCAGTGTAAATTTCAAATTGTTCCTTAGGACACGTTATTTTTGAAGAATATCATTTGTAGTTTATGGAGAGTACAAAAAAGAATTTGGAAAGGTTTTGAAGTGTTTGAATATTATGCAAACAATCAATGGGATTTCGATAATGAAGAGAGTCTCAATATTCGAGATCAATTATTGAATCCTCGAGAAAGGATCCTGTATAAGTTGGATGGGGAAGGAATAGATTATTTCGAATACTTTTATCATTGCGTACATGCAGCAAGATTGTATATTCTTAAGGAGACTGATGACACTTTACCAGCAGCTCGAAGACATATGTTTGTGTATGTGTGAATTGGATGAGTACTTTTTAATGGTTTCATTAAAATTTTCTATTTAGGATGTGGGTGGTCGACCGTGTGTGCAAAGGTCTCTTCATTATTGCTGTTCTCTACTATTTTTATAAAAACATTTTAAGCCCTTTTTAACTTAAATGTAACGCAAAGAAAATGACTGTTTATACATACATGCATTTTTATTTCAACATGATTTTATATGTCTATGGAGACAAAATGCTCCAATTAACTAACCTATTCTAATACATTAATTAAATAAAAAGCACACAAGAAAATGAGATCAGATCAGTTTGTTTGGATATAACGGAAAGTTGCATCGAGACCACCTGAATCGTAGAAAATATGTCCTACACCTGTCCTTAAGCGGTATGGATAGATTTGAGCATATGTTCGGTTGTTCGATCTCAAGCAATCTCAAAGATATTTTGTACAATGCTTCAAAGAAATCAGTCTCTATTTTGAGGTAATTTTGATTTTCTCTGACTTTCTTGAGTGTTCAGTCACCAATTTTTATACCTCCATAAACACAGTGACGTTATGGTTCAGTGGACATAAAGAAAAAAATTAAATCCCCGTTTGACAGACGCTTGATTGGGTGTTGTTATCTGTCAAGTTGACGGATGAAAATTTCAGGATTCCACAAAAACCGTATTGATTTGAGCGGAATTTCCCAAATTTTATGAATTAAGTCGACAGCAGGAACTGTTTAAAGGAAAATTTGTAAATTCCATACACAAGAAAACACTCACTATACTAATAACCAAGTGGAAAAGTGAGTTTAATTGTTAATAGTTATTTTATAATTTTACAGGGAACAGCTCAACAAATTTATATTTTCTTTAAAATCTATTATTTCTGTGTTGTTTTGAGCTGAATTCCTATTAGTTTAAATTGAAATAACTATTTCCAGCTGAAAAACCCATCAACAATGTCTGCAGAAATTATAACTGATCAAGAATCCACCATTAAAGACTCACTTTTCGAATTTGTACGTTATCACATCCCTGATGCAGACTTAGGCCTGATTGATGATATTGTTCTTTCCTACGTCATTGCCTTTTTAGAAGATGTGGGCTCCGACTCACAGTTTGATGTCGAAGGTATAATAATTATTTTCAAAATCAAATTATAACGATTACTATTCAATTTTCATTTCAAGGTTTCTCTGAAATGATGGAGGCCTATTTTCCTCAATTTGCTACCATTAACCATAACACCATATGCGAATGGATGTTTGGACTCGAAGAAAAGCTGAGAAAAATCGAACAGGCCGAAACCATTAAAGGTCCTTTAAGTTTGGATATTAGCTTGCCTGAAGTATTTCCTACTAAAGTTAAACCCAGGTATGTGGATTAATATTAATTTAATAGCGAATATTCGTATAAGAGGTACATTTTCTAGGTCTCATAATAATTCAGAGAGTTTTGAAACACCTAAACGTGTTCATAAACTGTCGGAAATGAGTGATGGTGGTTCCACAGACAGTTCCTGTTGCGATTTCCCTGATGAAATGGATATTTTACAGGAAATGTTTCCTTCAGTTTGCACTATTGAGGTCGGTTTTTTACTATGTAAAATGATTTACAAGCAAATATTACGAGAAGTTTATGTAGGTTAAGCAATGTTTGGCTATTGCTGCGGGTGACATTGAGCGTGCAACTCAAATACTGATTGATCGCCAAGAAAACGGACAATGTCTCAGCCAAAATACCACTTTAACTGTTCAGGTGGCCAAGCAAACGATCGACGATGCTGAATTGAAAAGTAGAATCATTGAGAGATATTCATATATTGACAAAGATGCGTTGAATAAGGTAAGTTGGGTCAAGGATCTTGAATTTTTTTTCCGTAATAATAACATTTTAAATGCAAATTATGCCTCGTCAGGAGTATCGTCCTGTGGCTCCGAAAGTGGAACCGAAAAAGCTTGTTCGTTATCGCGACAACAAAATAGTAAGTCTCAAGGGAGAGCGTTATACTGAAGTGAAAAAAGGTGATGACGTTGAGGATATTTCCTTAAAGAAGAACAAGAAGGGCCAAGGCCAATCCCCGTAACCAAGTGGTAAATGGGGCAAACTATCCCTTTTAAAGTTATTTATTCATAATTCAACAACTGTGTTACTCTGTATGTTTCCTCGAATATCCCTAATTATCTTAGGTTATTTTCGAAGAATTAGTTCATTTAAAAAGTTCGTTCTAGTAGGAAAACTGATAGATAGGCGTAAACATGTAATTTCGCTTTGTAGAACTGTTTTAGAGTTGTGTAGTATGTGCAAAATCTTAAACTAGCTATAAGGAGCAAGTGTTAAACTGGATCTTTGGCTTTGCAATTGGCAAACCACTTATTGCTGTTCCTCATGTTGTGGTATTTTCCATAATACACACATTGAACTATTAAAGTCCCGAAGATATTTCAATGCCATGCAATGGATCTTAACTCCAGTTTGACTACTTGCTCCACTCTAGATATCTACGTTATACATATTAATGTAAGTTTCGAAACTAGTCATTTTTATTAATTGATCTGTTCGAATGGACAGTGTCTCGTCGAACATTTAAATACTCTTTACTTTTATTGCAGACGTTTCGTTTCTTTGCGTGACATATCTTAAATGTTCTGTGAAGAGCAGAGCTGACTGTAATTTCCGGCTAGGAAACGATACGTTTTTCTCCGCATGTTTACAATTTTACTTGAACTTGAATATGTTCTCGAATACCTGTGATTCGTGTTATAGACGGCCGATTTTGGGTCTTTTTTTGTAATTATGTATTGGGTCCAAAAAATATCTGAAAACAACACAGTAC
Organism: Hypothenemus hampei; assembly: GCA_013372445.1. Taxonomy (NCBI): domain Eukaryota; kingdom Metazoa; phylum Arthropoda; class Insecta; order Coleoptera; family Curculionidae; genus Hypothenemus; species Hypothenemus hampei. Next base: position 508,155 of record JABRWK010000036.1, on the reverse strand, counting down.
GTACTGTAATTTTGTTATTTGATTTAGCCAATTTAAGACCTAAACTAGCCGCAATTTGTGTTACTTAATCTATTTCTCAATCACTTAAAATAAGTTTTATTATTTTAGTGTTTTGTGTATCCTCGTTTCTATAGACTGTAAGCTTGCATTTGACTTAGGTTTCACTCAAAACAGCAACAAGTATGCAGGACGTACGGTGTAACCGGACAATAACTTAATTAATTATTGAAAAAAGTGTAAAAGAAATGAAGAATTTACTCGACGTATACCCTATCCTGTAGGAAAATTTTATTTTTTTGTAAAATATCTAAAAGTATTTCGAAATATTTTATACATATTACTATACAGGTTCATTTGCTCTTTATTGGTTATAACATGAGATAAAGAAAGATAAAAATAAAATAGACACAAAAGGAATTTTTGAATAAAGTGAAAAATCTTAAACGGTTAAATTTTAGATAAATGCGCCAACTAACAAAAA
>JABRWK010000036.1:475712-507649 GCA_013372445.1 Hypothenemus hampei | reverse complement strand
AAGATCCTATCCTTCTTACAACCTAACGAAATTGCCTTCTAAGTGTATTTTTTCTAGTCTTTGTGAGGAATGTCAGCATCTTGTTCTTAAATACAGCTCCTCATTACAACAGTAAAGTAATTACAAAAAAATACGTACTAAGGTTGTTCTTATAGTCCTGATTGATAAAAAAGTACATTATAAAAAAAACATTTAGGCCTTACAAACAAAAGAACTATTCTCATATAGGCGACACAGCGAAGCGGCGCATTACAACATTTTCTATGACGATTCACCCTCATTTAAATAGCAAAAATGGCACGGAAAACAACAATAATCTCATTTGTACCAATATACATGTCAGAGGCGACCTCTACTTTACAAATTGATGTAAATTTTTCAATTTTTTCCACATTTTCTATGATTTTCTATCAAACTAGATAAAATATATAGTTTCTGACAAATTGTTGCTAGATATTTCAGACGTTTTTGAGTCTTACTTGGCAATCAAAAACTAGCACATGACGCATATGCCGAGCAACGTTGTCGATTACCAAAGCTCTCAGAAACATTCATAATTTACTGCGGCGTGACTTTTTTGCTTAATGCCGCTTAGATGAGAATTCATTTTAATATCTATGAAACTAATTTTTTTAATAAAAAAAATATTTTTTTTACAAAAAAAATCACTTAAGTACAATCGTTTGTGGGTTGTACGGAAATGATTGTTCCTTTTTACACTTTATCTACTACCTATTTTGCTTTTAAATAATAGAAAAATGGTATTTTGCTTTTAAATATTAGAAAAATGGTATTTTCACAACCATTCAAAGATCCTTAAATACATAAATAGCCGTAAAACTAATATAGCAATACTTAAAGCAGCGCTTGTCAGATAAAAAATTTATACAATGATTTTTGTGCCCTGGTCGTTTAAAGTGTGTTAAACAATTGTTTGATTGATAGCAGAACTATCATGTAGGTGGGTTGTAAACTTCTGCCACGATTTATCCATATTAGACCCGGATAATTAATGTTGGGTACGGAAATTTCTGAAATAAATTTGACATGTTAACATGTATTGTTCCTATTCGATTCTTGATGAGAAACATTCGTAATTAATTAATTTAAGAATTTACCTGAATATGAGTATTAACATAGTAATAAACAGGGCCACAGTACTCGTGGACAGAGTTGAGGCGTCTCCATATCGACTTGAACCGCAGGCCGGTGGACATACAGGTATAATGGATTCTACAGACAAAAGCGTAATGCAAAAAACTTAACTACACAATCCACTAATCTTAACCAAGAAAATAAATTTATCATGCTTCTCAAACGTATCCTACTGATTGAATAGTTGTATTAAATCTTACCAAAAAGATCCACTTTTCCCTCAGAGGTTCCTAATTTGTTGGCTGCCTTACACACATATTTACCATATTGTTTCTTTTCAATAGTAATAACCTTTAATAGAGAAGTGAAGGCTACTTTGCAATCATTATGAAAATATATGGAAACATACCCTTAGAGTGGTATCAGTAAATTCATCTGCAACAGCAAAATGAGATATTTTATAATGTTGGTTATTACTTAAAGTGATTTCGTCTTTCTCCCATGTTATCGCTGGAGGTGGATAGGCTTCCACATGACATTCCAAGTCCATGTCATATTGCAAGGCCTGTCCAAGTCGCGGTCTTGGTACAGTTACTACAGGCGCAAACTCTACTTCGACAGCGATATTACCTAAGAAAAGAAAAAGATCTGTTTACAAAGAATTTTAATGGTAAAATTAAAAATGTCTAACGTTTTGTGCCTCGTCCAACTCCATTTTCAGCTACACAATAATATGTTCCTCGATCTTCCTTCCTAATTGCTTTAATTTTTAATTTATTGCCTCGGTAAATTGAACCTCCAGTAGGCAAAATGGCATTGTTTTCACGTCTCCAGGAAATACGTGGTACAGGATATCCACCTGCATAACATTCCATTTCAACAGCTAAAAATATCTACTGTTAATAAACCACATAGTATTGACAAGCTGCAACTAAACCTTCTCCTTCAGATACTACAACTGAACGAGTTGAATTATCTGAAATAAACGGTGGTCTCCTGACTTGAACTTCCACTTCGGCACTAATTCGATTATTTGTTGATAGGATAATTTGACAGGCGTATGTGCCAGCATCAGTCTCTTGCATATCTTTGATTTGAAGCAGGTACGTTGAACTAGACTAATATATTAAATTTTTTTTTTTAATATTAATTTAAGTATTTTGTGCAAGTCTTACTGGATCATAACGTAATGCAAACCGTGAATCATGTAAAATCAGTGAACTTCCTGATGAAATGGGTAAACTATTGCCATTATCCAGTTTCATCCATATAACGGAAAACTCCTGGGTATATTGTACAGAACATGATAGTTCAACAGTTCCTCCAATGTCCTTTATTTGAGTTTGTGATATGTATGAAATAGTGGGCGACCTTTGGCCATTCACTGAACAAATAAAAAAAGACATTAATTAACGTCCAACATTCCTTTTAATTATATCTATTTTTCAAATGCCATGCGCGTGGAAAGTATAGCTTAAAAAAGATTAACTGACAGCAATTACATGTGCCAGAAGACAATTTTAAAATTTTCAAAAGAGGATGAAATCTTGAAGAGAATTTTAAGCCACCACTTGATCCTGGAAAGGTTTCCATTATATTTTTTTCTTTATTATAACATTTGAACCACGCCTTCACAGTGTTTCGACAGTGAAAACTACTCATACGTTTGGTTAAGAAAAAGCAAAAAAATAGCTTTAATAAGTATAAGAAAAAGGGTGATTCAATAGATGATTTTTCGAAAAAAAAAACCCAAATTACTACGAATTGTTGATTCTTTTTGAATTACCAGAAGAAATTCTTCTAGTAAGATCCAAAATAGAATTAAGTATTGCTAAGCAACTAAAACGGTTACTATATGAAATCAGATAAAACGGAGTTATCTTTAGAAATTCCCAGATATGGCATTAAAACTAAACATTAAACATTAAAAATAACGAGTCTAATTAAAGGTAACAATTAGGTCCCCTTTGGAAAGATTTTAATAAAAAAAAAGGTGTGGAATTGCATAAAACAGTGCAAAACCTAAGATACCTGTTGTGAAAGGTAATAATTATTATCTCTAAATGGGAGGAGTCCACTTAAAATTCTTTGTTGTTTAGAGGTGACAAACGCTCTTTCCTGATGATGCATGTTTTTCCCTAATTCTATAAAAGTACCATATCTCAAGGGCAAATAAATAGACCAATCAAGGCGGCAAATATTTTAGTAACGTTCTTATCTTATCAATAAATAATTCGCGCCAAAACACTTACCGTTATTTACTAAAATTGAAAGAAAAAACACAACCACTACCTTCGACACCGCCATGTTGTTTTGTTGTTTGGCGTGTTGGGCAACGGCGAATGTCAAACTAATTTTGAAATACGAAATTGTCAAAATGGCTTGGGGAGGCATAAGTTTACTGTCAACTGTCAAAAAAACTATCGACATAAAAATTTTGAACCGGTAGTAATTATTTTTTTCTGTCGGACACAAGCGAATATTCCTTTATTTGGGCAAAATTGTATTTTTGGTTCCAAAAATACAATTTTGCTCAGAGACTCAACAAAAATAAATAAAAAAATTAAATTTCTTCATCCGACTGATAAAAAAAATTATGGAAATATTAAAAATTATACTTCCCAAACTTATAAAAAATCATTATGGAAAATTATATATTTCTGAAAAACTGATAGAAAGACGAACTCAACGAGTAGAAAATGTATAGAATGTTCTATTCAAAATAATACATATAATTCATTTATATTTTGCAAATTATGGATTTTCGAAAAACACCTGGTCCGCCACTGATTTCTACAATAAGAAATATTTTTTACATTTCCTATCAATTTTTGGCAAACTCACAATGAGATACGAGGGAGGTCCTACAAGGACAAATTTTCGTAATTTCGAAAACAAAAAGGTATTTGGAAAAATCCGCTTGCGAAACCTTTTGTTTAACTAAAATAAAAAAAAAACAAGTCCTGAAAACCACATCTTTTTATTATCTTGCAGAATAAGCCAGACACTTCGTAAATATAACGAAATTTGAACATCCTCTTCATTACATAATATTTGTTTTTTGGGGGTTTTACATTTAGAACGTTGTAAGTGGGGTGTACGTAAAACGGTAAATTATATCAGGTAGTATTTAAATGAGTTTTGGCTACTGATTGTACGCTATTGTAAATGGGTACGGTGTAACCGGAGTTCTGAGTTCTGAGTTTTTGAATTAGAGAGACATGGTCTGCTAAATAAACGGATACGAATCCAATTGAAACCCCTTATTTATGCAATGAAATAAAACTCTTGTATAAAACTTTTAAAATTTTCTGGTATAATTAATACATACATCACAAATATTCTTTTGTTTGTTTTTAATTAAATTTTTGTTACATATTTTGTTTAATATCTATATGAGTATTCTTGATAATTGATTTGAAAAAAAGGACCCCGTTAAGCCTGAAATTCTATCATAATAGATTCGTGAAGCAAGTTGGTTCAAAAATTTAGTTGAACATCTTATCTTATTAACTGTATTCAGATACGAATGTTTTCAGGCTTAATAATAAGGCGATAAAGAGAAATGTGAAGGTTTTAATGCTAGAAATTTGTGTCTTGTCTTGCTTTATTTTAATTAAATCACAAGCAAAATAGGACTTTTAATTACAAGACTAAAACAAAATTGCATGAAACTAATATTTACATATAAAAGTATCACATGGAAGTAAAATATAGATACATATCTAAATGAATACATATAAAAAAAAATATGTAGAAAAACACTTTAACAGATATGAAATGAAATGTTGTTCACAGTGAATTGAGCTAGTTCAACATCAAAAATATTCGTATATATTCGTGCTGTACAAAAAACCTTGGTGCAAAAATAACTTCTTACCTAACTTGGGTAATCTATAGCTGGGAAATAAACGTAAAAGAACCTATTTTCTTGAATGTTGTTAGTCAAGGATAAATATGAGCGGATCTACATATGTATATGTCTAATAGATTGTGCAAATTCTGTGTGGCTATAGATCACCAAGCTTATTTTTTTACTATTTTTAAATATAGTTTATGTATGTAAGTATGTAGAGTTAGGATCAAAATCTACGTTTTACATAAAACAACTACAAAGTTCATATAGACTCAGTATTATTGCCAACAGTAGTCGAAATATTTACAGTTATTATATACAATTGCTTTAAAAAATCAATGTCTTTTTTAAAATTCCCGCGCATTTTCATTTTTTGACGGTTTAACATTTAAAAGCAGCACCAACGATTTACTGGAACTAACAATTGTTGACAATATACGCGAAGAAATTCCACGGAGGTAGCGAGCGAGTGTAAAATCAAGGAACTATCGAGAAGATAAACTGTCAAATTAGGTGTTTTTTTAAATAGAGATATAAGACAAAAGTGAGCAAGATATAGGGATCCATGTAAACGGAAAGGCAAATCAGTAAAAAGAGAGGGGAATATCAAGCCGTAAACGTGTCTTTATCTTAAATGTCCTATTAAAAAGAGACACATGTACGTTTATGATTTTCTCTCTTTCATTTTGATGATTCTGACGATTGCGACCGATTTGTTGCTTTCTTGCCTGCTCTAGTCCTATTTCTTTATGAATTTTTAAGGATTACAAATCTACTATATACATGGATATATCGCATTGCAGTAACTATTATTAACATCTTTTTTTAGACGATACAATACATCATTGTTTATGGCAATTTTACCATCCGTAAAAATCACCTGAATAGATAGTTTGCTTGTCCTCTTGCTTCCACATTCTTCGGTTTCCGCGCGCGGTGCCAACGCCGCCAAATTTATTCGCATATTAACATCACTACTTTTGGGGCTTCTACGAGGGCTGTACGATCAATATTCGTGAGCACTATAGAGTAATTAGACCTCGAAAATTAAAATTGAGAATAGAGAAACAACAATGTCTAGGTTAGTAGGTGATAGTTATTAATTATATTTGTGAGGTTGTTTGCGGCAAATGTTTAAACATTTCAAAAAAGCAAGCATTATTCGCATACATGATAATAAAAAATCTGTCTGGAAATCCACAAACTTACTATGTTTACCAACCTTAGTTAAGCCTGATGTTATTTTTGAACCGGAAAGAATTTAAATAAGACTAACACCAATCGTACACTATCTACTCAGATTTGCATACAGTTTTTCAGTCATTTGTTTTATCGTGAATCGTTGTGGTAGAAAAACTGCTAAGGACATGCATATGCTATGTGTTCAAAAATCAGAGAAAACAAGTTTATATGTCGTTCACAGTGGTATTGGAAGTGGTTAACAAAGAGAGAGACATTCTCCCGTGAGAATCTTCTCCAAAAACTAAAGCTCGAACTAGAAGATTGACATAATTACTCGCGTACGAACGTAGACACATACTACGAGTATAAATTGTTAATATTTGTAGAGGCAGGAATAGACAATCAAGACACAATGTTAAGATATTCGAAAGAGAACGACAATTTTTAAATTCTATCCGTTTCTGTAATTGTTGAGTCTGCGCACAAGAATTCTTAAACAGGCTTATTACATTGGCCAAGCGATACTTGATCGAAAATAATGACGCACGTTTTCATGCACGGACTTGTTAGCCGTCTTGCTTGTACACAAAGCTCCACTCTATCAGTCTTTTCCGAGTTTGTCAAATTTTATTCAGTTCATGTAAAACGTTCAACTTGTCGTCTACACATAACGTTTGGTTTGATAAATTTAGCTTTATCATGCAAGATTGGCGACAAGACACTATATGTACAGTGCCTTCGGAAATGATCTTCACCACGTGATTTTTAGGTGATTCCAGAAATAACTAGGATTCAAAGTAACCAACATAAAATTATAAAAAAACATTTAAGTCACGTGGTGACGATCATTTCTGAAGGCACTGTATACCAGTCTTAAGAGTTGACACATAAATCATCTCCATTGAATGCATACTCCGTAAATAAAGCAATTGGATGAAAGGAACGCTCACTTAGTGGAACAGAACTATCCTAATTGTGGTGTGAATCGTATCATGTGTCATTCATTCTATTTTCCAGATTTGATTCACTGTGATTATCGTGTTCAATTAAGAAAAATATAATTTGCTACAAATTATTTTCTTTCTTTTGTCTTTGTGTGAAGTGTATCTTGAAAACGAAGTGAAAAATAGTTAGAGTTACTTATCATACAGCTCTCGTACGTTCATTAATTTTGGTATTAAAGTAAGAGGTAAGTGCCCAGTTATAATAAAAATAATAGAGTATTAGCTTCTATCTTATGAAATTCTAATTTTAAGGAATAGTCCAATTCCAGCAAGGCAATAAAACGTGTTGAAGACGTCCTAAGAACGTCAATTTTATTTAATTTCCAAGATTATGTCTAAACGATGCTTTTTCACATCAGATGATGTTCAGACATTATTGGAAATCATAATTCACCATTCGGGGTGCTGCTTAAAGATGGCTAAACCGCAAAAGAGATTGAAAATCTTATGTTCTATCTTAGGATTAAAACTAAATATGTGAAAAACATTAAATTTGAAAAATCAAGAAACACATTTATCACATATAAAACTTTGGTCTAAACGGTGTATCTAAATTTTTAGGATAGGGTGATATGACATCATATAAACACTTTCTCATCTAACAATAAGTCAATAAAGTGTATGACTGCTTTATTGCAATGAGATGGTATTGTAAGAATGGTAATAATTGAACGTAGCAATCAAACAGAATGCAATCAACCAACTTTCCCTTGAACCCATTAAGTTACCGTTAGACCTGTGATGAAAATAACCCAATTCGTGGTTCCTAATTGGTTGATTAGGATCATAAACTACAAAGGTTTGATTAGTGCTAGCATGCGGTACCAAAAGAGAATTTAAACTCTCAATATTTGAAGTGCATAAGATTTCTGTGGGTGAATTGATGTTCCATGGAGTGGATGTTCCACGTTTTCGATCCAAGATCATTCGTATTTGAATTTTACTTCTTGATAGTTGCGTTTTTGACCATGTTTCCATATGGGTGGGATCTAGGTTCAAGTCTTTTGCTATAGTAGAAGCCACCTGGAACAATATTTTTCTTCCTTAATTATGTTTATATTAAAAAAGTGGAACGGTGTTGGAATTGTTTCAGACGACTGAATTTCAATCGTAAAATCGTAAAGCGTATTCCACAACTCTTCCAGTTTTCAAGTACTTACCGGCTGTTTGTTCATATAAAACTTTAATACGGGCTTTGGATCTCCAAGTCCCGACGTGCACGTTGCGTGCAATGCGTCTCCAAGCGAGTAAGTTGTTTTTAGATTTTCAATTACCGGTGCTTCTTTTGGTAGCGCTAAGGGAGGAAGAAAAACAAGATTTATTTCGTTTTCATAAGTCGATATTAAATTTTCCTGTTTTATTTACGAGAGTAGAAAGGAAAAATTACTCTACCTTCCACGTTTTTATTTTTTTCTTATTTCGAAAAATTATATAACTGCAACGTTGCACACCGTATAACGCAACAACAACGTGTTTAACTCTAAAACTGTCAACATGGGGTTGGCAGGAAAGTTATTTTTAAAATCGAAACCATAATTAGATCAAGAAGAAATTGCAAAGAAGTTACATCTATCACACTCAACAATTGAACATTACTTAAAAACTTTTGGATTCGATTGGAGTATTGCAAGAAAATTCTGTTTCGCTAACGTTAAAACGAAACAACATCTAACACATGTTTAGTAATTCATGCAAATTCATGTTCAGTTTGGAAACAATCCAAATTTGTTTCATCTTTATGATCATAACTTTGAACCATTAGATTACCCTTTTATCCTCACATACATAAAGAAAAACCTTGAACGGGAAGCTTCTCATGTTTCACTCTGTAAATAATGAACAACAATAACATTGAACTAACCTGCCACCGTGACATAATGCGTTTTGGATGCGGAAAAAAAAGATGGAGCCTCTGTGGACACCTCACATCTATAAGCTCCAGAAGTTTGCGGTTTCTTAACGTTTTTCAGCCATAGATTACAACTGACGTGATCACACTTAGACCTGTAAAGATCCACTGTTACACCTTCAACATCATACGTTGTTATGATATCCGAAGTCGATGAAGGTGTATATCTGAAGAACTCGTTATCGTCCTTGTACCTGAAAAAAAAGGCTAACAATCAATTTAATTAAAAAAAATCGAGCTCTTAAAAGCTCAAAACGCAACAAATGGAATTAATTTATTTAAAATTAATACGGGTTTATGAATAATTAATAAAGGAGCGGATAAATTCGAGTGAAAAACATTGAAAAATTAATGCGTCGCGTGGAAAGGGTTGGATTTAAAAACGACCGCGAAAATTTTCACTGTTTTTTTTTTCAATTAACATAAGGTATGTGCGAGATAAGTGAGAAGTCCAAGAAATTTGAATTAACAAGTAGGAAGTCAATTTTAAATGTAAATTTCACTTTTCAAAAAGCGCTCATAGGTTTCGGATGAAATATTTATTAGTTGTTGCTTGAAATTATTAATCTATTATTAATGTGTTACTGAAAGTATTCTTTAAACCAGGTTTATATTTATGCAATTAATCAGAAAATTTGCGCCTTTAATTTATACTTTACGGCTAATTAATTATTTATTGTCTTCTAACTAAATATCCTTTCGCCTATATATACCAGGTAAGCACCAAAAGTTACCTATTTTTTTTGTAAACAAAATAAAAAAACAATGAAGTTACCTTCTTTCAATGTAATATCCTTGTATTTCGATACGTTTATCACATTTCGAGACTATTAGCATTTTTATCTTTATCGGTTTCAATTTTTTTTCGATTCTGTTTTTAAGTTTTTAAAATAAATAGTAGGATACGAGAAAATATAACTACATAAATGTTCCGCCGCAGGCCTGCAATACTAGATGGCACTTATAATGACCACCCCGTTTTAATACTGATTTAAATGGGGCTACTCGGCTTTAAATCGATTTTTCCATTTATTATAGAAAATTTTTTACACAATGCCAAATAGAAGGGTAATGCTTCTAGTTGAAACTTGTACCTGGCATATTCTTTTTCGTCGAATGCGTGTGAACAGAGTAAAAAAGACAAAATAGTCGAGCACTCTTTATGTAAAGTATAGTGAAGAAAAATATTTCTAAAAATTATGAAAGTTCTAAAGATGTTTATAACAAAATTTCTAAATGGTACAAAACAGAATAAAAACAAATCAAAAGAAATTGCGCGTGGGTTGGAAATATTAATTTAAAAACAGCAGGACAGGTGTTTTTCGCCGTAAAAACATAAAAAACTGTCAAAAACAAATACGACATATGTCAACAATGTAATACCGGGGTGGTGATCATAGACCTTATTATATCGTCACTTTGCAACAATAGTGACACAACTCAAAAATCGATGTTTTTGAGTTATGTATACCAACAGGTAGTTAAAATGATAACTAATTATCAGGGCCGCGACATTTTGGGGAATGAAAACTGTACCGAATCATAGGCGTGCAAGAATTTTTTTTTTTATTTTTTTTGACGTTTTTCTGACTTTTAACTTCGAACTGTAGCAAATGCACGGTTACTAGCGCTTCTTATTATTAAAGTAAATTTAACAAATTGTTAATAATAGTTTTTTAATTTTGTTTTAATACATTTTTAAAGTTTAAAAATATTTTTCATTTGCTACTAAAATTTAATTTTAGAATCTAAATCCCTACATGAACGCCTATGTGCTTAAAGTATTTGAATGACAGGAGGGGAAATCAGTTGGACTACTGAATAGAAAGCATAATTCACATAACGTCCATATTCAATTTTCAGCTGGACAACTATCGCGCACCCTGTATTTAGTTCAATACAATTTTATTGTAAAGGGTGTCCAAATTTGACATTCCGATTTAAATTCGAAATAAAACATACTAAACGCGTTAAAAGTTAGGATTTTATAATGTCATTTTAAAGTATAAATGTTGCGGTTAATAATGAAAAAGTATGTCCGCCAAATGACCCCCTCTACTTCGTTGGCAAGCTAATATTCTTTTAGTCATGCTGTTACCGTGAATGGAGTGCGATACAGAACAATGATAACAGATTATTTGTGGAATGAGTTGGAAGGTATAGATGTCCGTGGTATGTGGTTCCAACAGGATGGTGCCACATGCCACACATCCGATGTAACAATTAATCTTTTACGGGAGAGATTTGGCGACAGAATAATTTCATGAAGAGCTGTTGTTAATTGGCCGCCTAGGTCATGTGATCTCTCACCACTAGATTATTTCTTATGGGGCTTTCTGAAGGAGAGAATTTACGCCAACAACCCTCAAACAACTCAACAGCTTCAAAATAATAATAACATTACCCAAGCAATTAGAGAAATTGGTCAGAATGTGTTTGAAAATGTCATTGAAAATTTTGGCAAAAGAATATTAGCTTGCCAACGAAGTAGAGGGGATCATTTGGCGGACATACTTTTTCATTATTAACCGCAACATTTATACTTTAAAATAACATTATAAAATCCTAACTTTTAACACGTTTAGTATGTTTTATTTCGAATTTAAATCGGAATGTCAAATTTGGACACCCTTATATGATTCAACAATGAATATTTCTTTTGTCAACTATATGTCAATTTTATTTGACTTTTCTTATTCCCCAAAATGCCGCGGCCCTGTTAATTATCTTGGAATATTTTCACATATTTAACTCGTGAATTGCGCCCAGAAATGGTAGATGTGTCGTTCTTCCAGATTACTGATAAAAGTACCATTATTTATGAATAATGACACTTCTGTGACATTTTGAGGGGTTAGGACGGTTTTAAAAATAAAACCATAAAAATATTATTCTTATAATAACACAAGTTTACTAAAAAAAATTTTAGTGCTCATGGAATGAAATATATATATTTCGTATAAGCTACCTAATGCAGTTAATTATTCAATTTTNTTGTTGATATTTCATCTTAATTATTTCGAAAATATGGTCAGGTTGGAAACTTTTTGCACTGACCTCGTATGAATGTATCAATACAGTGACGTGGAAATATTTAGAGGGGAAAAGTAAAAAAATGGCAATTATACGGTTGTTAATTGAATTGTTTTTGGAAATTTATCGCGTATGTATGTGTGTTTTCAATATTAGCTCTATTGATATTAAATTACATCCCTGATTCGAGAATTTCGCTTTTTCTGTTAACAGAAAGCACGTATATATTTCAATGACGATACTTGTTGACCCTCGTCGGTTTTTTACTTCCGCCAAAAATACATAACATTTATCTGCCAAATTAATTTCATTTTTTTATTTGAAATATGCTTCTATATTTTTGTGTTGCGCAAAAAAAAGATCAAAAATAATAGTTGTTTAAAACATTAATGTGCTGCCGTTGAATATAACTATCTTCACAACACTTGATATTCATTGCTACCAAGCAAAACTATAGTTCAGTTTGAATCACGTTTTGTTCTAAATAGGTGACACTCTGAATTTCATATTATTTTATTGAATAAATTTTCTCTATCTCTGGTAATTGGAAAATTCTATCCCTTCCCATCTCCACCGGTTTCTAATATCGTCTAGGTTTTCATCTTCAAAAGAATTTTCGAAGAATTTAAAAATATAAAAATCTAAAGTTACAAAGTCTGGTTAGTTCGGTGAATGTGCTACTACAACCCAATAAATAGCATTTGTATATATTAATTGTTGTTTCTAATATGCATATTTGGCTTTCGCTAAGCATTAGAGTTCTAAAATTAGCCTTACAATCTTCGAATATAGCATCAACATGTGGGTTTTTCTACTAGGCATACATTAAAGTGTCATTTGCAAGGATATCTCTGCAAAACACGGATTTGTTTTATCGTGTTATTTTATTTATCTATTCAATTCAGGACAAACCATTCAATTAAAGAAAAGGTGAATCCTGCTCTATTAAATTGTGATAACATGTCATATGTTCTTTAAATGACACGGTGATTTTATAATTTTTGCCCCATGGCTAATTTATTAATCGGCCAATGTTCACTCAGTGGTGGACTCAGTGGTTTGATCATTGAAAATTGAAAACTGCGTTGAAAGTCACTGAAAATATTTTCCAAGTTATACAGGGTGTTATATAAGTCAAGGTCAATCGTTCGGGAGACAAATGGGGAACCAAAACAAAAAAGAAAGTTGATACAAGCAGAATAAAAAATGCATTGTTTTCGAGTTATCATCATTTTTATATTAAAATTTGAAATTGCTTTGCTTTCGAGTTTTTTTGTGAAAATTGAAATGTAAGATGGTTTTTATGGGTTTCAAAAGGCAACTAAAGCTAAATAAAACTTATGGACTTCTTTAGTAATACCCAGGATGCAATGCGTGGAGGTATAATGACGAACTGAGGGATCCTGATTTCTTCCAAGGCATACTAAGCGGAGTATACTTTTACACAACACAGATCATCACACATCGGAGCACACAGTGCATCTCAGGTAGTGTTAAAGCAGTCGGTACTTTTATTTCGTTTTAGTTGTGTTTTGAATTCTTTCAAAACTGTCTTATGTTTCAATTTTGACAAGAAAAGTCGAATGCAAAGCAATTTGAAATTTTAATACAAAAATGGTGATAACTCGAAAACGACACATTTTTGGACCTACTATATCGACTGTCCAGAGAGTTGTTACGAAATTGAAAATGTTGTAAAACGCATAAATTTTACTAAATATTCGATCTTTTTACAAACTGTTTAATGAGGGTATGCCATTTAAATATGAAATATGATATCGGGCATATGACTTGAACCCAAGGAGGCATGGCATTGAGTTATTGAAGTTCAATGTCAACGCTCACATCGCGTTTTTTTTATATACAATAGAGAACCTGTTCAGTCTCCGTACAATTTTTCGAATTGCACTTTCAGTTGAAGCACCATGACGGTCATGTATTCTACGCAATACACGAACAATTGCTGTGGAGCTTTCATTGTTTTTGTACAAAGTTTTTAATATCAAAACACGTTACTCAGTAGTCATTATCTTAATAACAAAATAAAGACTAAACAACAGTATAAAGGACACTATCTGGCTATAAATAGCAGAGATGAGAAGTACCGAAAATGAAAAACCATGGTTGCAAACCCTCTTCAAAAAAAATGGCGGCATTCTTAAATTCGTCCCTATTTTCTGTAAACCCTTTATTAACTTTCGTTTTTTTTGGTTCTCCATTCATTTCTCGGTTGATTGATCTCGACTTACGGAACACCCTGTATAACTACAAAAAAATAGTAAAAGCAAATCTAGTTAGCTTATATGTATAAAACTCTTTTATTCGGAACCATAAACCCAGCCATGATACACCCGTTTTTCTGTACGAACAAATAACAACATCCTATTTGGCCATCTTCAATTATGTACATACAGTTCCACGGTATTTCAATCTGTTTATTTGAATTAACATTTCTACTAGGTAGTGAAATATTGAAAGGTCCCTGATAGCAATAATGTATTGATGATACTATGCTATGAAATATAAATGAAATGTTGCCAACATTTGAATGACGTGAAACGTTTATTTCTACCGAAATTCCATTTTTGATCACGTATTGTCCTTATTAGAGTCATTGCACGTGAAAAGTCATATAGAGATACCTTTATGTGACATTGATAAGATTTAATTGTTTTAACGATAATGTTGGTCAAATTATAAAACGTGCATCGTATGCTTTTATGTTATAATAATTAAATAACGATAAAATGGACAAAATTTAGTTAATATTCCAATTTTCCTATAACGGAAGGCAATTAAATGTTAGTAATGAACTTACAATAGTCTAGATGGAAAATAAACTTATTTTTTCAATATTCTACAAGTACATTTCTTTAAAAATCAAATGGGGACAGGTCAGGGGATTGGGCCAGCAATTGTATTGCTCCTTTTAGTCTAGTTAGTCAGTTTTAGATAGCATTTCATCTAGTTGACTTTAGAAAATAGAAAATTTACATTTTTTAAATAGTAATGCGATATTTTATTCCTGTCTCCAGACATTTGCTACAAGTGCTTCATATAAACGCGATTTACCGCAATACAGTGTTCAAGTAAGTCTTCAGTTCCGTTGGGTATGAAAATTAATTTATCCAGTTGCCCCTAGGAATCATAATAAAAATATACCATTTTACTGCATAGAGCTGTTCATTATCCATGTCGAATTGACAATGAAGAGGCATCTCAGAACGTACATCCTGAACGGGAGGAACCGTCATGTTGGTCAGCCGAACGCAATCACTTTCGTGAGCTGGAACAAAAGAAAAAGTTAATTGAAACCTGCTTAAATGAGTTTTCTGATTACAACTAGCACCGGTCTAGATGGAGGTCCCTATGTCTCTCTTTCTCTCGCCTGGATATTTTTATTTCCCTCGGAACTCCACCTAATTGATTTTAAATGGCCCACTTTTTCTGATATATTAATGCTTCTCTCGTAGGCTGTTGTATTAGGAAATTTCCTGCTTTTTCATTAAGCTAATTAATCGATGTTTGTTCATTGGAATG
Organism: Hypothenemus hampei; assembly: GCA_013372445.1. Lineage (NCBI taxonomy): Eukaryota > Metazoa > Arthropoda > Insecta > Coleoptera > Curculionidae > Hypothenemus > Hypothenemus hampei. The sequence continues at coordinate 492,030 of JABRWK010000036.1, read as the reverse complement.
CGAAACAAAACCATTTCAGAGACTATAGGTATGCGCGAATTGGAACATATGCTACTCGGGGGTTGTTTAAGAGATGTCGACGTTTGCATTTTGCATATGTCCTCACCCTGCCAACCTCCCCGCCCCTTCCCCTGTCCGTAGTCTCCCTCATCTTCGGATTACGAGTCGAAATTAATCCCCAGGTGGTACACAAAAGCTGAATTTAATCATTCGTTAATATGAAGGCAAATGCCATTTATTAATAACAAAAGTAATTTTTTCTAATTTCTATCTTTTTTTCTTTCAATTTTCTAATTCTCGCGATGGACTTGCGTTTCCTGTTTTTCTTTTTCTCGTTTTTTTTATTATTAGGTTGCCTCTTCCGCCTCGCGTTATAATCGATTTTCCGTTCTCGCTATAAAGCTGCAAGAAAAGCTTGATTGAATGTAGCCCAATTAATTTTCTGATTAAAACTTAATAAATAAGAACGTCTTTTATAGTAAATACAATTGTAAGCCGTCAAGTTCTCACGAACGGATTTAATAAATGAAACAACTTAAGGTCCCATTCCCGTTAGCATTATGTGTTGCTGAAAAAAACTGGAATTGGATTAAACAACCACAGAATGATGAAAATATATAAAAAAACAAACATAAACTATGCTGAAATAACATGAGTTTTAAAGGTATGTCAAGAGGTTTCCTATGTATTTCACTGTTGTATAGGGTACTCCTTATAAGTCAAGACCAGTTTTAAACATTTAACAAATTTTCTTGTTTTTTTTTACGGTACCCGGATCTATAAATTCATATACTAAGTATTGCAATCTGCAGTTAACAAGGAGATACAAACTATTTAAGCGGTCGTTTTCTCATCGTTCCCGTAAAACCTGCACTTCGTGCCATCAATGATGCCCATCTTGTGCAGGAGATATTTTCCCGACCAGTGCCGAGTGACTGTTCTTAGCTCCCTCTTTAATATGAGAATCCTACTAGTTTCAATGCAGAACATGGATTCTACTAAAATAACCCTCATCTGTTAGAGTCCGTCTGTTTCGGCCATATGTCCCGAAACTTATTTCAGGACCGGCTCTTGATTATGATTTCACCATGGCTACAGCAACTCCAAATACATGTCCCCGTCCGACATATGCAAAATTACTGGCACTTTTAAACAGTCCATTCACAATTTCATTGCCCTTAATTCTTTGATGTCCAGAGAACCATAGCAAGATGACCCTGTTTCCAGAGTCGTCCTGCAATCCAAACCCTTTATGAATCTAGTGCCCTCAGGGCTTTTTGTATGCTATAATCTAAATAACCAACGAAGGGTTTTTATAAACATTTTTGTGTTCTTCGCTTTGATTTACAAATTACTCCATAAACGGCCAAATTTACAATTTTTTCTTATATTATCACATTTTCAATTATTTTTAAGTTTCTCATGTTTTAAATGCTCCTTACAAATTGGCAACATTGGTATTTTATTGGACGATACCTTTAGGGAGACGACAAGTCCGATGATATATTATTGTCAGATTATAGGCTTGTTCCAACAAAGTAACAAAACCGTTTTAGAACTGGTTTTCCATTAGTGATAAGGTATATCGAAGTTTTTGAGTAACGGCTGTGAATCGTTACAGGGATTTAAAACCGTGATGTGACAACGGTTCCAACAATAGTTCCGTGTATTTTTTTTTAATTACGACTTAAATGTATTTGTTTTTATTTTTTAATCATCAAAAATCACGATAACCATTCAATGCGTGATTTAAAAATCACGATATAGTCCAACTGTAGTTAAAAACCAGTTCTAAAATGGTTCTATTATTCTATTGATAATCTGAAAGCGCAACCTAAATTTGAATGCATTTTGGATACTCGGATATCGTGTAGTTCAACACCAACTATGTTGTATCGTGTAATGTGAAAGCGCTTTTACTCTGAGTTTATAGCCGTATATGCCAGAGTACGCTCCGTTCACCGTAAGAGACCTGTTGGTGGACCAAGAAGTCTCTCCGGCACCGGAAGTTTGTTGTTCGGACTGAACACTATTCAGCATGATGAATTACATTATCCCTAATGATATGTTATAATTCATTCCGAGGGCCGGTGTGGTTCATAGCGTTCCAGTGATCCCCAGGCAGAGGAATATTCAAAGGTTCGTTAATTCATTCTTGTATCTGATCTTCCTCATTGTTGTTCACCATACTACTCATCCATAAACAACTGGCGGTCTCACTATTCCCAAGTTGTGCCAAGTGCTCTTTTACAAACCCGAAAATTTGCAGACGCCCTCTTCACAATTTTATCTAAGTAGATATTCTTTTTAGAAATAACATGAATTTCAAAACTATGTCATTAGGTTTCTTATGTATTTGGCTATTGTATAGGATACTCCTTAAGTCACGAGCAGTTTCAAATATTTAATACATTTTATTGTTTTTTTATGTCTTCCGAATCTACATATTCATATACCAAGTTTTGCAGTTAACAAGAGTATTTAGACTACTTGAATAATGGTTTTATCATGGTTCCTGTAAAACCTGCACTTCGTGCCATCAATGAAGCCCATCTTATGTAGGAGATATTTCCTCGATCAGTACAACTAGGAGCATCCCAAATATTTTATCGACTCTGTAATGTTTAATTCCAAATTGCAAGGCACGCGTTTTTTTATTGACGTTTTCTTTTTATTCGTAAACAGTACCGTTACGGTTATAGTAGTAGTAAGTTACACGNTGAACCTAACTTTATTGGACACACTGTACGAAAGACAATTACGGTTTCCTTTAAATGACGTCGATTAGCTTACCTCAGAAAATGTAATCTAGATAGTCTTCCAAAATAGATCTTTCATTTCAACTCGCTCGTTATTCTTCTTTAATCACTTTATTGTGTGCAGTTTGTTTAGATACATCCTGTTTTTAAGGTAACAATATAAAAAGTCAGAAGAAAACTAGAAAATGAATGATTGTACATCTGAAAAATGATTCGTCATTCGAAAATGCCTCTTGAAAATCTGCATTGTGGCTATGGCACTATGACATGTAGCTTTTTCTTACTGAAATCACCTGCTTTACTACTTTCCATATAAGGACAATTTTACATTTTTAAGAATTTCTAGGTATGGTTGAATAGTTACAGTGGTTACATTACCATTTGCAGAAACATATGCTACTCCAAATTTGTCCGTTTCGATTTTTTTCACGTATTTTTCAAGCTCTGATGGTTGAATTGTTTATTTTGGCCGAATCCTATACTGAAATGCATAGGTTCATTGTTTGTACCAATTGAATTTTGTCGAATTTTGCCCAAAAATTCAATTGTAAAAAAGATGCGAAATTGAAGTGACGTGAATTTTAAGCTTAATTGTATATTTTAGGTGTGACACTGTTCAGCTCTCATTAAAAGTATGATTTTATTGAGACACTGCTGGATATTGTGATCGGTTGTTAACAAAAATATTGAAAAAATATTAGATTATCTAGAATGTTAATAGAAGTTTTATTGTGGCTTATTGGCTTTATTCATGGCCTATTTTGCAGTTTTACTAGTCTTATAGTCCAACAGGTCGTAATTTACATCTTGAACATGCCACGCTTTTTTGGAATTTCTGATATAACGTGCAGCTTAGCTAATTTTTCCATAAATTTCAGCATCCTTGCTGTCCGCAATTACTCGCATCGGTTAACTAATAATTGCTCGTTATTGGGTTGTCGATCTTGAAGGAAGTTATTATAACCTCTTTTAGAGTAAAATATTCAGAGCGAGAGAGAGAGAGAGAGAGAGAGAGAGAGAAAGAGAGAGAAATTTATCGGATATATTATTCTGAATTAATACCTACATCATGACTAATTTCGGTCATTGTTCAAATTGTTTTATGTCTTTGGGATGTTTGTGTACGAATTTGTTTTTAATGTGGTTAATAGGTTCAAAAATTTTTTTTCCAAATAGCACATGTGGTTTTGTGAGATTTTCTATCAATTTGCAAATATAATTATCAACTAAACTCATTAACCTCGGAAAGTGGTTGTGACAAGTACGTTAATGTAAAACTATATTCCACATAATTTGCATCCCTTAGAGAGGGGTTTATTTTGCATTGTTTGCCGGTAAATAAATGAACGTCCAACAACGACAAGAAGAAAGTTTTGTGCAAAAAAGCCTTTTCGCGCGCGCGTATGTGGATGTGTGTGTGTGTGTTTATCTTCACCTTGCGCCCCCGCTTTGTTACGTGATAAATGATTAATGATCACCTACTATGGATACAATTTACCTGTCATAATATATTATTATAGGATTTACTCTTTTTGCTCAATATATTTTGATAGGGATGTTATTTTCCTTCAGCCAACCTTAATGTTTTTTCTAATCTATATAATAAATTTTTCATCGATCTAAATAGGGCAGCTGTCATTAGCACGCATCCAAGTATTAGGAAAGGGCCTTAACCGATTTTACGACAAAAAAAAGGAATTCTAAAAGGATAAATTAATCTGATTGCAATTCTTTTGTAGGAATGTGGTGAAACTTATTCAGCAAACTTCCCTCGCAATCGATATCTTTTAATGCAACTTTTTTTAGAATCGCAATCCGTAGAGCCACCTCTATCTCTTACGGTTGAAATGTAATTCGGCCCACTTTCCACGAACCATTTCCGGTCGAAAAATAAAATTTTCAACCCTGAAATATTGAAAATCGTATTTTAATGGTACCGACATAAATAACTACCCAAAAGTTAAGCACCAATACAGTGTCCCTCTGTCGTGTTTTCTTAGGCCCTGTATCGTTTTAAAAAGAAGGATATCGACCATGATAGTTGTTCGTTTTGTTTGAAATCCTCCGGGCGCAATCTAAGAATAAGAGAATGTTCTTGGGGAGGCCCGCATGAACAACTTCAATCGAGACCGGGGTAACGAATTCACGTACAAGAGCGGTATATTTTACAAAGGAGGGAAAGGAAGGGACTCCCACTATATCTACCTTTACGTTTTGTAGGTATTTATTTTTTAAAGCTGGTTCGAAAAAAGGCGTAGAGACAAAAGGCATTGTGTGGGGTCAATGTTTGAATATAACCTGTATAATGTGGACAAAATGAAAACCTAGAACAATTTTAGCAAAAAATTCTAAGAAAAAACCTCAATATCTGTCGATAATAAAAAAGGAGGTATTGAGTTGCCATTTGCAGTTCCACTAGAAATGGGATCAAAAAGTGAATTAGAAGCCACGGTTCTGCAATTTTCTCAACAATTAAAAAAGATAAACAGCTTGGTTATGTCATAGTAGTATAATCGAAACGTGTAACAATCAGTTCATAACAAAGAACTAGACTTGTTCGGTCTGTATTGTGGTTGGAGAGAGCCGATAAACGGAATTTGATTTATCACCTAGGATGTTATTAATTTGCAAACGATTTTTCAAACGTTTAATAATGCAAAACTGGAATGGGGACCGGTGATGCGATTTCGGTCGCGCGACTATAAATCAAATTCGAGAGTTAATATTTTGGGGCGCGACTTTGGTCCCGTTGTATTTTAATGTTTTCGATTAAAACGGCATCTCGTTGTTGTGTATTATGGCATGTTTTTTTTTTGAAAAATCGCTTTATGGGGTTCACTGGATGATTGAGTCAAGTCGATTTTTTCTCGATCAACGTTTGATTAGCCCGAACAATTACAAAAAAAAGCATATATAGAGATACTCTTATAAAGATAAGGGTGTATGTGTGAAAGGTAATTTCTTGTCAATTTCAAGAAAAGACTTTTCTCAAGTATTCTCCTGTTCTGACACTTTTTCCAATTTTTCTGCATTAAGATTAGCGGCACTGAAGTAAAAAACAAAATGAAATATGAGAAAGATAATTAGGAATACACATAAAACTAAAAAAAAAAAACTAATAACTACAAATGTAAATTATCGAAATAATTTTCTTTGTTGTTCGTTTTCTTCCTTAATTTCTATGTATTCATCTACGCTTGGCAACATAGCAATCTCCAACGCCAACCAACATTATCTCGGAAACATTAAAAAAAGAACACAACCAAAACGCTCTCCTCTCCATATACAATTTATCTATCTTTTATTAACATGGGACGCTCTCTCGATAAAATAGGGTAAAACGAAAGATGCGTGATAATAAAAAAAGCGCCCACTTTGAATCAATTAAGAGAATTCAACCCCAAAATTAATGTACCCACTTTATTGCCGATATCTCTTTCGGGCTAATTATGCGCGGAACCCTCACCCTTGTCGGTTTTCCGTGATCGCCCCTCCTGCAACTGAATTATTTCGTACCTGAAGATGCAACGTAAAAAGAGCATGTTTCGTGGGGAAAAATTGGGCGTAACCGCAGACGAAGGCTTAACGAAAACCTATACAAAATGTCTTTTAACTTGATTTTAATATAAAAAATTAATTATGTTCGTTATTGAACAGTCGATGCTTGATTGGTGCTCAAAAAAAGGGTTCATTAAAAGGGCTCTTTTCTAGCTTCGTTTTACTTCCCTTTCCCGTTACTGCCGCTGCTGCTTGGCAATTTCATTATATAGGGGGCGTAACCTTCAAAACAGCAAGATAAACATTCAATAGGAAAAATTAGAAAGTATTAGGTCAAAGTGTCATTTAGGCCACTTTGACCACAGAAATGACATTGACAGTGGTCACTGCAATTGAAAATTATTTAGCAATTTTAAGAAATATGTTCAAAATGTTAACAAATTCAGTTTGGATGTGTTCATGTTGATACTATTATAGGAAAAAGAACAATTTTGACGAACCTTTAAATGTAAATATGGCAATGAAAATCCAGATGTTGCTGCCCATGGTTACGAAGACAATCCTCAAAGGATACCGTCCAAAACGTTCCAAAGACCAAGACTCGTCCCCGGAGGTTTTAAATAATATATTTTAAAACCTAGCCGCCACGCCCCTTTTATTGTTTTAGGAAGTATCGACCTTCAAAGGCTCGTTCTTCGTCTTTCCAGCACCTTACCGTGTATTAAGTCTTAACCACTAATCACTAAGTCCTATTACAGTCATTTTCAATTAGAAAAAGGTTCATTCATGTCTAATCACCTTCATAGTTCTTGATAGAGTCTTAAGTAAATAAATCAAAATTTAAAGAACACTCGAAGTAACTTTGGACGATGACGTCCTTAAGTAAACGACATGCATTTAAACAATTTGACAATGAAGTAAAAAAATTTAGGTCTTCTAGATTGATAGTTGAGGTAGCGAATTAGTGGGCGTGACCTGGATCCGGAGCCGGAGCGTGTTTACGATCCGTAGATTGCTGGAGTCGCGTTTGTACTGAATTCTGGATTCTGGATCGGTCGCGCGTTTCCTCTCTCTCGGCTCGGTGTTGGGATGCGCGTCGTGGAAACCGTGGATATGATCGAAAGACCCCCTGCTCCTGGGCCACCGTGACAGCATAATACACTTGTAAATTGAGACTTTATTTACGAGCAGTTTAGATGCGAATTTTTAATGCCTCACCACCACAAATGCTGCTGTCGGGGGTTTTGGCAGGCAAGAAGTGTTGTTGTTCCGCGTCTTGAATTTCATCGGGGGTTGTTCGACGGGTGTCTTTGAAATTTATTACATAATGGTTTCGTACGCAAAAGGAAGCACCCAACTATTGTTGTTAAACCTTAAAAAATCAGATCAAAAATATCGACTGATAAGTAGGATTTTGCAACTATTTTGAACGGTTTTATTGGCCCTTTAGGAATTGTTTCAAAGGGAAATATAGGTCAGAAGCCTATCGTAATTTTGCCTTGTCTTGATTGTCACTAAAGGATATTGTCACGAGTTATTTTGATGTTTTTCTTGACTAAATGTTAGCTATAACTGTGAAGGAAAAAGATACTGGTTTCACAATAAGTTTGAATTGAGGTCACCAACTCAGACGTGTTGCCGGTTAAAGAAAATATTATTACATCTCTTGTTTATTACGAAAAAAACATTCTTGCAGGTTTATTACGTCAAAATGGACAAAATTTCCAATAAAACCACTGTTAAGTTTAAGTAAAAGCTTCTTGCTGTTTTATCCTTAAGTTAACTTTTTTGGAATCAGCATTTACCGTTGAAATGGGCTTATCCTGATCCCCTCCAAGCTGATTTGGCAATTTTCAAGTGTTTATTGTTTAATCTGCTACATGATTTTTCCAAGAAAATGATTTAAAATTCACTTGTTACCCATGGTATTTCAATATTGAGTATTAAAGTCAACAAAGATAGCTTCTGGAAGCAAATCCATCATTCTTAACGTTCCAATAATTTTTCCACTCCGATATATCGCTACATATATCAATCCAATAAGGGCCTTGCTGGTCTCTTCCTTCTTATTCTTCTTGTGCCGTACCCCCCCAAGCTCTCTAATGTCGAATTAAGCATTCCTGGAGACGATCCAAGTGAATTCCCGAATTGCCCCACTATTCCTCGCGTCCCTCCGCTCGAAATCCAGCCAGCAGTTAACCCATTTTCTCTATATCTCTCCACTCTCGTGCGAATCCGGAAATAAGTCCATATGTTAAACTGGAGAGAATGTCGCTCCCACTTCGAACAATCAGCCATCGCGTGGCCTCTATCAGTTTATTGTTTCAACACTACCCATATACAGGGTGATTTATTATTAGTATTAACGTTTTTCTTTTTCGCTTGACGCTTCCGAAACACCACCCAGTGGCGTAACGAAATAAATGTTCCAAGTGTTTTTACAGTGCAGCAAAAATTAAAAGGGGGCAACACCTGTCATATTTCAAGAAGCTCGTGGACCGTCATTTTTGCAGAGAACGGATTAGGCAACGTTGTTAATCCAGTAATCTTCGACCTGGTTTGTTTGCAAAACTAAAAAAGAGGTGCGCGTTTGTTTGCCTCGGATAAGGCCTCGATCGTTCGCGAGGGCCGTTTTTGTTGTCCGGATTAATACGGGAAAACTGGAGGACAAAAGCGAGGAAAGAAATCAAACTTCCAATAATCCATCCCTAAAAAAGTGATGGTTAAACCCGTAATTATTAAAAATTATTAGTGACAACTAAAAGCTAACTCGAAACTAAAAACCATAATGGAAATTAAATATCCAATTAGTAATATGTAAAGTGCACTTTGTAGGGCTTCTATGGAAAGCTTTTCAATTTTCGCTGATTCTTTTTTTCTATTCTCTGTTTCAAAAGCAATTGCCACATCTTTGTACCATTTAGTATCCAGACCAGCTTCTTGTAACCTCGTTAATATATTGTTAATAATTAGCAAATAGGGAGAACCTTTTGGAAAAGCATAGGCCACAAAATTATTTGCAATGTAGTCTGGAATTATATGTAATAAAGGTGTTCCATTAATGTCAATGTAATGTGTTCCAATTTTCAATTGAGTATCTTTAACTCTAACTAAAACTGCTAGGTTTTTGTATTCAGTCACCAGATCTTCGTCACTTAAGTTGCTGTCAAATATTTGGATTTGTTTGGATAGTTTCCCGTACAAAGTTGAATTGCAAAATTTTAAAATGTTTGCTGAAGATTTGATCTTAATTTTACTTTGAGTAAGTTCTTCCAATGTTTGAATATCTGGACACCAAGATTCGGAAGACAAAGTCTTTATGAGAGCAGCAGTGAGTAGGGTTATCAATACCAGAGAAATAATGAGACAACTTCCTATGAAAATGCTTTTGCTTAAAGATGTTCCAGGATTGACAATACTTTTCTGAGAGTGTCCAATAGCAATACAATAAATCTCGGTAAAAGCTTTTCCAGCATCAGGTTGAAATAATAAGTTAACCAAACAGCAAACCACCCAAATACTTGTCAGTAGTAAATTAGTGTTGTCCAAAAAAATTTCATAAATTTTTAGCCAATTAGGGAGTCTTCCAGACCTGGCTACCAAAAACCCCATATAATCAAAAGTAATTGGCCAAGAATATTCCATAGATATCGGATAAATGTCTATGTAACGAGCAACAGCTTGGAAATCTACTTTCCTGGCAGCTATCAGTTGAAGACTTCCTATAATTGTTCCATTAGGAGCAACAAAGCCGTAACGTTGTGTTTCTGGAGTACTAACGATCTTCAAAGTAAAATTTAATTTTTGGACAATTTCTGAAAGAATCATACCATCCATTCCGTAAAATGGAATATTTTTCTGATAGATTTTCAGTCCTTGAAGCGTTCTGGGCAATTCTGGCAATGCCGTAGGATATCTTTTAAAAATAGAGACTTTTACAGGGTATTTATGAAGATTACCTACATTGTTTCTTATTGACGAAGGATACTTGAAAACATGTTCTACTAAATGGAGTTGCACTTTTCCTAAAGTGTTTCTGGAATTTAACTGAAAAGGTTTATAAACGGCAATGTATCGGCTATATTTAGGTGAACAAGGTATTTGAGCTATTGCATTGAGAATTCCAAATTTTGTCCAGAGATAAGTTAAAATTTCTGCCGCATCTCGAATTTCCGTTTCTGGATTTAGGAAAAATAAAGCGTGCAATGACCTAGCTGTATCCTCAAATTCTTTTATGTCCGTTCCATGTAAATATTGCCAAAACACTTCTGGATCATATCCTCTGTAAACTTGAACCATATTTTGGTCATAATAGAGATACATTTGATGTGGTTCTTGGATACTATAATCATCTTTCATATAAATTATTTCCACATTAAGTCTTGTTTGATTAAAATTTGGAAATTTTTGCACTAATACATCCTGTATTTGAATAGTTTGGAAAATTCTATGCCCTCCTGATACAGAATAGAGATCTGCACTTCTTCCGGATTTGAATTTTAAATTGATGATATTCGTTAATGTAGCATTTAAAACGTATTTCTCGTAAATCAATTGACTTGGACTTGGAAAACATGAAGGATATTTAGGTTTCGATAGTTTTCCCCAGGAAATTCCGAAGACGATCAACAGTAGTTTTACGTGCCACATGTTTACCGCACACAATCATAATAATATTGTTTTTATTGAGTTTGAAAACTGGTTTCCAGTAATGAAGTATAATTTTCTTCGTTAGTACCGGTGGTGAGGTAACGTATTATTATTATGTCAGTTTTAATGAATCAATATATTCAAATGTAATTTTCAATGTTTAATGAATGACAATTGATGTCATTTAAATAACTTCCATCCCACGCTTCAAAAATGAAGAAATCCAAATAAAAAAAAACATTTTTAAGGTTTTAAAGATAGGATATCCGTGTTGTAACCTGGATTTTCAACTTGATTCAATTAACGTTGGGTTTTTCTCATTTTTAACGTGTTACCGCCAGAGCCCGAAAACATTCAAGGTATTTGATCAGACGCGCCTCAACAATCTTAAGAAGTTTCGTTCTCGTTACGATGATCGTCAACCTGATACGAAATGTAAATATAGCATACCGCCTAAGCCCAATCCTGGATCAAACGATCCCTTAACGTCCAGAGAGTAATCCTGGCGCTTTGTATTTCAAGACAAAAATAAAGAATTTTCCAGTTAATTGCTTTCCCATCAATTTAAAACTGAATTTTCCCTTTCAAGAGGTAGACCGCTACTTCATTAAAATGTTTTTTTTTCTTTATTCTCATTAACTATTTTCGAAAAATGACGTGATGTTATGAAAAATCTTCCAATGCAGACGGTCGAAATGGGAATCCCCATTAATACAAGTCCGTTCGTTTATTGCTGAATAATTGCTATTTAGCGTACGTTTATTAAGCGGGCGGCGTACGCTTCGTCGAACAAAAAAAGCATCTCAAATTAAAATGAACTTGAATGAAAACGAAAATCCCAACGATAAAGAAAGACAACGCAAAGATCATCAGTATCATCACCATGATCCTCCCATCTACGACCTTGACATGGCTGATTTTAAATCAGGTATAAGTTTAGGAATACCACTTTAAATCGACTTAGTTGCCGATAGAACGCATTATTAGAATAACCCTTTTTTACCTTACACGCCACTGCCTGTCAAATGTCTGCCTTTTTGAGAGTAAGTTAAAAGAAAATTTTTGTTTTTAATCGTAAATAGTTAATAAAAAATTCATTTTCATTAAAGTTCGTTTTTATACTGAAAAGTATAATTTTGGCTAGATTTTTCCCGAACTGTACTGAAACACAAAAAGGGATATTTAACAATATCGTATCATAGAAAAACAATTTGGCAATGTGTCAAAACTATTTGTAGAAAACTCTATCTTTGTTAAGTGTAATATTAGTTTAGTGAAGAAGTCGGCCATATTTAATTATTGAGCATTTTAGATTCCAATTGTTTTATTGACAAAGCATTTTTTTAAACAAATGTCAACTTTCTTATTGTTTCGCATTATCAATTTACCTGTCGCCGTATCACCATTGTTCTGCGACAATCTATTCATAAAAAACAGAGCATCTAATTCTTAAACAATTTTCAATTGTTTATTGTCGAAAATTACATACGATCTTTGTTATTCTATATATTTAAATGACGATTATACCTAGTAACATATTTGCATTAAAATTCAATATACGTATTTCCAATAGGATTTTTCTTTTTACATTGGTGTTAAACAACACTAGTTTACACATTACAAATAATTATAATAATTCTTATATAACTTGTCGATCACCTTGCCTTACAACAAGCGAGAACATCAACTAAACGAAAAAAAATGAGCATCGTCATTTATTTAGCCTATTTGATTTATGATGATTACTTTCAGATTTTCCTATTAATCGCCTTGGTGGCTATAGTCAGGTCAGCGCCCACTTTCAAAAAATTCGGTGGCTATGGAGGTGGCTACGGAGGTGGTTATGGAGGTGGTTACGGTGGTGGCTACGGAGGCGGTTACTATTCAAGACCGATAATCGTGGTAAAGAAAGTTTATACAAGCGGCTATGGTGGATACGGTGGCTATAATCGAGGTTCGTTTGTTTATTTAACGAATACCCAAACAATCGATTGTGTGACAAATGATTTTACGCTTGAACCATCGCCGTCTTTGATGATGGGAGGAAGTTCATTCATCCAACATACGTGATTATACTCGAAAGTGTGTAAATGTTTGTTCTGAATGTATGTATGTATGTCGAATGTGCGTAAATATTTGTGTCACGATCGTGTTACGTCTCATTGTTTAACGGAAGAATTCTGTTTCTTAGAATCAATATGTGATTTATTTTTTAGGCTACGGAGGAGGCTACGGAGGCGGATACGGAGGCGGCGGTGGTTTTGGAGGAGGAGGTGGCGGGGGTTACGGAGGAGGAGGTGGATTTGGAGGTGGTTTTGGATTCGGAGGTGGTTTTGGAGGCGGTTATGGAAAATAAAAATTTGTTATTTAGGCTTTTTTTAATAAATTACCCTTTTTATCAAAAAATGCTATTTTATATGTCATTTTTAAAGTCACTATTCTACTAATAATTTATTGAAAGCATTACAAAAAAAGTCAATTGATATTAAGTTAAGGTATTGATAAAGCTAAAGAAATAGGATTGACTTAATTGAAAAAGAATTTATGGAAAAGTTTGAAATCCAAACAGTTTAAGTGCTTTGTTTCCAAACAAGTCTTATAAATATTTAGAAAGGAATGGAAACCGAAGGATTAGAATGTCGATGTATGAATGGATTTGTGCAGATTCCTAAATAGAAATTGCTGAACCGATACTATCAATAAGAAAAGGATCAATGGAAACGACTCGAACTAAATGTCATGCGGTGCAAGTTATACATTAAGAGGAAGAAGAGCACGGAATAATTCGATGATTATGTTCACGGAGATTCTGTAATGACCACACATAACAATTGTAGGAACTTTGTTAGTAGTCGTTTGCCAATTAGTCACTTTGCGACTTCTCTGATTTGCATTTTACACGCATCTGTTTTTTGATAATGTGTATTTTATTAAGGGGTTTCCGCGTAAAAAAAGGACTCGTCAACAACACCGACTGGCAACGGAATGAAGTATATACATATAGAGTCCCGTACTCCCGAAACGGGGAGTTCTTTGTCGACGACACGGTTCTGCACTTCAAGATGACCATTAGTCTCCGCGTGTTTAGAACATACGAGATGCGGTTGGGCCCCATTTATACAACGCATTAACAGTCGCGTGTGCGGAACTCACAATGGGTCCTTCAGGGGCCATTAAGCTGTCCCCTGGAATAACGAATGGTAAATACGGCTTTAGAATTTTTCCAATTAACGCTTTATTTATTTTAGATAAATAAATAACCGCATATTGAACGACAACAATAGAAATCCCATGCAACATTGTAAATTTTCCTGCTGTGATATAATATATCTTGTTATGACACACCTTTTGACTTTTCGTTAACTGTTGTATTAAACATAGCTAATCTTTTGTCTAAAGGTCCATGCTAGACAGCCATATAAGCTACGGTTGACTTTATGAGTTGTAATTTTATTAATTGAATTAGCCCTCCTGTTTTGAGAGTTAAGTTGTTGCTTGGCGAAATTGCGGAAGCGAATTTTAGTTCGTTCGTCAGTCAATTTACGTTCCGAAGTTTTGGTTCGGTTTGGGGCGCCAGAAATTTCGTTTCTACATTAGAGACTGGCGAAGGAGAGAAGGAGACAGAGCGAGAGAGGAAAGGAGAGAAAGTGAAGACTACTTTGTACCTATTAGTAGTGGTCTTTGATATGTGATAAATGCGGTCGGTTGCTCTCGGATTTGAATTTTGTTAATTACAAAGACCAAGCTCTTGCGATTTTTACAATTTGAGCAACGAGCAAATAGTAAAACATGTAGACACATACAAGGTGTTCATTTCCGGACTTCCCACTCTTCATGTCTCTAAAATTAAAACTTCTTTTTAGTCGTTGAAAAACGTAAAATATATTATTAAAATTTTTACACAAAAACGTGTTTTCTATTATTTACCCTCTGTTCTCAGGGAGCCTTAAACATCTTAAATATAAAGGAGTAGGTATCGAAACTCATTTTAAAGTTCTTCGTAATCTCTATATTTTCAAGTTCTATTTTTGAAAATTGGTTGATTCGTTTTCGAGATATTTAGCGAAATACTTATTTTATATTGTTCAAGTTTGAATATCAATTTACTATAATTCATTTAAGTTTATACTGAAGATGCCATTAAATAGTTTTTTTATACTGAAAATGCCATTTAATGGCATTTTCAGTATAAACTTGAATATCAACTCGATAGAGATGCAAATTTCTCTCAATTCATGAGGATGAATTCCACTTTCAACATGATGAGGGTCCTTCTCAATATGTTTTGCAGTCCGACAATAGTTAGACAAATGAATTCCTGGATAAATAGATAGGGCGAAAAGAGCGGCCAGTTAGATCACCGAATTTATTCCTACTAGACTTTTTTCTATAAGTTAATTAAAAAAAAGTTAAAGTTATGTAGAATTTGTTGTTTTTATTTCTTAATTTTAAAATAACATCTCAAAAGTGTCGTATAATTGAAAGAAATGTTTTAAAGGTGTACATTGAAATTTAAAAGAACGGTTATACCATTGTTCGATAAACAACGGCAAACATTTTGAGAATCTATTCAATCCATTTTTTGGATAATAACATATTAAACAGTTAAAACATGTTATTTTTTAGTGATAGAAGAATTATAAAAATAATTAATACTTATTAAAAATCCAAAAATAATAAAATATAGAACACATCAAATATAAATCCTGTTTAATAAAATAAATAAAACATGAATGAATATAAAAGTTTAAGAAAACAAGTACAATTGAACAAAAATAATAAAAATTAAAATCAATCAAAAACCCGACGTATCCAAATACAATAATAAAAAGTAATCAAAAACATAATTTTAAGAGTATCACCTTCCTTAAGAATGCTCTGACAAGGGAACGTTTCGAGGTGTGACTCGCAGATCGTAATGAAACTTTGCACACTTATAGTACTATGAAAAATAATCGACACGTATTTTTTTTTATCTGCAATCGTCAAGGTTTAAGGGGTGAAACCCACCCCCAAAATTTCGCCCATTTCTCGTTTTTTAGCGATAACTTTTGATCCAAATGACTTAGAACCACGGGGAAAAAAGCAAATTGCTCGTCTTTTAAATCTCTATCGATCTGTCAAAATCCGGAATTTATATCTTTTTTCGTTTTTTTTTTTTTTGAAAATTTCGTTTTTTTTGCTCCCTGTTTTTACATATTTCGAGTTTTTTCATACATTTTTCACTATTTTACAGACAAAACACTGCTGAAAACAATGGTGCAAACCAGAATTCGATATTATGTTTCTTACAAAAGTTATCATTGTTTAAATAAAAGTGTGCGCGTAACGCTCCACCGCTCATAACTTCGCAACGGTAACTTTTAAAAGAAAACTCATTATAATAAAAAAGGATTCCTTTAATGACTACT
>JABRWK010000036.1:448901-459969 GCA_013372445.1 Hypothenemus hampei | reverse complement strand
ACATAGTTGTACACTGAGGACTAAAGTTCCGCATAAATTTGTTAAAAATCAATGGAAAAAAATGTCTGTAATACGCTCGGTCAAGTTAATTTTACTTTTTGGTTGCACTTTGTTTGATAGTAAATTTATGTATACAGGGTGACCCAAAAGAAAGTTATGACAACAAACTTAATTATTTTAAATAGAAATAGGTATTTTTTATTTCAGTTTTGAATTCTATTTCTATTTTAAATTTTAAGTGCGTTTTACGTATCATTTCATAAAACTAAACTTAACAGTTATCGAGAAAATTAGGACTAAATATCATAAAACGCTCTCACAAAATAAATTCTTCTAATCTAGGTTACTTTGGTTACGCCTTTCTTTATAAATGGTTCCATTGACATTTTATTTTCAAGTGTTAAAAAAAAATTGTAAAATTTCTCAACACTTTGACTGTTGCCATAAGAGATTTAATGGTATGTCCGAGATGTCAAGCAAATAAATAACAAGAAAATAATATTTGTCGTATAATCCTTTAAATAACGATGGGATATAATTTTCTCATCTCCCCCTCTAATGTATGTAATGCGGGAAATACCTCTGCTCTCGTTGGGATCATGCGAGTGAAATTTCATGATTTTCCAGAGGGTCTCAGTCTCGCCACTTGAAAGGATCATATGCAGTGCAGAAATTTCATAAATAAATAAAATACCGTGACGTCAACTCACTAGCTGGTGGAATAACAACCCCCGAAATTATTATTATTATTTGAAGACTTGAAGTAAATAACGAGCTAAGTGCCAATATCAATATTTTAAAAAAATTGACATTTTTAATGATATACACCATAGGATTTTATAAGATATTTTTCTTTTAGGATATTATTTAAAATATTCCTATTGAAGCTGGCATTTAGCGCGATTTGTGGATTGTCGGCAATGGCATTTAGCACTGTTTTCAGATAGTATAAAAACGATATTGGAATTTTTGGCACTTAGCCCGGTTTTTACTTCAAGTCTTCATTTATTTGTGTAATTTCAATCCAGTTTATATCACTTTTCAAAGTGAAAATCACAAAATGCAAGTGGCTGCCATTTTGGAATAGTTAAACGGAATGATTTGAATTTTTGTAGATGAAAAGGTCTTGGCATGCTCTTCAAAATGAGGTATTACTCGACCCCCCATTCCATTTAAGATTTTAGGGGTGAGTCACCCCCTACTCAAGCGATTGAAGTTAGCAGATTGAACATAAGTTCAAAAAATTCAGATATTGGTACACGTACCAGTTCCAAATTTGAAACCTTATCACTTTATCAGTTCTCGAAATATTAGCTCATATTAAGACTTTTCAGACACCCTATGTATTTTCAAATTTATCTTGAAAATTTACATGGTGTGTAAACGCACCTCTAGGGCAAAATGGATTAAAGAATATGGTTGTTTGATCTTTTTTACGTAAAAACCACACCAGTGTCAAAGCTCCCAGCTGTACTTTTTTCGAGAAAAATCAAGTAGAAAGTTTTTGTTATCGTTGCACCTTTCCGCTTATAAAAAATAATTTTCGCCCCACTCCCAAGTACGCCCCTTAAGATAATATCACATGACTGGAAAGTGTTGAAAGGCGAAATAATAGAAGCAAACTTTCACACTTGAAATTAATTATGGAAGTCCTCATAATTCATTAGAGTTTGAGAATAGGCTATATCTAAATCAGACCTTACATTAATAGATATATCACAAAGGATTAGTAGAATATTAAATTTTTTATATGGATACCTCAGTGGAATATCTAATAAGAGCAATGGAAAGCGGTGTTATTCGTCCAAGACATTAATTTCTCAGAAACATTTTCTATGAGAAAACGATTTTGTTCAGCTGAAATAATGGTTACCCTCAAATTCATACAATTCGCCATCAGGAACGGCATTAAAAAAATCTTAATATGCTCAGGTTCTTAAAGTATCGTAATTAAAATGCTTAACATTAATTGTAAGCTATTGTTATCAAAAATGCTAAAATGTTAACTAGAATTACACATCTGATCTTCCAAACCAAGGACGATGGTATTGATATTATACTTGTTGGATTCCAGGACATATGGGAATCAAACTGAACTAGCTAATTAATTGGCTCGATTGGCAGGAGTTTAAGAATTCCGCATCCTATAAGATTCAGTTAATCTTCATCCTGTTTTTGCTGATGATTTTTAAAGGAATGGACAACAAACTAGAATGAAATTAGTAATGTTAAGGCCAATTGGCATTTTCAATACCAAACACATTACTTCTTAAATTTTTATTTCTTGACAAGTTCGCTGCTATTCCCGCATTTACGCATCCTATCTGAATAGGCTCGTAATACCACCAACGGTGCAGTGGCAGCGAACGTGTTAAATTCTCATATTTGGACAGGAAACATAACTATTATATGGGCGAGACTCTGTCATTGTCTGACCAACCAATACCTATTTCGTACAGAAAAAAACAGACTCCCCCTGTGTGAATTTGATACTGGAATGTTTCCTCAATTATATTTTATTCATGTCCAATTAAGAACTGAAGACTTGTATCAGAAACATTTTAATATTGAAACCTCAACTTCAATCATAGTTAAATTATTATTGGTAGAAGTAAAAATTAAAATGGTCCAATCTATTAATAGTCAATCAAATCAAATTATAAATAACTTAGAAATAGTTATTTGCATGACTTTCATTCATTCTTGGTGGCCTATGTTGCACGATCTCTACAAAATGAATATTCCAAAATACAGGTTGCAGCAACGACCTAGGGATTTAATTTGGGTTAATGCAGTTCCCATTGGGTACAAGTCGTAGGTTGGTGTAATAACATCGCTTGAAACGCAGGGCCTCTAACGGCTAGACAATACCATCTTGTTATAGAACGATATGAGTGGAACGAACTTCAATCTTTTAAGAGTCATTTAACCAGATTTTCTTCTACCCTCTTGCACGTAGAGTCCACTGATTTGCAGTATCCCACAACTAGGAAGAAACGCTATAAAGTATTGACAAGAATATGTAATGATTTTCATTATATGAACCACAGAGAATTATAGTGGAAGGTTCCATAAGAGCGTAATGTAATTTTGCGTATACATCACTTAAGAGCTCTCTTACAAGCCCCTTGTTGAACTAATTGTATATTTATATGTAATTTTTTTCTAATTTTCCTTGATATAAATACAAACAATAAACACAACCTAATAGAGACAACTGACATTTTGTGACATTTGAAATTATACAGTGAAGTGAGTGGTTGTGAGAATCTTTTGTTTATTGGTGTTGGATAAATGCCGTAAAGGCGAAGTCCATAAATATGAACCAAACCACCATATACCTAACCTAAGTAAAAATCAAATCAACTTCAAATTGTTAAAAGTCTCGACCCCCAACACACATCTAAAAATATTAAAGAATCTATGGCGATTCTATTTTTAACACTTACTTGAAATGACCGACGGTTTATCGTCGTCTTACTCGAACACGTCGTACGATTTGATCAGTCTTTCGCCTCAAATCGGTAATTTTTTCAATATTATTGTTCCTATTTGGATTTTTGTTTAACTTTATTGAGACAATATTTGATCGACACCGTGGAGCACTTAATTTTAGCCATTATTTGTTACGTAGTGCTATGCGTCCTATTATACGTTTGCATAGCTCAGTTTGGCCTTTTTGGCTTCACCAGAGACATGAGAAACGCAAAACGTGTACTTTTCATCACTGCTCATCCAGATGATGAAGTCATGTTTTTCGGACCGACCATATATCATTACACACATAAACCAAATTGTATAGTTTATCTTATGTGTCTCTCGACAGGTATGTATCTTTATAAAACTATACATTATCCTTATATGAAAGTGTCTCGTTTCTAAAGGCAAAAACTATGGTATGGACAAAACCAGAACCAATGAACTATATGAATCCTGTAAAATATTAGGTATAAAAGAAGAAAATATATTTGTTTATAATAATAGTGCACTTCCTGATGCCATGGATGTTAGATGGCCTCTTGAGGTTATTGCCAAACACGTAATATATATTGTTGAGGCTTTTAACATAACAAATATAGTCACTTTCGATCGATACGGTGTATCAGGACATCAGAATCATAGTTGCATATACTATTCCGTAGCTAATTTGATATTAGATGATGAGTTACCAAAAAGTAAGTTGACTTATTTGAAATTGCAAAAACTTTAATGCCGTTGAGTTTGTAGCTTGCGGAGTATTTGTACTGGAATCAGTAAGTTTATTAAGAAAATATTGGCTTTTCTTAGATATACCCATATCTTTCATTATGTCTAGATTTAGGTGAAGGCAAGAAAATGTTAAAACCGCTTATAAAAACTAAAGTATTTTTAGATATATGGAAGGGTTTTTACAAAGAAGAGAAATCCATAAAGCAATGTGCCAGCACAAATCCCAGCTGGTCTGGTTTCGAAAACTTTATATGGTATTTTCTAGATATATGCTTATAAATACTTTGCAACAGATGAATCTGGTGGATATTGAGTTAGATTTACTTGAGTTAGAGAATTAAAAATATTTAAAATTGAACTTTTCTTTGTGTGGATCGCTTTTGTTACAATTTTTGAAGTGAAACTGTTTGTATTACTATAATTTTTTAAAGCATTATAATGACATATCATATTTTATTCTTTAACATGGAAAAAAAAAGTTCCTTAATTTATTCAAAATTGTTCGCATTCTACCTCTTTATAGTTTAAATTTTGTGCCAAAGATGGTCTTCTTTATTAATTTGTTTTCCAAGACTGTTTAAAATAAAATCACATTTTTAATCATTAATCAATGTCTTTAGAGTTTTATTAAAAAAAAAACAGCAGCGAGTCTTTTAAAAGCCTTATTACGAAAAATTTCTTTGGTATCACATACTAAATACACACAAACAACAGCAATTTAATAAAATAAACAATAGAGAAATATACAACTTGTTCACCTTTAAAAGCTCTACAATTCTATTCTAAAACACACATTTTTTGATTATCACTTTTCCTTATTCAAAGTTATTTTGCCCAAGCGGAATGTGTTTAATAATCTATATTCATTCGCTAGATGTGAAATAGTTGTGCTTCTCCTCTCAGCTTCTCTATTGAAGCATAGCGAGAATATTTAAAAAATACTGTTAATTGAGTGAAAACAAGTGCCATTCTAAAAACACTTGTCATCAAACAAGATCATCAAATTTGTTAAAAGAGCTTGGTTATGTCTGAATGCCACCATTGTAAGCATAATCAGCTTTATTGTGCATTATAAGGCTATCATCCACGAAATAAAAACTGTCTGAACGAGTTTCAAAGGGATTGGCTATCATTTCATTCACTGAAAAAATTATGGGATAGATGAAATGGAATTATATGAATATGAAAAATACCCAAATCCTGTGGAAGTGATGGGAACTCATAAATGTGCTCGCATGTATTTCTTGAATATGGAATACAAAACCCAAATTCAAAATCAAACGTTTTCAGTAGTTTGTCTCTGAAAAAATGCCTTTCAATCATTCTAAATCTGTTCACTGGGTGAGAACCAACAGTGAATTCCACTCTGTAAAAGAACTGAATTAATTTAAATGTTTTTACTTATTTTTAAGACACGTACGTGGCTCCTACAGTTTTCAATTTAAGAAATTGAGGGGTAAATTGGTACCTAACGAATCTTCCAGAATTCGGGTCAATAGATTCATCATTTTCACAATTTATTTCAGCAGAACCATCAACATTTAGTGGTTTGGCGATTTCAAAAAGTATTGCCCCACTATCCAAATCTCTTATTTTAAACCTGATATATACGAAAATATGGTAAAAATTAAGAAATTATTAGATTTTACCTGGTGAAATCTATTTCATAAACATTGGCATCCGGGTCACAAAGATAGCTGTCAGTGATTTTAGGCAACCTAAGGACATCTTCAGGTGTTATAACGTTCTTAGTTTCGGAAGAAGGCAACGATTTAGGTATATTTTCGCGATTTTCACGCAAAACACTCATTTTCGAACGGTAAAAATCACTAAAATTGTCACTGTAAACAAAAGTTTTTTTTAATATTAATTTTGACAATAAAACTGACAATTGACACTAACACAATTTCTGTAGTTATTAAAGCAGTGCCCTGTACTATCGACATTACAAGTTTCACCTGTTGGATAACAGGAGCTGCTCCAAACCGGTTTTTTTAAATAATAAATGGCCTTTAGCAGAAGTAATTGAAGCGGAGAAATACAAAAGGATATAAGTGATCCTAACAAAAATTTTGAATATTTAAATTTGAAAATTTTAATAGCATAAAAGGAGTGTGACATAACTAAAGGAGAACATTTTTCTATGATTACCTATGACGAGGTAAGTATTCGGAACAATATTATAATACTGAGTTGTAAAGCAAAATGTATAAAATTTAAAAATTTTGGGAAGCAGCTACTAGTATAAGTTCTTTTGCCCTTGCAATTAGCACTATCTTTGATTTGCTAAATGAACTACATAATGCTTCTGAATGGCACTTTTCTAAAATAAAAACGATTTTCACATTTTCGGCACTTATTCGTTTAGACCCTTTTACACTTTCATGCTTCAATTATATACATTCATCGGCAAAAGTTTTGCACTCCCCCAACATTTATATTTTCAAGCATAATATTTTGGACATAGTTAGTGGTCCTAGGATGGCTATACGCAAAAAACTAAGGAAACAAACAAACTTTATCATTAGGATTTGAATATGGTTATTTGTGGCAAAATGTACACCCCATTGTAGCATAGTAAAATACATTTACATTACATAAATAGTACATTTAATAGAACCCGACTTATTACAATGCTTGAAGAAGAACTTTCCAGTTATCAGGTAACTAATCGTTTAAATCTTGTACAAAGTATCGTCAGTCGCACCATACATCATTATGCAGAAACCAATAATGTAATTTCTTCTTGTAGATGTAGTCGAAGATGAATAAATAATGAAAGACAGACTATTTTGAACAATTAGCCAGAAGAAATCGGTCAGTTTCAATTTGAGAGCTACAATTCCAGTTTCAACATATGTATTGAGCAATGTTGAGCCGTCTAGTTTCAATTACGACTTTCTGATGCTGAATTACGGCATACATGCTCACTTAGAGTTCCTTTGCTAAGTTTACAACATAGATAAAGAGGACTAAACAACATCAGCGTCGGTTATTGCTTCAGTGGAGAAACGCACTTTTTATGAATAAAACAAAGATAGATTTAGTCAAAGATGATTATTGCCAGGGAATGTGGGAGAAGGCAAGATCGATTAAATACACCTGCGAAAATCGCTCCATATTAAGAAGGTAGTGAAATGTTTTGAAGGGATATTATATACAACCTACGGATGGAACTTATTTATGTACCTCAAACGATGAACGCTATATTTTACATAGAAAATGTTATCAGGCCAATAATTTATTTTTTGCCACGAGAAATTGGTTATCATTTTATGTTTACGGATGATGACACATGTTCTCACAGAGGTTGAACTGTCCATACAGCTTTAAATAAAATTGACATAACAGGATTAGATTGGCCTCCGCTATCTCCGGATATGATCAAGCATATTTAGAATTATGTCACCAGAGTCATTATTTCGAAGATATAACCCACTTAGAAATAGTCAGGTATTAATCATTGCTATTCAAGAGGAATGAACTACCTCAAGCGGTTCTTAATAATCTGATAGTCGGGATGCCTCGCCGAATTAATGCAATAATCGGAAGTCGAGGAAGCAACACTATATATTGATAATACCAGTTTTAATAAATATACCAGAAGAAAAATATTTATTAAAACAATTTTGAAATTTTAATGCATACTTTTTATCAACACCTTTGACTACCCCATAAGAACAAAATCGATTTTAAAAAATGATTTATTACTATAATGATACGGGGGACTTTTAGTAGGTCACTTATGGTAGTTATATTTGGCCACATAAGCTACCTACGCTGGTGTAGGATGCGTTACGGACAGTTTCTTTTTTTGTATGTAAAAAATGAGAACCTTATTGAGTCCATCAAGTCAAATACAAGACTATAATTAATCAGTATAAGTTGCATAAGAATTCAGATATGTTTGTGATATTTACGATTCAGGCCGTACTTGGACTTAAGTCCGGCTTCTTCTGACGTATTCAAAGATAAGCATAATGAATTTTCTGCTATTTTGCGAAATAAACCCATTGTGGTAATTGTTATCGTTCCAAATCCAACGTTCCAATGACGTATCTACACATGTGTGCGTATTTAATGCCGTGGGCGTGCACCCTAAATAAACTATTCTCAAAGTTGAAAGCCAGAAATAAAAGCACTCCCTTCTCTACATTTCCGTGCATATAATGAATATTTTATCCAGAGCACAACGTTCTCGCAATTAAAATTGTCATTAGCAAAATAGCGTTGCCATTATGATTTTCAGAGGATGTTCTGTAAGTTTCGTTTTTTCATTTGTCAGCCAATTTGTGGATTTCATGTTAATGTTATTTATGTTTCTTTTAGAGGGCAGAAATTTCTAGAGGCACAGAATACAGCCTCCTACTTCAGATAGCTTATGCGAACGTGGAGAAGCTTTTCAATTCCATTGATCCTAGAACAATACGACATCGACTCGACTCCCGGTATACCAATCTGTTACACTGGATTTACGGAAGCACCACCTTACATGTGGAGATTGAGTAGGACTGGATCTTCGAGAAGATAGACGGAAAAGGGATCAATCATCTTTGTTTCGCGGATGATATTTTGCATGTTCGCAGCGATATAATGGAAAAAATAAAAATGCCTCGAAAAAAAAATCCCAATGCAAAGCAAAGATGTGACCCAAACAGTGAGTGTCAAAATCAACCATCAAAAGGACAAAATAATGAGTACTAATAGTGAGACTGTCACCATTGAAAATCTTACTGTGCAAGTAGTCAATTATACAATTATCTAGGACACCTTCAGGTTGGGAAAACACAATTAGACAACGGAGATCACCCTTGATTTCGCTTCGGTTGGATGGTGCACGAAACTCTTAGTTACATTTTCCGTTGTCTGACTATTCCTGTAAACCCCTAGTGGAGAATCTATAACACGTGACATCGTCACGTTTAATAAAGTTCAGGCAGGTAACAATTCTTACTTCTTAACCTCTCTTAGAATAGAAAAAATGAGCTTTTCAGAGCACAGTATGGAATTTGAGGATAGTAATAAAGTCAATAATCTACATGTTGAGGCGTTAAAAAGTTTAAAGTCCTATCAACAAAAACGTTTTCATAATATTATGAAAAAATAAAAAAAGTTGTCAAATTTTGGTATAGTTGCGGAATGGACTGATATCGGTTCATGAAATATTTAAGAATTAATTGAAACTTAAAAGAAATCGAATATAAATTCTAATAAATCCCACTGTTTTGAAACAAGATGACCACCTTTGGTTTCATAATACAACTAGAAAGAAAGAAAGACAGAAAGCATTCCACGTAAAAATGAAAATTGCACATTGGGATCGGCCAACCCTTGTTTGGCTTTATAATCCCATCCGCATAAAGGCTTTTGGAATGCCGAAAGGGTCTCAAATAAAAATTAAATATTTTTCTCTTCTGTGGAACAATAGTATATCATTGGCTTGACGAAGTGTTGACAAACCAAAACGATCTGCACTAGAAAAGGGCAATGTTATGAGGGAGGTTCTGCCTTGTTTTGTTTAATAAAAATGGATTGATTGAATTGATTAAATAAATACATTGAAAGTCGTTGAAGGAAAAAAGACAAACATAATCCACAAATGATTGTGAAGTTGTTGATAAATAATTGGGTTTTTTGGTCAGGAACCAGAAGAGCCAAAGATGTTGATTAAAAACCCGACGTTTTGAAAGTTTTATTTTATTTCTCAGAGCACCAAATTTTTTCTGTATATAAAATATACAAAATATTCTTAATACACTTAAACTAAGAGATAAAAGACTGAAAGTACGAGAACAACTGTGATTTTACAATAATATGGGATCAACAATTTGTGATTTGACTATGACTTGTCCTGAGTTTGTTATCCCACATTACAATTTTATGACAAGAGAAACTAAATTCAACTATTTATTAATGTAAGTTTAAACACTTTTATACATGTTGTTTGTTTCATTATTTTAATGATTGATGATCCTATGTCGATCGATTAGTATTGTTACGAAATGATTATTTATTATTATTTGCCTTATATTTATACAAATTTGTTGAGAAAATGTTGTTTATTTACATTTAATTGTAGGGTTATGTCATTTGTCAACACGCAAGTATTCCTGAAGTGTTATTGTTAGTACAAAACCGTTCTTGAAGGTTTACGGCATTATTCATTATTTTGCACGGAAAATAATTAAAATGGCAAGATTTTCAAACGAAGAGTTAACACATATTGTGATGTGTTATGTTTTAGTTGGTGAACATGCCCGCCAAACTCGTATCCTTTCTGAAGAATGTTGTCAAAATCGCCGTATACCAGAAAAAGGTAACGGGTGTCTAATAAAATTCCTGGTCAAGTAGGCTGTGGAAATAATTTCGATCATAGCCGTATGTCTTAGCTAATTCAACAGTTGTCAGTTTTAACCTAGACATTTTTGCGTTTCATTTCTGCGTGTAATTTTTCCAAGTATCATAAATAATAGTAATTTTGTCTAAAAAGAGTATTTATTCAACACCTGTGAATAATCTTGAAGATCTCAGGCAACGTATACTAAACAAGTGCCTAGAAATCAACAATTCTCCTGTTATTAGAGAAAATGTTATAAGTGGTTTAAAAAGAAGAATTAGGACATGTTTGCAAGAAAATGGTGGGCAAATTCAACATCTTGTATAATAAATATTTTTTCAAATTTCATCTTTTTTGTTAATTAAAACTCATAAAATATAATTTTTATATCGGTACCCAATTTGAAGGTTATGTTGTTTGTTTACATTTTTGAAAGTGTATAAATGAGCTAAGACATACGGCTATGATCGAAATTATTTCCACAGCCTACTTGACCAGGAATTTTATTAGACACCCGTTATA
>JABRWK010000036.1:382967-446282 GCA_013372445.1 Hypothenemus hampei | reverse complement strand
ATCCTCTCCAACGTTTCCACTGGTTGAAGCATGGATTTCAAAGTTGATTGTACACACACTGAAGATAAATCATAGTCGAGAAAGCAAAAATTAGTAATTGCATATGATATTTTCAAGAAAAATAATTAATTGCATTGAGCGAATGTTGATTGGAGTTAAACGAGTCATTTGAAAATAATGATGTCACAGTTTTTGTATTGTAACCGAGGGAAAATGGATTATTTTCAGCAGCATTATCTTTACAGTGAATTGCCAGCCCAACGTCATAAATATATCAGCCCAAAGATACTTGAACTCACCTCTCGACCCGTGGTGTCTATCCTTATGCGACCTATCCTTATTAATTTAAATTGCGTCCCGACACTTCACAAACAATAACAAAGCCCTCGAGCCAACGAAGATAAACAGAGAACAACCCACTTGTAAGGAGTATTTGCTTACGGTTCAACTTTGTCAGCGAGACTATAATCTTTCCAGTTTTTCTTTCTTCAGAACGTATCTACTCTTGAAATTAGGGGTTCATTAAATTGATGCTACGAATCGTCAGCGTTTTGTTGCTTAATTAATCGTTTGTTTTGCTCTAAAGTGACTGCAATTAAATCTACATAGATAATCCTAGTGGAACTGATAATGAGCGACACGTTTACATTTAAATTGAAATCATATGTGTATCTAATAGAGAGTTTTAGTTTAATTGGGAGTTACTTTGAGTAAGGAAACAAGTTCGTGTACTGAGTAATGAGAGGAGGATCCCAACAAGAAATAAACTGTGTGTTGTCGAGGAACTTTTAATTGCCATTAGGATACCGTGTATCGGATTGATTGATGATCACCTTAAATATTCGCAACGACTCTGGAAGATAAAATAAACGGTGCGTCATATGTTTTCACCATTAACGGAGATAAACGGTGTGTCGTGTTTCTTAAAATTATGTCACGTTAATGGTGAATAAATTTTTGCGTCTTGCAACGTTTCATAAAAAAAAGAAGCGAAAAACCTTCCTGCTGTTTGATCAGTTACTGATGTATTTTCGATGTATGTTTTCATAAAAGTCTGATAGATTATTCGTAGTAGTAGCCCGGAACATAAATACCCTACCAATCACCTCCTATTTTGTTGGTCCCGAAAGTGAGTGATCGATGACCCATAGAAAACGTAACAACTTTCGTGCAAAGAATTCATTTTCTTTCCTGATTTTCCCTCAAATTGAACCTTTTTGCCGATATTTCTCTGGGCACGGTTTTTCTCCCATAGAAAAAAAATATAAATTAGCGATCCTTTGTACGAAGTACGGCTAAAAGATCTACGACTGGCTTTTTCATAAATCAAACAGCGATATATCTTCTCGCCTCGATCTCGAGGGCCAAAAGTAATCGATTGATTGCTGTAACGTATCAAGACTCCTTTCGTTCAGGAATCTAATAAGGCGACTCGTTTTTTTGTTGTACAGCTGCCAAACGAGATGTATTCGGTGATTTATCGCCGGACGATTTCCCCGGAGACGTCATCTCGAACTTATTTTCTGACGAAAATCGCGACCGACTGCATGAACTACAGATTAAAACATAATAGCACCAACAAGATTAGGTTTAGAAAGTTTATGTTGCAGTTGTTATTCCTTATTGTCAACCCTGTATACTTCTAAAATATTAAGCGTGAACTAACATGCAAAATTTCGTGCCCATTAGAAATCTCTAACCGGAAATAACTTTGAGTTCTTTTGCTTGTTGTTTAGCCTCTTACGACATAGAGACTTTAATTGAGTTTTTGAAAACTTGCTTATATGTCAAAGGGCTCGATTGTATAAATGGAAAGTTATCAGGAAATTTACAATTCAAGGTGCCTCTGTATATTTACCTTAGAAATTCTTATTTGATATAAGACGGTAAAGACCCTTTTCTCGTATTGTACGTTGACGAAGACGAAGAAGTTGTTATGTCAAGGTTTTATGATGGATAACTGCTCGCCCTCTGATATAATTTAATAGACAAATGTATAAAATAAAAAGTTTAACGAGAAAGTAAGGGTTTCGTCGTCATCACGGACCGGCTTTTCAACCCTTTGATTTATGATGACAGAGGGCTTTATTGTTTTGGCGAGTCTCGTCACTTCTTGCGTTTATTATTAGATAATCTCATCCCCTAGACAACAGAAAAGAAATGATGACTCGTACTTTCGTTGGCGGCAAAGAAAAAGCCCCTTAATAACTTTCCTATCGAGGCATTCCGAGGGCTACGAAAAAAAGATAACTGAATTAATATTACGCCACTGTGGACGTGTTTGGCGTAAAATAACCGTTCCGACATGACTGATACGGGGCCCCGGCAATTCGTTTATGGCCCTCGGATAAATTTCAGATCCGCATTTTCCGGGAAATGATCTCTTTTTGTAAAGCGGAACGGACTTTGGGGCCTTTGTGGTCGGAAAAGCTCGCCTTAATGAACGTGTATTGTCACAGAGGAGCCTCGATTGCAATGTGATACTATAAAGGTCACTTTATAAAATCAACTACGCCTTGTTCCGGAATTCTCTCATTTTTTTTTCGAATCCGATCAACAAAAGAGACTTTTATCTACATTAACAAGAATTGACGTGATAGAAAAAAAAGTGTATACTAGATATTGAGGAAGAAAATGAAGTTTCTGACCCTTCAACACTTGTGACATATCTTTAGTGATTTTTACGTGTTTGACTCCGATATAGAACTATTTCGTTTTTCAGACATTCAATTTCAGTTCCCCTATTTATCGTCATTATTTACTACGGATTCAGTACAAGTATGGAAAATCGAAATCTTCATCCTGTTAAAGAATTCCCTTCCTTGATCCTCATAATTTTAACTAATGATATTCGGTTCGTGTAAATTAATTGAATCGTATGTTAAATGGATTTGTTTCATTATCAAAGGATCGATATTAGAAGTAGCCTAAGTGAAGCCCGAAATAGGGAGAGCCACTAATTAAATCAGCGTTAATTTCCTTTTCGCGATAGCGAGATCTGTCGGATATCGGCCCAATAATTCACTTGCGAAACTCAGGATCATTGGCTACTTTTGTTCAATTCAATTAAGCTTTTAGGAACATTCCTACACAGACTTAGGTACATCACTATAAATAATTTATTCCATAGACCAACCACACTTAGTTTGTTAGTTCAGTAAGATTTAAGTGAGAGAGAGAGAGTTGGAGAAAGAAAGGAAGGAGAGGGAGAGAGATCTTTTCTTTTAGCCGCATAGACATTATCTTAATCTGTCGCCATATTTCAGTTAAAGTTAAATCAACAATGTTCAAGAAGATTAAGGTTTTCGTTAGAATGCAAATTCGAAGCCACGTTCTCCACCCCAGTTGCTCACAATCTGCTTTACACTATATTACTGAATTATCTTGTAAACGAATCTTTTTGAACGGAATCTCCAGTGCCACGTCGTAATTCTGTCAAGTGAGTGGGTTGTAGAGTAAATTTTCTGTATTAAAGCTGCTACATACATTTACGACATTTCGCTTTATGCAAGGCTCATTCCGCGGTTTATTCAATCTGTCAGACGAGGAAGTGTTGCGGAAAAAATGGCTCCACTCAAGGCAATATATAGTTGCGACCAATGAGTAAATTTCACTCGTGTGGCAACACCAGGAACGTAGTGGTTTTAATCAAAGTCACACTACGAAATCCATTACGTTACCTCTGTCTTATCCATTAATTGGTTAGGAGATCGCATTGAATATGTCACATTGAATGGCTTTCGAGATAATGGTACAGAGAAGGAAGGGGCTCGTTCATTACGCTAGAAACCGCGGCAAGGAAATTTGGCGTAACGGATGGAAAGTAATGACATAAAATTTGCAGGAGTCCATCCATCTCTTGTATGCTCTTACTTTAGAATACTTAAGTTGTGACATGTTTTTCATAACACTTAAATTATTGGCATCGATATGATATTTGTTCACGGAACTTTAGAAATTATGATAGGTACTGTTGCCCGGGGATTATTTATGAACGAGGCGAAGGGGGAAAATAATGGACATGAGGGTTAATTACGCGAGGTCCTGATGGGCAAAAACCCAACACAATATACGTTTGATGGATTGCGTTGTTCGGGGTCACTCAATCTGGTTTTTTCCAGGGTTAAAAAAAATTAAAATTGTTCATCATACATTCCTTTCGACCTATTTGTTATTCAAGTGAAATTAACTTTTTAAATAAATAAACTGCATATAGGTATAGTATTGCGAGTATATTAACCTGTTTAATGCAGTTTTGCCATTAATTTTGATTAGGTTTTATTATAAATTATGAAAGGGAGTGTCAAAAATGGGGGGTGTTAAAATTGCAATAAAAATCATTTTCTTTAGCCGCTTCACTCAACTCAAAACGAGGTCCTTATTGTGCGCGTATTCCGCAATTTCATTTTTAAAGAATGATAATTCACCCCCTCCAAGAACTCTCTCTCTCTCTATCTTTATCTCTCTCTTTCTCTCTCTATTGCTTTTGTCAAAAGGAGGCCTCGACTCCGTTATGAACACAAATCCCCTCTATTTTCATTTTAAAATAATCCGGATTTCGTCCGGAATACCATCTATTTTTCCATTTTGTCTCCCTCTTTTTTTACCCCAAACTCCCGGAATATAAAATATAAGATTCACTTATACGGGGTTAAATAAAAAACTGCCATTCGCAAACATTATTTTGAAAATGTATACGTTTGTTGTCTCGCGTCTCGTTATTTAATACTGTACCGGTCTTTTATGATCAAATAAACTTATTGTGTGTGAATAAAACGGGGGAATTTTGAAGGAGAGTTGAAAGGCAAAGACACATACAGAGCGAGAGAGAGAGAAAGAAAGTGAGGAACGGAGAACTTGTTTGTTTGCTTAAGCCGTTTTGACTGAACCGACTTAATTTGCCATAACAAAAAGGGGGATTTGGCAAAGTTAACTACGGTTGATTTCTTAAAGGAGTTCGCATTTCGAATAATAATTAAATTAGGCCTCGAAACGTCTTTCAATATAAAAGACATCCGACACCCATGTTAATGAACGTCTGTTGTTTCGTCAAGACGTTAAAAAACAAACATACAAAAGTTATTGTCTTTATGTTTTTTAACCCGTTACAAAGTTGTGGTGCATTGTACCATTTATTTGACTCGATTCAGGGTTGCCAACAAAAATAAAACACCAACAGAACAAATAATAATTCGCCAAAGTTTTTACTAAACTCCAAGTCCGGGAATTATTACTTTGGTCGTGCAGAATTTATTGTTTATTGCCCACCCGGAATTACTGCACTTGGTCAGCAAGCGCATCTATGCGACATATTTTATTCACTTTTACGATCCAATTTTATGCGAGATTCTAATAATAAAACGCATTAAAACGAGAAAATGTTGCTGCGCGCAATTATTCATGCCCATTTTACCGGAAACGGTCCGGTTCGATACGGTCCGACAAGGCGCTGATGGAAACTGTCCGTGCCTCTCTTCCTCAAAAAGGGTCTTTGCTTGCTTATCTAAACGGGCATGGTCCGTCCAAGAACACGGCAAACACACAGGGCACCGTTGTCAACGATCGCCAGATGCTGGACCAAGATGAGGAATGACCTTTTGCGATGCGGCGCGGTTTGAGAGCAGTCCTGCTGCGGTTCGTTCGACTATTTCAAGCTAAGAGGCAGTTTGGGTCGAGAATGTTTATATACATTTAGCTAAATTCTAAATAGGGATTTTGTTCTAGTTCGCCTAGCTCTTAACGAGAAATTGTTTCGTTTCGTGTATTTAGTAGAACAAGAAATTTTAATTGAAATTTTCAACATTATTTCAGTTGTTGAAGAAGAGTTTCGTCAAATGAAATCAATTATTTATTTTGTTTCTGTCATATGATGTAGATGTAGTGATTTTTTATTTATAATTTCACGTTTTTGTGGTTGTCTTGAATAAAGATTGGATCGTTTAATGTGCCTAAAGAAAAACTAAGAAAGAAAGAAAAAAATGTAGATTTGTGGAATAGTTTTGTGGTTGTTTAAAGTATCCAACAAAGTTAAAAGTTAAATTGAATATAATTATTTAAACATCTCCTTTTACTTTCTCGTTAATTGTTTTTTGAAGTCCATTAACCTATTTTTGGGCGTTACCATTGGAACTACTCGTACAGCATTTGCGCCAACGTTTTAATGATCATCACTTGGGTCACTTGATGTGGGGTTATGTTTTTTGATTTGCTTCTGAATACCATATGTCCATTCTATTTACTTTTCGTCTTTAAATTTATGGTTCTATCTAACTTCATTTTTACTAGCCTAGTTTTAATACTTGTATATTATATGTATATTGGCTACGTGGCTGTCATTCCATATGTAAGGACAGATTTAACACATGTTTTCTAGACTGGGATTTTAGCTCTCACCTCATGTTGCCGTTGTGGAATGTAAGTGGGTGGTAGCCTTCTTGGGATTGCTAAGGCTCTAGGTGATTGTTGTAGTGTTTCTCCCTTTAGGGCTTTGTACCATCTTGCTGCCATTTGCAAGTATTTAAATTTATTGACCTGTTTTATTATCTTGTTGTTTGCCATTACAGGCAAACAAAACCTTTTGATCTCTTTGGCTATCAACCAGACGATTGCAGTTTTTTGAGGCAAAACAATTCTTCAAAAAAGATATTTGCTTCGTGACAAGATTGTAAATATTGAACATTTCTTTACAAGGAAGAAATAAATCTTTAAAATACCTTTTTTCCCTCAACAGTTTTATATTTGTCTGAGTTCTTTCAGTATTAATGGCATACTTAGAGAGTTTCTTTGACATTTGATATGAGGTTTTGAAAGTTTCTGTAGAAATAATCGAGTTTTCTATAGTTTTTCAAAAGATTTTCTTTTTTTTTGTTGCCGAGAATATACACATCAATTTCAATCATGTTCGCGCGTTCCGAAAGGTTCAAAATTTGTGACACTCCTAACTGAATAAATTATATTCCCAAAGGATATTAATTTTTTTTCTTCTGACATCAAAACTCCAATTCACTTAGAAACGCGGATTTGCCGAAATAAATCTGGTTTTCAGGGTTTTTTCTTCTTTCAAAATCCGTTGACAGAGTGTACGAGATTTTCCACGGGATTTGCAGTCGTCGTCGTTGTTGTTCGAAGTTTTTTTGCTCAAAAATGAACGCGCGAAAAGAAAATTTCGACATTCAACCTTATTAAATAACATTCAGACATCCGAGAAATGTACGGTTCATTACGCACGTAACAAAGTTTTCCTTGTTTTTTGTTCTGATCTCTCTGTTTAATCAACTTTTAGTTGTTCGAACCTGATACAGAATGTAAATAAGAGGAAAACAACAATGATAGAATTTCACTGGTTGTTTGTTTGTTGAACAAATAACACCAAGCTAAAAATAGAGATATGACAAGATGTAACCTGAGAAAAGATACCTGGTGTTTTGTAGTTTATAGGAATCAAGTTACGAATTTGAGAGTTTTACCATCAATCACGTTAAACAAATTAATTTAAAACTATCGAAACAAATTATCGAAGAGGGGGGCTGACTCGCTTCCTCGATTCAAAATTAAACCGATTAATCACGCTGCATTTGTATTCCTAATTAAATTTTCAACTGTTCGTTCAACTATCAAGGATACACGGTGGGTCTGATAATAACATATCGCTGGAATGAGTTATTGGGCAAAGTTTGTAAAGACTCTTTCTAACCAACATAATGTAGGTGTTTTATCAAAATTCCATTGCTGTGAATGTTTATGAACAAAATTATACTATAGTTAACCCCATTGGCTTGAAACCGCCGTTTAAAATTGTGAATGAACATGTGTGGCAACTTAGCTTTACAGCTTTTAAATGGACTTATATTTCTCATTCCTTTTAAAAGGTTATTTTACGATTTTGCGACGTGCTTTGCAAACTACTTCGTTTGTTTAAAATTTTTGTTAGGGTTAAATTTTTATTCATGTTTGTTGGGCTTTTATATACAATGGGAAAAAATGAGAACATTATTTCAATTTAATTCAATGAAAAATTTGAAAATTCCTTACCCATACCGGTTTAGATGAATTTTCAAATGGAAGTCCGAAATCGAAATTTTCAAATGGTTCTCTTGTACGGAAAAGTGAAACAAAACTTAAGCTAACCGGTTATAAATAACCAGAGAAATGGAGCCGAATTTACATACCAGAACAACGAAAACCAAACAGCGAGACATCGTTTCCTCGCCCTCTTAACTGCACTCCCTAAATTACGTTTAGAAAGTTTTGATATATTCCTGAACGTTCTCTAGTCATTCCGTTTTCCGAATTACGAGTAGATGCGAAACGGGCCAACTTTACCCTACGTCCAGTGTTTTTGGGTAAAAAAAACCATTAGCGTACGTTGCCAATGTAATATTAACTCACTTTTGTTTTCTCAATGTTTATTTGAAAATATAGTGCTGGTCAGGGCATTTTTCCCTCTATTCTAAAATAAAATATAATCCAACCAGTGGAAATGACCGCACACCTCATCCTGATTGACCAGGCGTGTTATTGGACCGCCCGTAACGCGTTATTGAATTGATTTAAGACCACAATTCGATAGGACAAAGNAGTACAAGTATGGAAAATCGAAATCTTCATCCTGTTAAAGAATTCCCTTCCTTGATCCTCATAATTTTAACTAATGATATTCGGTTCGTGTAAATTAATTGAATCGTATGTTAAATGGATTTGTTTCATTATCAAAGGATCGATATTAGAAGTAGCCTAAGTGAAGCCCGAAATAGGGAGAGCCACTAATTAAATCAGCGTTAATTTCCTTTTCGCGATAGCGAGATCTGTCGGATATCGGCCCAATAATTCACTTGCGAAACTCAGGATCATTGGCTACTTTTGTTCAATTCAATTAAGCTTTTAGGAACATTCCTACACAGACTTAGGTACATCACTATAAATAATTTATTCCATAGACCAACCACACTTAGTTTGTTAGTTCAGTAAGATTTAAGTGAGAGAGAGAGAGTTGGAGAAAGAAAGGAAGGAGAGGGAGAGAGATCTTTTCTTTTAGCCGCATAGACATTATCTTAATCTGTCGCCATATTTCAGTTAAAGTTAAATCAACAATGTTCAAGAAGATTAAGGTTTTCGTTAGAATGCAAATTCGAAGCCACGTTCTCCACCCCAGTTGCTCACAATCTGCTTTACACTATATTACTGAATTATCTTGTAAACGAATCTTTTTGAACGGAATCTCCAGTGCCACGTCGTAATTCTGTCAAGTGAGTGGGTTGTAGAGTAAATTTTCTGTATTAAAGCTGCTACATACATTTACGACATTTCGCTTTATGCAAGGCTCATTCCGCGGTTTATTCAATCTGTCAGACGAGGAAGTGTTGCGGAAAAAATGGCTCCACTCAAGGCAATATATAGTTGCGACCAATGAGTAAATTTCACTCGTGTGGCAACACCAGGAACGTAGTGGTTTTAATCAAAGTCACACTACGAAATCCATTACGTTACCTCTGTCTTATCCATTAATTGGTTAGGAGATCGCATTGAATATGTCACATTGAATGGCTTTCGAGATAATGGTACAGAGAAGGAAGGGGCTCGTTCATTACGCTAGAAACCGCGGCAAGGAAATTTGGCGTAACGGATGGAAAGTAATGACATAAAATTTGCAGGAGTCCATCCATCTCTTGTATGCTCTTACTTTAGAATACTTAAGTTGTGACATGTTTTTCATAACACTTAAATTATTGGCATCGATATGATATTTGTTCACGGAACTTTAGAAATTATGATAGGTACTGTTGCCCGGGGATTATTTATGAACGAGGCGAAGGGGGAAAATAATGGACATGAGGGTTAATTACGCGAGGTCCTGATGGGCAAAAACCCAACACAATATACGTTTGATGGATTGCGTTGTTCGGGGTCACTCAATCTGGTTTTTTCCAGGGTTAAAAAAAATTAAAATTGTTCATCATACATTCCTTTCGACCTATTTGTTATTCAAGTGAAATTAACTTTTTAAATAAATAAACTGCATATAGGTATAGTATTGCGAGTATATTAACCTGTTTAATGCAGTTTTGCCATTAATTTTGATTAGGTTTTATTATAAATTATGAAAGGGAGTGTCAAAAATGGGGGGTGTTAAAATTGCAATAAAAATCATTTTCTTTAGCCGCTTCACTCAACTCAAAACGAGGTCCTTATTGTGCGCGTATTCCGCAATTTCATTTTTAAAGAATGATAATTCACCCCCTCAAGAACTCTCTCTCTCTCTATCTTTATCTCTCTCTTTCTCTCTCTATTGCTTTTGTCAAAAGGAGGCCTCGACTCCGTTATGAACACAAATCCCCTCTATTTTCATTTTAAAATAATCCGGATTTCGTCCGGAATACCATCTATTTTTCCATTTTGTCTCCCTCTTTTTTTACCCCAAACTCCCGGAATATAAAATATAAGATTCACTTATACGGGGTTAAATAAAAAACTGCCATTCGCAAACATTATTTTGAAAATGTATACGTTTGTTGTCTCGCGTCTCGTTATTTAATACTGTACCGGTCTTTTATGATCAAATAAACTTATTGTGTGTGAATAAAACGGGGGAATTTTGAAGGAGAGTTGAAAGGCAAAGACACATACAGAGCGAGAGAGAGAGAAAGAAAGTGAGGAACGGAGAACTTGTTTGTTTGCTTAAGCCGTTTTGACTGAACCGACTTAATTTGCCATAACAAAAAGGGGGATTTGGCAAAGTTAACTACGGTTGATTTCTTAAAGGAGTTCGCATTTCGAATAATAATTAAATTAGGCCTCGAAACGTCTTTCAATATAAAAGACATCCGACACCCATGTTAATGAACGTCTGTTGTTTCGTCAAGACGTTAAAAAACAAACATACAAAAGTTATTGTCTTTATGTTTTTTAACCCGTTACAAAGTTGTGGTGCATTGTACCATTTATTTGACTCGATTCAGGGTTGCCAACAAAAATAAAACACCAACAGAACAAATAATAATTCGCCAAAGTTTTTACTAAACTCCAAGTCCGGGAATTATTACTTTGGTCGTGCAGAATTTATTGTTTATTGCCCACCCGGAATTACTGCACTTGGTCAGCAAGCGCATCTATGCGACATATTTTATTCACTTTTACGATCCAATTTTATGCGAGATTCTAATAATAAAACGCATTAAAACGAGAAAATGTTGCTGCGCGCAATTATTCATGCCCATTTTACCGGAAACGGTCCGGTTCGATACGGTCCGACAAGGCGCTGATGGAAACTGTCCGTGCCTCTCTTCCTCAAAAAGGGTCTTTGCTTGCTTATCTAAACGGGCATGGTCCGTCCAAGAACACGGCAAACACACAGGGCACCGTTGTCAACGATCGCCAGATGCTGGACCAAGATGAGGAATGACCTTTTGCGATGCGGCGCGGTTTGAGAGCAGTCCTGCTGCGGTTCGTTCGACTATTTCAAGCTAAGAGGCAGTTTGGGTCGAGAATGTTTATATACATTTAGCTAAATTCTAAATAGGGATTTTGTTCTAGTTCGCCTAGCTCTTAACGAGAAATTGTTTCGTTTCGTGTATTTAGTAGAACAAGAAATTTTAATTGAAATTTTCAACATTATTTCAGTTGTTGAAGAAGAGTTTCGTCAAATGAAATCAATTATTTATTTTGTTTCTGTCATATGATGTAGATGTAGTGATTTTTTATTTATAATTTCACGTTTTTGTGGTTGTCTTGAATAAAGATTGGATCGTTTAATGTGCCTAAAGAAAAACTAAGAAAGAAAGAAAAAAATGTAGATTTGTGGAATAGTTTTGTGGTTGTTTAAAGTATCCAACAAAGTTAAAAGTTAAATTGAATATAATTATTTAAACATCTCCTTTTACTTTCTCGTTAATTGTTTTTTGAAGTCCATTAACCTATTTTTGGGCGTTACCATTGGAACTACTCGTACAGCATTTGCGCCAACGTTTTAATGATCATCACTTGGGTCACTTGATGTGGGGTTATGTTTTTTGATTTGCTTCTGAATACCATATGTCCATTCTATTTACTTTTCGTCTTTAAATTTATGGTTCTATCTAACTTCATTTTTACTAGCCTAGTTTTAATACTTGTATATTATATGTATATTGGCTACGTGGCTGTCATTCCATATGTAAGGACAGATTTAACACATGTTTTCTAGACTGGGATTTTAGCTCTCACCTCATGTTGCCGTTGTGGAATGTAAGTGGGTGGTAGCCTTCTTGGGATTGCTAAGGCTCTAGGTGATTGTTGTAGTGTTTCTCCCTTTAGGGCTTTGTACCATCTTGCTGCCATTTGCAAGTATTTAAATTTATTGACCTGTTTTATTATCTTGTTGTTTGCCATTACAGGCAAACAAAACCTTTTGATCTCTTTGGCTATCAACCAGACGATTGCAGTTTTTTGAGGCAAAACAATTCTTCAAAAAAGATATTTGCTTCGTGACAAGATTGTAAATATTGAACATTTCTTTACAAGGAAGAAATAAATCTTTAAAATACCTTTTTTCCCTCAACAGTTTTATATTTGTCTGAGTTCTTTCAGTATTAATGGCATACTTAGAGAGTTTCTTTGACATTTGATATGAGGTTTTGAAAGTTTCTGTAGAAATAATCGAGTTTTCTATAGTTTTTCAAAAGATTTTCTTTTTTTTTTGTTGCCGAGAATATACACATCAATTTCAATCATGTTCGCGCGTTCCGAAAGGTTCAAAATTTGTGACACTCCTAACTGAATAAATTATATTCCCAAAGGATATTAATTTTTTTTCTTCTGACATCAAAACTCCAATTCACTTAGAAACGCGGATTTGCCGAAATAAATCTGGTTTTCAGGGTTTTTTCTTCTTTCAAAATCCGTTGACAGAGTGTACGAGATTTTCCACGGGATTTGCAGTCGTCGTCGTTGTTGTTCGAAGTTTTTTTGCTCAAAAATGAACGCGCGAAAAGAAAATTTCGACATTCAACCTTATTAAATAACATTCAGACATCCGAGAAATGTACGGTTCATTACGCACGTAACAAAGTTTTCCTTGTTTTTTGTTCTGATCTCTCTGTTTAATCAACTTTTAGTTGTTCGAACCTGATACAGAATGTAAATAAGAGGAAAACAACAATGATAGAATTTCACTGGTTGTTTGTTTGTTGAACAAATAACACCAAGCTAAAAATAGAGATATGACAAGATGTAACCTGAGAAAAGATACCTGGTGTTTTGTAGTTTATAGGAATCAAGTTACGAATTTGAGAGTTTTACCATCAATCACGTTAAACAAATTAATTTAAAACTATCGAAACAAATTATCGAAGAGGGGGGCTGACTCGCTTCCTCGATTCAAAATTAAACCGATTAATCACGCTGCATTTGTATTCCTAATTAAATTTTCAACTGTTCGTTCAACTATCAAGGATACACGGTGGGTCTGATAATAACATATCGCTGGAATGAGTTATTGGGCAAAGTTTGTAAAGACTCTTTCTAACCAACATAATGTAGGTGTTTTATCAAAATTCCATTGCTGTGAATGTTTATGAACAAAATTATACTATAGTTAACCCCATTGGCTTGAAACCGCCGTTTAAAATTGTGAATGAACATGTGTGGCAACTTAGCTTTACAGCTTTTAAATGGACTTATATTTCTCATTCCTTTTAAAAGGTTATTTTACGATTTTGCGACGTGCTTTGCAAACTACTTCGTTTGTTTAAAATTTTTGTTAGGGTTAAATTTTTATTCATGTTTGTTGGGCTTTTATATACAATGGGAAAAAATGAGAACATTATTTCAATTTAATTCAATGAAAAATTTGAAAATTCCTTACCCATACCGGTTTAGATGAATTTTCAAATGGAAGTCCGAAATCGAAATTTTCAAATGGTTCTCTTGTACGGAAAAGTGAAACAAAACTTAAGCTAACCGGTTATAAATAACCAGAGAAATGGAGCCGAATTTACATACCAGAACAACGAAAACCAAACAGCGAGACATCGTTTCCTCGCCCTCTTAACTGCACTCCCTAAATTACGTTTAGAAAGTTTTGATATATTCCTGAACGTTCTCTAGTCATTCCGTTTTCCGAATTACGAGTAGATGCGAAACGGGCCAACTTTACCCTACGTCCAGTGTTTTTGGGTAAAAAAAAACCATTAGCGTACGTTGCCAATGTAATATTAACTCACTTTTGTTTTCTCAATGTTTATTTGAAAATATAGTGCTGGTCAGGGCATTTTTCCCTCTATTCTAAAATAAAATATAATCCAACCAGTGGAAATGACCGCACACCTCATCCTGATTGACCAGGCGTGTTATTGGACCGCCCGTAACGCGTTATTGAATTGATTTAAGACCACAATTCGATAGGACAAAGAAGCGGGTTTAGATGACGGAACGAAAAAAGGGGTAAAAGTTTTTCTTCATATTATAGGCCAACTAGCTATGTTAAGACAATAGAGAGGCCTTTACCTATTTTAATTAAACCTAGGAAATGGAAAGTTAAAGAGAAAGAGAGAGAAGGAGAGAGAGAAAAAGAGAAGGAGAGAGTGTTCGGTTGAAGTTCAGTTTTCGACGTGGCAACTTAAATTAGCTTCACTCCGAGACTATTAAATCTGTTATATAGGTTGTTTGCGGATAATGGAATTCGTTAATCATTAAATAAGTTATC
Source organism: Hypothenemus hampei (assembly GCA_013372445.1). Taxonomy (NCBI): domain Eukaryota; kingdom Metazoa; phylum Arthropoda; class Insecta; order Coleoptera; family Curculionidae; genus Hypothenemus; species Hypothenemus hampei. Next base: position 431,605 of record JABRWK010000036.1, on the reverse strand, counting down.
AGAGAGCTATTTTCAACCAAAAGTCCCGTGCTCTAATTTAAACTTTATTATTATCATCATCAACTTGAAGTGGAGGAAAATCATCTCTTTTTTTTTTGGAGAGCACTATCCCCGAAGATGGGAAAAATACGGTTGAGGGGAGAGTTTTAAGACCCCGATATCGCGTTTAGCAGAGATGTGTGTGCGACGGTCAAGTAAAGAGATATCCGATTATGTAGTTGATTTTATTTGCGGGTATTGGGGACACTACGCCGAAGCTTAATCGCTCGTAGATAAATTCACTCATAAATTCGGGTTTAGTGCGCATTAAATAATGACGTTTATTGGACCGCGTAAACCGTTAAAAACCTCATATATCTTAAACCGATGGATTTCGTTATAATTTGATTTGTTCAACAAATATTTGCTATTAAATTACGTGCCTTGATATTGAACATTAAATTATTTATGGAAAAGTTGTCTAATTAATTCCATATTTCATTCTTATAGTCAAAACAAATAGAAAATGAATCAACATAATATAGTTTCTTGATTATCGAAGTTATCAGCATGCGTTTGACATGGCTAATAGGATCATTTGTTTCTGCAGAAATAATCAGTACTCTTGAAGCACGTTGTTATAAGAAAATTTTCATAAAACCCGAATTGAAAGTTCAGTACCTGTAACGCGTTTCTTTCCCGACCCACTTTTTCATCATTTATAAATGGAATTTTATTTAGTTGTCACAATGTTTGTTTTCAATTATTCTACGTTGTTGTTAACAAAAAGAAGTTCAATTTACGATACTCGTTGCCGTATTTATGTATTTTCAGCTGAAAATAAAATTGTGGATGAGATATCTTGAATGATATTCTAGATTATTTGAATATTATAGCACACTAAGGCATAAAACACATCACTAAGATTGATGAAAATGATTTCATGCTTTTCCACATAATCCAGAAGGATAACATATTACTCTATGACAAATCAGATCATCATTGGGTTGCTAATCTGAATGCTACTTCTTATCACGGCTCTTCATAAAGTCTTTTAATAATGATTTCAAAATCTGTTGGAAAATGATATAGAGTTTGCAGTTGGGGAATAGTTTGTCAAACATACGTTATGCGGCGTTTACATTGGTTCAGTTACTTGTACTAGTCACCTATACCAGTAACTTGTCAGGCTAGTTATTAGACGCAACTAAATGAATACAAGCAAAATACGTATGTTTTAGGACTTGTTATTGACAAAGCTAGTGGTGATACATGTGGCATTTTTACTTTAACTTATCAGCCGACTAGCCTCATTGGGGTATATATTGGTTTAGTAAAGAGGCTAGCAGAAAAGTTCCGTGCTAGTAGGGATAAAAATCACTTAGAAGTTGCTTGCAAGTGGTAAGTAAATAGCCCTGGTGGCTCATTCATTTGCCTAGCCAGCCAATTTGTGTGTAAGTACTGGCACAATAACTGTGCGAAGTGGTTTACATTGCATGAGTAATTCTCTTGCAAGTTAATGGCACAAGTAACTAAGCCGTTTACTATCCCAATGTAAATGCTGCATTAGAATGTTACCAACAGGAAGTACTAGCATTAGTATACCGGTGAACGTGATACTAATTGAAACTTTTTTTTAAATCCTGGAAAGATAGAGGCTTTCCAAGATTGAGAAGAAGAGATTGAAAGTTTTGGAAACTTCTTTGGAAGCCAGATAACCAAATTCCTTCTTTGCCTGCCTAACGTTCAAATGTTTCTTCGTAGGAATACTTTTTTACATCCAACTGTCAACTAGTTTTGCTCTTCGATGTTTATGAATATTTTCTTTTAAATACATCTTAACAAGTGCAGCTATTGATAGAAATTCAACTTTTCATCATCCATCTTTGTAACTTGGTGGTATTGAAATAAGACAATGGGCATTCTGAGAAGCTTTCTTACATATCCATTTTCTTATTACTGTTCCCTCTCAAATTCTATGCCTATTTGAATATATGTTTAACTAAGAACATGAAGATATTTAATATAAGTTAGGATTCCAATGGGAACTATAATACGAATCTGTTCCTATTGGAAACCGTTTGACTAAATGATGTAAAAAGGTCGCCCTTTTTTTTGAAAAGTCCTAGGATTTACATTCTTAAGCCGACTTTATATCTTTTGGCGAACGTTTGCTCTTATCAGACGAGTCTGATAAACTGTTTAGTATTTTTCAAGTTTGAGAGGCTTGGATTTCTGAGCAAGTTTCCGTTATAGTTATTCTTGAGACATTTCTTTTTATTACTTAAAAAGACAGTTTTATTAAATAACGTTCATCATTCCTATAGTAATATCTTTTACCTGTACCACCTTTTCTGTCTATTTTAAAAGTATAGATTTTGTTATTTAGCATCGTTTATTTAAATTAAATTTTTCGTAAGATAAATCTATCGAAATACCAACAGAAACAAGTAATTTTCTTGATTGCAGGGAGATGCTCACGGGCAAGTCGAAATATACATAGTCGTCCTTTTCATTGGAGATTTTCCAACATTTAAGTAAGTATAAAGTATATATAATTAGTTTTAATTAAGTATTCTAAGACTTTCTTTAAATTTATCATAGGGAAACTTGCTAAATCTTAGAACAGCTTTAAACTTCAAAATGTATTTTACAACAATTAAGCTGTACTAAACAAGAAAAAAAAATTCTCTACAATACTTCTCGTCCCACATACGTCACATTTAGCCATAATATCTTTTTTTCTAATTGAATTTTCTCGCTTTTCACGCGTTAACGGCTCGAAGGCAATCGATTAAAGTTCGCCAAAGGTTTGACAGCTGACATCTACATGGCCGTTACCTTAGATAAATTGCTTGTAACCTCTCAATTACTAGGGGGTAATTGATTTTTTAATAACACCCATTGTGGTATGCTGCAACCCTCGTTAATACAATGGAAAGATTCTCTGCACAACAACAAACTGACGGTTCTATAGGATGTTCTAATTTTGCTGTATTTATGGGTTTTCTCATATATTCTGAAGGATAGAAAGATGTCGTGTTCAGGACAGTTTGTTATTTTTTTATAGAACAAAGGATGCGGCAAACAGATTTTCCCTAGAACTTTTTGTGTATGAGACACAAGACGATTAAGAAAATTTATCATTTTGGGACTTATCTTGTATATTATGTCTCTGATAGTTGAACAAAAATATACAAACTGTTTCTTACAGATCTTTTTACATAGAAGCTAGTATATAAATCAAACTTACATTATTTTAAATAGAACTCCCCGTATATTTTCTACTTCTCAAATCGTTTTTCAGTTAATTTTTTAAAAATACATAAATTTCTATAATAGTTTCTTATAGAACTCTTAAAAAGTATAAGCTTTACTATTTTAGTACTTTTTCATTAATAGACTGTAGAAATTGATTAGTTTTCTTTTTGTTTCTTTTTGTTTCTGGTAACCATTAGTTTTATATAGTTTAACAAGGAAGATTTAGTTTCAATTTATCGTCGTGTTTCATTCTGGTAACAAAACATACTCGTACATGAGAAAACAATATGTAGCTGATTTCTGACATATCCAGATGTATATCACTCCTCAATTAATTGATAAAATTAATTTGGCACAATTCAATAGACTTTTCCAACAGAACAGAACTACAGCTCATAATGGATAGATTGAAGATCATACTTGAAAAACATTTGAGATTCTGATTAATTAGAACATTTAAGTCAATTAAATGGCAGCACAAGATATCTAGTTTAATCGGTACTATACTCTTTCTTGTAGAACTATGAAATAATAGCCGACTTGATATTTGAGATGTATCAGGCGTTTAGAGATTCAGAAGTAAAACCTTATCAACTTCAAAATGTGCTAAAAGCAATAAAAAAAGTGTGCGAAATTATTTTAGATAATTTGTTGAATTTTATTCTTATTTAGATATTTCTTAATTTAATTTTCTTAGTCTCTTAATAAAAATCTTCTAAATGTACTGGTCGATATCATAAAGGCCATCGTTTTTAGATAACTACTAAGTACGTCACTGGTTTCTATGTAAAGTGGTCTTTAAAAAGCAATTTTTACCTTTTCGATTAGGAATCAAAGACCTGAGCTACGAGGGAATCCCAAAATGGCCCTTTTTCACAATCGCCCTGGATTCACAAAAACAAGAAGTGTTAGGGAAAGTTTGCTTGCAGCATCTTTTTAACAAAAATGTAGTACCATGTAACGAAGATCACGTCTATGTATCTTGCATAATAAACAAGAAATCTTGTAAATGTAATGAAATTGGGACATACTGTACATTGCATGACTGGAAAAATGTTTTTCCATTTTTACGAGGTGCATCGTTTTATACAATATATGGCCCATGAGGCATGTGCCTATTCTCCTGACGGCTATTTTTATTTCATGCTGATGTATTTACTGCAAGAAAATTCAAAACAAATAAATTTGCCTTATCTGCCTCATATATTCGTTCCAAATTGAATTTTGGTTTTGAATTATTCGTCCTGTGAGGTATGTTTGTTGTTCGATTAAATTTATTCGACGAGGTTGTTAATTCTTTCTTGTGGGTGGAGAGAAAAAAAAAGAATAAAATGACACACACGTACGTTGTACGTACGAGTACACACGATTTCCAATAAAGCGGAAAATCGAAACGACTTGAGACGACATGTTATCGAAACGATTTTTGCTTATGACTCAATGTATTTTTTTTTTTTTTTGGACAGTTTCATATTGGATTTTTATAATTTCCCTGCTACATATGGCTCGTTCAGTTGACAAAAATGTGATTAACGTCATGAATATTCATAGTTCCGTTACCGTTACGATTGTCATTTATATTTTCCTTTAAATTTATTTTCCATGGAAGAAAAGGGGGAGAACATTCGAATGGACACGGTGCCACGTATTCGAAGACCTTTACACATTCGTTGGCCGACTTATTCAATAATAGATCTCCAGGCCTTTTTAAGATAAATGAGCTTCATTGTCAGTTCGAGGAAAAACGTAAAAGGTTATTTTAGTTCGAAAACACAGTTTCGACATATTGCAAAAACACGTTGATTTGGGTCTCGAGAACTATGGACCCCATATTCGACAGTTTTTCATATGCCACCCCATTCATAAATTTATAAATTTAAATCATCGAGAAAAGCGTTTGAAGTACATACAATTCGTTCGAAGTATAATTAAAAATTTACACAAAGAAAAACACATTTTACTGATAAACTGTTTTGGTTCACTCGCGCGCGCGAGTTCGCGCTCCCTATTTTCTCTTCGACTCCTTTTCTCTTTTGCAACGGACTATAAATTTCAACTCTAATTTTCAACTGGGCAAATGAATATATCTTGATTACAAAGAGTTTTACAAAAGCGTTACGGCAGGTACCTTAAGATGAGCGCTGATGCACATTCATTATTTCCCAGTTCACAAACAGAATAAATCTGGAGGGAGATCTTTTTCGCGAGCGTCGACTTTCGAATTAAACAAGCTTTTGTTTTCAGGGGCGTGCCCAAGTGTCACCATATTTTTTGAAACGGCACTGATTCAAAACGGTCCGCCACTGGTTTGAACAGTCGGCATTAGAAGTGACATAAATTCGTGCAGCTTTATAATGCGGGCAACATCGTTTCGCCTCGTTGATGCCGAATAAATTACTGAAGCTTTTTTGCATTGGATGATGCATATTTCAAAAAATTAGTGAGCGTTTGACACTTTCATCTTTTTAAAGAGTCTCGTTTTTTTTTTTATTATACAGGGCCGCATTTTTCGAACAACCGTTTACGGCGCAATGGCCATTGTCGTTTCGTTCATTTTTGGTGGGTTTTTATGTTCAAATGACCGTGGAAGTTCCAGTTTAGAATTTAATTTTTAACTTTACACGTTAATACTCTCTTTGGTGATAATGGATATTTTTCTGTTACCATGTACTGTTCAAGTATTAAGATCAATTAATAATCTAAAGTTCCGTTATGTCGATGTCAGCTGTCAAACCTTTCGCCCCTTGGCAAAGTTTCAATGATTGGTTATTTCGGATGAAATTAGTGTTGCGGAAATCCGAACCGGAAGTTTGATTAGATTTCGGGGGGAAGTAACGGTAACCAGTTCTTAGTAAATTAACGGTTGAGGACCGGAAGTATTCATTTATTAATCAGTGAAATGGCTCTCGAACTGAACCCGGCCGCTCTTTCTCTTTCTTGTTCACTTGCTTTGCTGTATAGTCGATATTCAGGAACAAATTTTGTAAAAGTGCTCATATTTTTGTAGTGAAGCAGAAGCGTGTACGTAAGCGTTACATACTTCAATTTTACGTACTTTCATCCGTTCGGCGTATCTGTCGTTCATAATAATGCTACAGCTCGAGCTACAAAGGTTTCGATATTCAATACTTGCAATCCACTCGACGTCCCACGCCCTAGACATCAGATTTTCCAGTATCGGAAAGCCACTTTATAAGCAAAGGAGTTTTAGCAAACCCGTCCATCTAACTTTAAACAGACAGATTAAAGAAACCTTGAATTCCATTCGAATGGAATCTTCAATTTAACGCCTGCAGAAAGAATAATCATTAAAAGGGTGAGTAATGAAGGTAATGGAGTTAATTTAGAGAGCGATAATGGGGGCGGCATTTGTAAAACTCTTTTTCCGGCGGGGGAAAGTATTCCTTTTAGCTCCGACATCTGGCTACACAATAACCCGCATCGCCAGTCAGAAAAAGTGGTCTTTTGGTTTGATGCTGAAGTTCTTTCGAAAACCGAAATGTCGTTCTGACTGGTCGGATGTACGAGTCACAAAGCGTATATTGATTCGATCAAGTGCAGCTTTTTCGTTGTTTAAAAAGGATGTCACGATTATAGCACAACTCTTCTGCCATAGACAATTCAATTTGTTTCTTGGTTATGCATTTTTTTACTCGTTTCCCTCATCTATCTGAAATATTTGTTTTTCAAAAACATCGAGCTCACGCAAGTTTATTTAAGATAAATAAACAATGGGCGTTGAATTACCGACCGGATTTATTTTGTCGTTCAAACAGATGAGTTTTAATCTGATTAAATATTTGAAAGACGCGCGGCGTTAAAGATAAACACTACAGAATAGCGATACGAATGGAAGCTAGATTTATATGTGACAATGCTCAGTCGGCTTGGAAGCGATGCGATTCGATGCTGTTTTGTTTTTATTTTATGTTTGTTTCGGCATAGCCGACATTGATCGGCCGATCAATCAAAGATTTACGAGGATAAAAACATACAAATGTTAATATTTGCGAAACGTAACTAACGTCAACAATTGCGAGTTTGCACACGCGTCGCAATCATTTATTTATCATATAAATTATATGTGCGAAATATTCGTAAATGTCGTACAATTCGTACGAAATTTATTACTGAAACGACGACCAAATAAAAACCAGGACCGGCTCGTTTATTATGTGTAATTAATCAACGGGGGTATGCGGCCGTGTCGGGCATAAATCAGAAGTGGGATTTTAATAAAAGCCACCCCCCACCCCCTTCTCCTCGTCCAGTTTTTTTTGGTTTTAAAAAGGGGCTGGTGGTGGTTGATGGCGGACAACGAAACCGCCAATAAAAATGGATAGAGAAGAGAAAAAGCAGCGACACTACTAAAGCAAAAACGCTAATTCTACTGATTTGTTTTTTTTGCAAATTTTCAATTTTTCCCAGTTGGGGTCACTCGAAGATTAATTGCGAAGCGATTTGAGGCTCTTAACAATCTGACAATGACATGAAGTATATTGTTTGTATAGAAATATATGTGAGGGTATGATAGGTGTTGTGGTGACGTCCACTTGTAGTTTCAATTTTTAATGTGTTTTTTTTTTTTGGAGAGGTCTTTACGTGAAACAAGAGGAGGAGATCTTGAATTGTTTCTTTTTGTGTAGTAAATTTCTTTGTATGTTTCCTACACTTGATCTACTGGTTCCTCTATTAATCCTTCTAAGGATTTTTTTTTCCTGAATACAAGCATTGTGTAGAAGTATATGTGTACCGTATGTAAGTATGTAGGAATGGCGCTGCTAGTATAAGAAGAAAAATAAAAAGATACCACCAAATGCATTCGATTCTGCAGTTTACTTCAGGCAATGTTCATTCGCAATGAATTCCTTTTGCCTTTACTTTTGCCTCATATGGTAACATAATATAATTCGAACAATCTTTGTACATAATTTTGTTCTGTTTTTTTTTTTTTGAAATATCAAAAAACCGATAACAAAGGACGAAAATAAAGATCTTCGGTAATAATATTTTCAACCGATTTCTAAATAATTCCCTCTAGTGCAGATACATGTTTCGAAATTTTCGGCGGGTCGTCTGGTAACGCTTGATCTCACTTTCGACACAACGATCTCTTTAGTGGCTCCAAACCTTTCGGAACTTACTCCAAAATTGATCAAACACTATATTTCATTGAATTGAGATATGATGAGTAAGATTTAGCAAATGTGATGAAATTTAGGAAATGAGATTAGCACCATTTCTATAATAAATTGTTGTTACTTCATCTATTTGCTCGAAATCTTGTTAAAAGGTTCGCCCTGCATTGCGGAAGTATACCTAAGCCTATGGAAGTATCACGGCTTCCACGATGTCACGTCGGTACACATCTTTGTCGATTGTGACCCCTATTCTGCGAAAATGAGGGATGTTTTGCCGTTGGCACAAATTCCTCCACAAACTATTGTTTTGGCAAGTGTGAGCCTTCGCAATGGTGAATAGCTTTTTATCCTTGAAAAGGTTTGAACGTTCCCATTGATAGCCTGCGGCGCGGTTCTCCAGTGTTATTATACACGGTGGCCCATTGAAAATTTTTCACCTAAGTTCTCGTGCGTTTGCAAATACAAATGGAAGAACCCTAGGGCCAATTTTTTTATTTTAGAGGGGGACATTGCATTGGTATTTTTATTAATTAAACTTACACCCCCTAGCTAGAATGTCGCTCACCTTCAAAATCTTAAATAGAAACAGAGGTTGAGTGATACCTTGTTTTGCAAAGCGCATTAAATTCTCTTTCCGACGAATCCTACATTTTTTAAATTGGATTGATATTTTTTAAGAAATTGCGTCGTAAAAAATTTAAACGTCCTATCATTTTCAGTCCAGTAAATGTTCAAAATGTCCACCACTAACCTCCATATAATAATAAACGATCTGTTGAAAATGATATTGAACATTTTGATGTATTTCTGGAGTTGTTTGCCTACATTCGTGTATAATCCGCTAACTCAAATCTTTTAAGGAATTTAGCTAATAACAAGAAATAAAACCGTTTAAAAACAACGTAAGAAGTACTTCTGAATGTTCAATACCATTACAAACAAGTCCTTTATTGTTATATAGAGGTTGGTGGTGGACAGTTTGAACATTTAATTGACTGAAAATGATAAGACGATTAAATTTTTATGACGCAATTTCTTAAAAAATATCAGTCCAATTTTAAAATGTAGATATCGTTGGAGAGAGAATTTAATGGTCTTCAAAACAAAGTATCACTCAACCTCTATTTTCATTTAAAATTTTGAAGGTGAGTGACACTTCCGCCAGGGGATGCAAGTTGAATTGATAAAAATACCAACGAGTTGTGTCCCCCTAAAATCAAAAATTGACTGTTCCGAGAATTTTTCTATTTTTATTTGCAAACGCATGAAAACTTAGGTGGAAAGTTTTCGATGAGCCACCCTGTATATTATTGTTCACGAGAAGGTGGATTTTTCGAAGCTTGTATGGCTTGAGATAGAGCTGTTTCGCTATTGATACAAGTCTCAGGAGAAATTTTTCACATGGAGATCCTCGGATTCCGGAGGTCCGCTTCCTGATGACCTCACGTTGTCTGGAAGGGTTAGCGGTACATTTTGTCAACAGCTAAAATGATCGCCTGTATTTCCAAGTTCGTTGAATCGCCGAATTACATCGGAAACTGTCATTTTAGAAACACTGAGCAAACGAACGGTTTTATATTGTCAGATTCTTTGATGAAACAATCTTAATAGCAATACATTTGTTTGCTATTATATAGAATTAAACAAATCAAACATTATTCAGCTACGGTACAGTATAATGGGGAGTCATGCGAGTTATTTTGTGTTACCCGGTATTTATGACATTATTTTCCAGACAACCTGTATGTTGTTTAATTAAAATTTCATAATTTTCACGCACATTTAATTAAAATCGAAATTTGTGACCTTTTGTTAATAATGATGTTCGATGATAAATATGAATAGTAGCGACAATGAAGGTATTTGTTATCCTATTATTGGAAAATTCGATTTTCGTTACACAAATCGATATTGCCATTATGTATTTATGATTTTTTCTATTTATACTAAAGGCCCAAAGGTCTGTATTACGTAACGGAAAAGCTAAAATATCACTTTGAAAGTTTACAATTCCATACAATTTCCTAGACCCGATAAGATAAAAATATTCTTGAAATATCGCTCGGTCACGACTTTCTCCTTTTGTTATTTAGAAAGTTATTCTTACATAAACGTCTCTTCTTCAGCGACCAAACTTATTGCCCGAACACAGAGCTCTCCTTCTCTCTCTCTCTCTCTCTCTCTCTCTCTCTCTCTCTTTCTCTCTTTCTTTCTTTCTTTCTCCATTCTTTCAGTTGTTTCAGTTTCCGTAATAACGGAGTCATGAACGAGACCGCCTTCAAGTTTTCATTATTCAATAACGGGGAAATAGTCATTGGATTTTTTTTCTTCTGTCATTGCTTTCCCATTTATCGAACATTTCCGAAGTAGATTTAATTATTATTAAAAGTGCCTTTCGTTTTTCACTATTTCAAGGAGTATAGAATGAAAAACTTTTAAATCATCTCTGAGCAACTTCTTGTTCCATGGAACAATAATTTTTTCAATTGCTTATGAAGTATCGACAAGACAGCATTCTGAATCGTTGTTATTGAAATTTTTGTTTTATTTAAGAAAAAAATGATAAATAATGTTAGAATAAGAAAACTAGGACGATGCTCAAGTATCGTTTACCTATTTGCGAATTTCCAATTGATTTTTCCAAGATTTCGAATGTTATTTTGAATAAGTTTTCTTCTTGGCATAGTAGTCGAAGGTTATTTTAGAGCAAAACAAAAACATAGATTGGAAATGGGAAAAGGTGTCGAAATCCTTTGCAGCTTTAAAAGTTTTATGAGAAGTGCAGTTAACAAAGTTGTTGCAAAGACGGCTTTATGTAGATTTACAGTCGGTATTACTGTTTCTTAGAGTTTTCCCCATATTATTCAGCGTTTAATCATCTTCGCCGGCTTACGGCGGATCAAAAAGGGATTTTTACACTTTCTAACGGGAATTCGAACGCCGTTACGAAACAATCTTAGTGAATATTTTTTCGGTATCGTGTACGGAAAGTTCTCTCTGATTTCAATATCGTTTGCTTTTCTGGATATGCGAACCTGTCGGATCAAAAGACTTCTCCAATAATAATATGCGGTGTTGGGAAAGCGTTTTCCATTATGCTTTTCCATGAATAATGAATTACACATAACATAATTTGAAAATACTTACATATTATAGATTTGAGGGTTATTATTTTATGGTTAATGAAATATACGTGATTAGTTCAGCTAAGGGGGTGCTCCTCCGGAGGAGCGAAACATTAATTGCCTCCAGTAACATAATTTCTAATTTTCGAATTTTAACAAGCTTTAACTTTCCCGGGGAACATCAAAAGTTACTGCACAAAGGATATGTTGCGGAATTTGTCTTTATTACTTTGCAAATTTCGTTAAGGGAACATTTTAGTTGGTTCATACTCCAAACCCTCTTTCTCTATCTCTCTTAACGGTTTAAATAAATCAATACAACAACAACAGCCAAAGTAAAAGAAGTTTTGCCTCGTAATTCCAAGTTTCTAATTTAAGTCGAAGGTTTAAATGTCGGCTTTACGGTTGAAACGAGTCAATTTGTAATTCTAGAGGTACATAAAACTACGGTTTCATGACTGAAATTGCATAATCGAAACTAGTTCTGCGAATACAATTTAACTATCGCTCAATAACTGAGTTTAGTTGAGATTTTCGAGAATTTCTTCGATTTCTTGAATGTAAATATTTGATTTATAAGAATGCTTTAAATTTTAAGGGAGTTTTTGAACTTTTTTTTCGATCCTACTAAAATTTTGTTCGGATTATTGGGTTTAAAAGAGCAATTTCTATATTAATTATTCTGATATGAACTGGTCTCGAAAATTTTCACCTAAAATTAATAAAATATTTTTCATTTCACATATAATTTATTTGTTTGAACAGGCAATCGTTTATTTATTGAAATTATCGATTGGTCAGTTTAATTGTTAAAAACTAATCTTTTTGCTACGTATATATTATTACGGCCATTGCCTCATTAAAATTTAACTAATTTTTTACGTTAAATTTAATATTCATATTGGATGTGTGCTGAAAATTACCTGTTACATTTGGAAAATAATACGATGTTGAATAAATGTTTTTAAGTAAATTTTTTTTCTATAACACTGACTATTAGGGTGTTACTAGAATATAACAGATTAAAAGTCTTGTACTATATGAGAATTTCCACTATTTTCTTACCATGTTTGTCATTATTTATTGATGTTTATTTCCTTTTATGCGTCTAGAAATGTAAATTTTCCACCACGGTTCATGTATTTATCTGTCAAGTTTAGGGTTTTACAACCAAATGCCCTAAGGGTGTTTGGACTCATGACACTGCAGCTGTGTGGTCAGAGAGGGTTCTTTCACCGAGCCCTTGGGGCAGTTGTAAGGGCTTTAGCTTGGAGAATAAAATTAATTCTTAAGAAACTACTACAATGTTTACTTTCTGCACCAACAAGATTTCAAGCTTTTATTCACCTTTATTATATCTCAATTACATAATTCGAATACGTTTTTATTAAAAACAATAATGAGTTTTATATATCGTGTGACCATGCAAGTTGACAAAATATTTTTCAAATAGCAACAGAAAAAACGAACAACAAGCCTTAAATCTCGGCAATTCTGTTTCGATTTTAATTCACGAATTAATTATTTTCCAGCCCTAGGGAAATTGTTTTTATCTCGGCTGTTTATTCCGGGCTCTTTTCAAAAAACAATTAATCCCGAGCAAAAATCCGCCTGTTTTTCCCATCCCCTAAAACTCTAACATCGAGCTCCTGGGAGGAAGGGGGCGGCGGATATTAAAGGCCACATCCTATCGATTGCTTAAAGTGTATTTATGTAAATGGATATGTTGGTTTCGGTTGCATGTCGATAGTAATTCGCCATCTATATGTTTCGTCTGCAAGTTAAGATTTAAAACCTGAAAATTTCGTAGTTGTTTATTTGTTTTTTCTTGGTTCTCTTTACTGCGCCATCAAAAAGGAAATCGTATCAGGCAGTCAACGGTCACGAAACAAATAAATCAAGTCTCGTTTTTATTTGTCAAAACTTTTTCCGTGTTTTTCGGGGGTTTCGTGAAAACGATTTACTTTAAAAAAATATATATTACCGATGTAAGTGCCCTTAACTGTCATAAAATAGAGTAAATCGTTACCGTTTCCTGGCACGTTTCTATCTCTGTTCCTGTCTTTCGGTTTCACTCGATCATTTTCTGTAAAAGCCCGCCAATGAACCTCGAGGCGTTCTCGTTATAAATCTACATGTATGTACGTGTGTAGTGGAGATTTTCAAGTTAAGGGGGTCCGCAGACCACCCCCATTCTCCCCATTTAGGTGGACCATTAATTCGTAATCCATCAATTTGAATGACGTCCAGTGCTCTGAACGCATCCCAATGCGAATTGGTTTCATTTAAAGAGACTCACGTACAATAATACTAATAAAAACAACAATTTATATTTTATATTTGCAGAATAGGATAAAAATTATACAAAGTGTCGCTGAATTATGCTCCCAAATCTAGACTGATAAGAGACTGTTATTCCAATGTCTTTACAAAGTTTTTAAGCCAGTCCAACTCAAAGAATTGGATACAATGTATTCAATTCATTATGTTATAAGGGGGTTGCCCTACGAAGAGGACGTTTTGCGATTAGTGGAATACAAGAAAATACAAGAAAATATTTTACATTCCACGCAATATATTTTATGATTCTGATTACGAGATAAAACTTAACACATACTGTTTCAAGAGTACACAGTTACCTTATTAAGTACGTTACTGAAAAAAATTATTTCTAATCAAACTATTAAGGCCTAAATGTTATTTCTGTTTTTCATTATTATTAGTTGTACAATATGACTAAGTATGAACTGTGACTGCAAGGAGATAACTATTTTTGAAAACATTCGTTGAAAATACATTCTTTGTCATTTTATATGAATAACAAACTGGCAAGTTATTATTGAGACTCAAAAAAAAATGATATTAAAATGCAAAAATCAAGTTTTGGCATAAAAATCAAGTTAGCTCTAAGTTTAAATGAGCTTTCCATTACTAGAGTAAGCTTCGAATAGAATTCTAATCAATATTGCTCATCCAATTAGCTCTGGAAGTCGTTTTTATAATAAAAAGATAAACAAAGAAATGGATGATATAAAAATTGAATTAATACTGTTTATTAATGTATTCTTCAATTTTTTCAATGTAGAGGTTTTTAAACTTTTTCGATTGTGCCTCAATTTCGTTATTACTCGGTAGATTTAATGGGAAAGGCAAGATGAAAATTCTAAATGGAACCAATGTTTATTTTTCATATTTTAGTTATTTTTTCCATTAGTTGTTGCGTAATACATTACTATTTCAATTAATTTTGCATAGAAAATATAAAATTTTCACAATTACAAAAAGACGCCTCTTTGGATTAAATGTACCTGTTTTACTTAATATGGTTCAGTCGGTATAAAACGGTATTATTTTTGTAGATTAAAAATTATCAAAAAAATCATATCAGGCATGTTTGGAATTTTCAAATTTTAAATTGAAATATAGGGTATTAATTAAGTACGTAGATAAACTTTAAGGAGTGAATCTTTGAAGAATTTTAAAATAAAAGTTCATATTGATATAGATCCGTAACGACTAAGTTCTCGAGATATAACAGAATGTTCACATTAGAGATTTTTATTTAATTTATGGAGAGAAACGAGTTTGAAATTTAAAATTTCAATATAAAAACAGCAAAATTAAATAGTATTATTAATAATAAACTAATAATATTTACAATAATTGTTGAACATAATCTCCATCTTCGGCAATACATACATCAATTCGCCTTAACATTGGTTGGTGAACTCTTTCAAATATACGTTTTGCGTTATTGTCCAAAAATATAAAAAAAGACTGAAATTAAAATTTTAATTTGAACGTTCTGTATCTCGAGAACTTAACCATTGCAAACCCATATTAATATGAATTTTTTATCTTAAAAGGTTCACCCTGCAAAGTTTGTACATACCTAATTAACACCCTGTATTTCCGCAATACTCCCTCTGTCCGAAAATATGGTATTTTATGATATATTTTTGTATACCAAATGAGGAGCGTCTATGCAAAACTGTGCATGTCCAACATATGTTTAAAATGAGTTAATCATTAAGTCTAATAGAGTTTCTTAAACTAAATCCGAATTTAATATCAGAATTGCTCAAGATTGATTTTGTTGTATAATAAATGTATTCGAAAATATAAGAATTCAAGCAAAACAGCACATTTTATATATAAATAGCCTATATCGGAAACCGTTTTTATTGAATAACTCAAAACTACCTTTTATGGACATGTATAGTTTTACATGGACGCTCCTCAAATGTATACCATATTTTAGGACAGAGAGAGTAACTAAGATTTAATATTTTAGCATTTACACATCAAAATATCTACATTTTCAGGAAAACACGAAAATCTAACAATAAGAGCCGATTTGTCATACATAAATTCATATACATATTTAAAAAGGAATATACAGGGTGAGTCTAGGGAAAAAAACTAACATCGTTTTTCAAAAATTAACGGAGTTATTAAGGAAAATGGAAATAGAAGATTTGGCAACATTCATCATTACTGGTGGTTGTAAGATATATAGCTGTAATTATGTTTTCGGTAACTAGGAAACTGACAAAATACATACTGCATCAGCATAACTTGCCGATTTGAATTGGGCATTAGGAAGTGAGGTTTGATCATTGATGAGCAGTGGATGGTGTCATTCGAAAGAGGGTGTCGGGTAATTTCTAACCGTACTTCTTTAATAATAATAATCCTTTGGACAAAGCCACAGCATGCATTTGTTATAGCGACAACGAATCGTTACTTTCCTAACGATTAGTTCATCGTCGCTACGCAGCGAACTTTCTGCACGCACTTCAATATTACCGCCGGATTTCGTATTCCTGGGGAGCAATCGATTGTTATATGAGTAAACACATTCAAGGAACATGGAAATATCGAAAAGAAAAGATCAGAAGTAGAGTGGCTTACGAGAAGCCCAAAAATTTAAGACTGTAAAGCAGTCTTTTTCGCAATCTCTTCAGCACTCTGTATGCAACCATGCAACTTCCCTTAGAATTTCCTTCACAGATCGATCAGAAATTGCAGAAGCAGTTGTATGCTTCAGTGCAGAGCGCCAAGGAGATCGCGAAAAAGATTGCCTTATCATCTCGATACTTTGAACTGAACTCGTAAGCCGATCTATTCCTGATGTTCTCTTTTCGACACCTCTTTCCATTTTCATTGAATGTGTTTACGCATACTTATAACAATTTATATCCGGCCAGAGCTAATATTAAAGTGCGTGCGGAAAGTTTGCTACGTAGCGACAAGCGAGTCATCGTTAAAAAAGCAACCATCTGCGACAAATACACGCAGTTGCTTTGTCCAGAGCATTATCGTTACTAAAGAAGTACGGTTAGAAATTGCCCGACACCTTCTTACGAATGACACAATCCGTAGCCTCCAACGGCCCAATGTCGCTTCCTAGCGCCCAATTAAAATTGGCAAGTTATGTTGCCACACCCTTTATCTTATCTGTTGTAAATAACGAAAGGAAGAAAGGTTGGTTTTAGACACTTGAATGGTAAAAATAAGAGTTTTATTGAAATTTAAAGAAGATTTTCAAAATATTGTCCATTTACTTCAACACACAAGCGTGCGCGTTTCAAAATCAATCAGATACTATTTATTTAATTGTAGAACATAAAAACACCAATGAAAAATGCAATTGCAGAGCGCCTACGTTGAAAAATTGTGAATTACAAATTCAAAATTGGAAGTTTATGTTAAAGCTTTCCTATTGCTTCCAGCCCCTACTAACCAGAAGTACCGAGTGCGAGATTGTAACGTTTAATAGTCTAAAGAAAACTGGAAAATAAAAAAGTTAACTCTTAACTTTAACACCTCAATAACTCCGTCAATTTTTCAAAGAGAATTTTTACTCTTATTTTTCTCACACTCTCTGAGGATTGCCCTACCACGTATTGTAGAGCTGATCCGCCACTTAAGACTCACCCTATAGATATGAACAAAGATATTAGGGTTTCCGTAATAAAAACTTAACTTTTGTGTAGTATTTTTTTTGACGCACTCCCTAGTTGCAAATAATTAATTTTAAATTGTAGATCATATAACCTTAGCTTTAGGAAATGTTTTTCAAAAAATAATGTCGTATATATCATACAGATCGTGTCACCTTACGGGAAACAAATTGTATAGGGTGTTGAAGAACACTGCTGCCAAAACGATATGGGTAATGGATTACTCAAATATATTTATGAATTGCTATTAGCCTTATACTAGATGCACTGCAATAATATTTCAGTTCAGTTTTCATATTATGTAGGGCAAAAAAAAACAGAGTCGCTTTCTATGTCGTATTTATTACGTCATAAAGAGGACATCGTGCACCACGGGGGGGTAATGTCTTTGTTAATGGCAACTATTATCGGTCCGATTGCCAATATTAGTGAGCATTGTTATAAATGGAAACGTTCGATAACGTTGTTTTGTGTTGATGGGTCGACTCGTTTAATCCCCATCTGAATGGTTTAAAATCGAATTATTTTATCTCTGGAAATAAAAACAATATTATTTTACGCTAATGACACGATTTAAAATTAAATTAAAACAAACAAGCGTTCGATTTGCTCGAACAAAACAAAAAAAAAATACGAATTGAAATTTATTCCTGTTTGCAAGTCAGTTAAGGGTCCATTGAAATTTACGTAAGCGGTTTACCGATGAGAAACTCTCACATTGAAATGCGCATTTATTTATTTATTTATGTATTTATTTAATTGGAAAGCCATTTGTCGAATGAAGTTATTAAAGGCCGGCTCCGAATAGGGGACAAAATTGCCCGAAAAATTACTGTTGGAACGCAAAGAGAAATTATGGTCGCTGTCAATCATCGAATTAGTCTTTGCCAGTTTTTTCGTGTACGATTTAATTTGGGAACACAAAAGTCCCTATTTTTATCTCGCCTTTTCATTTTCACACAATCTTAACGGAAGTAATAAAAAAGCAATAAAGAGACGCACGAAATCGACCTTCATTCTTTCGTCTTTTCTTATCGTATTCACGTTCACAATGCTAATTGTTTCATTATAATTTATTCTGCATATAACGATTATTTTCTTAAAAATGTGACATCAGTCACAACTTAATTTAAAATAATTATTTGAGACAAACATTAATTGTAACTCAGTGACTTTTAGAAAGTTTCATAAAGATATAGTGATGGAGTCAGTATATCTTTATGAAATTCACACAGAAGGTAATTTCCAAAAGTGAGAGGCATTAAATTTTAAAGTAGCTTAAATTGACGAAAATAGTAACTTTCTATGAAATCTATTGCATAGAACTAAGATGACCTTAAGGTGTTAACGAAAATAGAATACTACAAGACATCGTAAAAGTAGAATTTCCCATCACAAAACTACGTGATAAAATGGGTAATTTAGGAAGTGCCAAGTTAAGAACAGAGAAAACGATGTTTCGGGAGCCACGATCGTGATTTTCCATTTTGGAATTCAATTTTGAAACGGGCTGCGACACCCCGGATAAATACTTTGTCTTCAGACTAAAGCCCCGCTATATTAGAACTGTCTCCACGTATGCCGGAGAAATATTAGGTTTACGAAACGTCGCCGTACATTCGAGTCTCCCGGGGCCAAATTACCGGCAACATTGCAACATACTTGTCACTTTTCCGTGTCGTGCCAACTGTGATTGCAGTTGGATATGGAAAATTCCATCCTCCATGGAAGAAAAAAAGCGGAAGAAAAAATATTACAAATGTTATTTACAACGTACCAGAGCGAAACAATAAAATGTAAATCAAAGCGCGAATACGTCCCTGGAGACGTGAAACTGAATACAGGGGGAGCGGAGACAAGGGTTATTTTTTACCCTACGGAGATTTTATTAAAAAATTCTTTAGGTTTTTGGGACATAAAAACAAACAACTGCGGATCCAAGGTATGCCCTCTATTAAATGTCCGACGAATGGGTGATTTGTTTCTTGTCAAGTGTTAGCGATGGAGGCTGATGGTTTCATGACGAAATCAGGTCGAAAAATCACCCTTAAAACGTTATTAGGACAAATTTAACTTAGAATGGTCAGTTTGAACTGTATTAAAGGGCTATTGTTACACGGAACACGCGAGGCACGTACATGAATGGCAAATTTTTAGAAAGTAAATTATATTTTTGGAATACGATTTCCGTTCCGTTCTGTAAAGAAATATTTCATATAAATGTCTGCACTTTTGCTTATAATTGAATGGCAATCTATAGGAAAATATATAAAAAGTTTAGAAAATGGTAAGAAGCTGGAACAGCTCAAAAAGCACTTAAAAAAGTAATTAAATTCGCTAGAATTTTAAAAAGATTTTTTTTTTTTTTGAGTTTTTATCAGACAATTTCACAATTGATTCGGAAATATACATCAACCGCACAAACCGAGTGCATTTATCAAACAGATAAGGTCCCGTAGCTATAACGTCAGCTTAAAAGTAATGAAACTCTTTAAAAAAAAGGGTCTTCCTAATCGGTGTTCAACTTCAACGTTTTCAAGGCCTTTTAAATGTCTTGTGCTATTAAAAACTTCGGCTTTTGATCGAGCATGTTTTCCGTATGCTTAAACCAACTTTTTGAAGAATGTTTATTGCGTTTCCACCAACTTAATTGGATAACGTTGCTCCACAATATGTTCCAAATTGGTTGTGGATGTATTGATATCTCGGAAACCATTAAATAGGTAAAACATTTGAATAAGGAATGCTTTAGACAATTTAGTTTTAATCTCAGTGACGTTCAAACAACGATTCTAGTTTTGTTTTTTTTAATTTGGAGTTATCTTTAAAAAACTAAAATGTTGTATTTTTGAAAGTTTCTTATAATTTTCTTATTTAAAAACACATTTCATATTTGACAAAAAAAATATATTTAAACTAATTTTTGGGTAGACATCGATTATTTAGTGATNAGAACTAAGATGACCTTAAGGTGTTAACGAAAATAGAATACTACAAGACATCGTAAAAGTAGAATTTCCCATCACAAAACTACGTGATAAAATGGGTAATTTAGGAAGTGCCAAGTTAAGAACAGAGAAAACGATGTTTCGGGAGCCACGATCGTGATTTTCCATTTTGGAATTCAATTTTGAAACGGGCTGCGACACCCCGGATAAATACTTTGTCTTCAGACTAAAGCCCCGCTATATTAGAACTGTCTCCACGTATGCCGGAGAAATATTAGGTTTACGAAACGTCGCCGTACATTCGAGTCTCCCGGGGCCAAATTACCGGCAACATTGCAACATACTTGTCACTTTTCCGTGTCGTGCCAACTGTGATTGCAGTTGGATATGGAAAATTCCATCCTCCATGGAAGAAAAAAAGCGGAAGAAAAAATATTACAAATGTTATTTACAACGTACCAGAGCGAAACAATAAAATGTAAATCAAAGCGCGAATACGTCCCTGGAGACGTGAAACTGAATACAGGGGGAGCGGAGACAAGGGTTATTTTTTACCCTACGGAGATTTTATTAAAAAATTCTTTAGGTTTTTGGGACATAAAAACAAACAACTGCGGATCCAAGGTATGCCCTCTATTAAATGTCCGACGAATGGGTGATTTGTTTCTTGTCAAGTGTTAGCGATGGAGGCTGATGGTTTCATGACGAAATCAGGTCGAAAAATCACCCTTAAAACGTTATTAGGACAAATTTAACTTAGAATGGTCAGTTTGAACTGTATTAAAGGGCTATTGTTACACGGAACACGCGAGGCACGTACATGAATGGCAAATTTTTAGAAAGTAAATTATATTTTTGGAATACGATTTCCGTTCCGTTCTGTAAAGAAATATTTCATATAAATGTCTGCACTTTTGCTTATAATTGAATGGCAATCTATAGGAAAATATATAAAAAGTTTAGAAAATGGTAAGAAGCTGGAACAGCTCAAAAAGCACTTAAAAAAGTAATTAAATTCGCTAGAATTTTAAAAGATTTTTTTTTTTTTTTGAGTTTTTATCAGACAATTTCACAATTGATTCGGAAATATACATCAACCGCACAAACCGAGTGCATTTATCAAACAGATAAGGTCCCGTAGCTATAACGTCAGCTTAAAAGTAATGAAACTCTTTAAAAAAAGGGTCTTCCTAATCGGTGTTCAACTTCAACGTTTTCAAGGCCTTTTAAATGTCTTGTGCTATTAAAAACTTCGGCTTTTGATCGAGCATGTTTTCCGTATGCTTAAACCAACTTTTTGAAGAATGTTTATTGCGTTTCCACCAACTTAATTGGATAACGTTGCTCCACAATATGTTCCAAATTGGTTGTGGATGTATTGATATCTCGGAAACCATTAAATAGGTAAAACATTTGAATAAGGAATGCTTTAGACAATTTAGTTTTAATCTCAGTGACGTTCAAACAACGATTCTAGTTTTGTTTTTTTTTTAATTTGGAGTTATCTTTAAAAAACTAAAATGTTGTATTTTTGAAAGTTTCTTATAATTTTCTTATTTAAAAACACATTTCATATTTGACAAAAAAAAATATATTTAAACTAATTTTTGGGTAGACATCGATTATTTAGTGATGATGTTCCGGCGATCACAACAAACAAAAAAATCGATCTCTAATCCTTTTCAATTTTTTTTTTGTTTATCGTGAACGTTATCTGGAGTTCATTAAACATTAAAAATTACAATTTTTTTTTCATTTACAACATATTACATATATGTATTTGTCAAAAGAAAATACAAATAAAAAAGCCGAAATCACATTTTATTCATAAATTTGGCTAAAATACGTAACGAACTAAATGAAAATAATTTTTAAAAAACTTTTATTTTATTTACTACTTTGAGTTACTTTACTTGTTAAACCGAATTTACACGTGTCAAATATCTAAAGCAAGTTGCAAAATCAAATTGCTAAATTTAGTTACTTGTGTGATGTAAACAACTTGATTTAGAGCTTGAGCAAGTAAATAATTTAGCAAAATGTTTAGTCAAGTAAATAGAAAGAATTTTTTTATTTGGGCAAGCAACCTCCCTAGCCTTCTTCTTAGGGAGGCTATAGATTTAAATAAAAAGAACTTGACCAAGCAGTTTACTAACAATAGGTCATTTACTTGTTCAAGTATTAAATCAAGTTGTTTATACCACACAATAAGTAAATTTAGCAACTTGATCTAGCTACTTGACACATGTAAATTCGTCTTTATTCAAAGTGATATTTATCTATGTCGATGCATTTTTGACATTTTTTAAAGAACGGTCTAAATAAATCTATTTAATGTATTTCTATTGACATTATTTAAAACTTCTAGTATTCTCTATTGTAGAACTTGTATTTATTATTTCTGGATAGAAATCTAAAAGTATTAGGTCGAGAGAACGAGCCGGCTAAGAAACGGGGGGGCCATTATTAGGAATAACATTTTCTTTAAGAATTCCAAAAAAAAATAAAATTTTGAGTAACTCTTGTTGGAATTCAATTGTTTGAAAGTCATCATTTGAAATGCTTTAATTGCTGGATTTATTTGATTCTGTATTTGTATTTGACCATTTTTTTTCTTCAGTAATTTATTAACGATTAGGCTTAAATGTTCAAATTTTCTAATGGAATAGAATAGTGTTTTGATGAATTTGAGTAATAAGAAGTTCAATATAGATTTTTTTTTTGAAAAGTAAATTGTTTCTAAGCACATTTTTACAAAAAAAACTTCTATACCAAATTGGCACATGCGCTTTGGTAGAAAATATACCTAAATTGTGTTGGTAATGAACCATGTGGACTTTGCTCGAATATATGGTCATGGCCAACAGTATGAGACACCCTATAAAAATATCTGCATTTAAACTATTTGTATCCTAAGGGAAAAGGCTTACCATTTTTGATTAACGATTTATTAATTACAAAAATAACACTAAAAAGATAGTTGTGAAAAAACGCATTATTAAACAGAGATAAAATGACAGGAAAAAGAAAAGACTGAAATTGTCACTGTGGAAGAACAGGACAAAAAACCTCAACCATTATTACCATTGAAAAGAGAGGGCCTTTAGAACCGAAAAATATTATTAAGGAACTGCTGAAATACACCAGAGCCATCCGTAGTTACTCATTTTTTGAATGACGCACAGAAATAAAGTTGTCTCATGTTTCTGACCATAGCTGTAGCTAAAAACCTTTATTTTCTTTTTTATTTTCAAAAGTAATCTAAACATACAAAAAACAAATTGCTTTGTTAAAGAAGTATGGCTTTCAAAAAACAAAGTACTCATATCGGTGGCTTAATCCGCATATCATATAAATCCACTTTTTTATCAAAAATAAGATTTTAATGTCATCCTGTGGTGAATCTTCGAGTCAATCATCCTGTAAAATTGCAGAATTCTGGGTGTATTAAAAAGCGACCAAAATGTTTAAAAAAATATGTTTGCATTACACGCATACTAATAAATATCAGTTTTTTGTCTCTCCTGACAATTTTGACAAAATGGAGTTTTGTGGTTTGCAGCCAACGAAATGTAAATAAGTCTTTCAGAACACGCAGGGCAAAAAGTATAAACCCTTTTAACTTTCTTCATTACGTCCTTCGCTTTCTAAATAGTTTGCGTAACAAGATGCAGAAAACACCTGCCGTGGATTTGTTTGTGCTGTAATGTAGACTGAATTGATTTTCATATTCTCCGTGGTTGTCCAAATCCAGCAATTCATAAAACACACTTTCGTAAAATTCCGTAACGAGTAGGTTCTTTCCAGTTACTTTTTAGAAAATTGCCAAAGCATTAACTAGAATAATGTTTGTTAATACGGTTACGGTACTATTTCATTCGATGGCGTGCTGGAGAATTGTAGGAAACTTTTTGATCTCATATGTTAATAAAACCTTTAGTCGTATAGTATTCCATTAGAGTTGATGATCTTAAAATGGACCTCTTTTTGTTCGAACTTTGACCATTTCTGCGATAGATTTTGCTGTCAAAAATAAAGTATAACGCTTATCCTTCCATTTTCAAATTGCTATTTTGTATCTTTTAAATTTGGCACTTAACCTTATTCTCTATCCTAATCTTAAAATTATTTAACATTTTAACGTAGTGTACCAATTAAATATGTTTACTGTTTATTGAATTTATGTGATAGTCTAATGGTGTCCATTCACGTACAGTTAATCTGTAGTACAGATCTGACGATTTTCAGAACTGCAGTTAATTTTTCTACATACACGTACAGGCAACTGGCAGTTCTGTACCTGCGGTGTCATATTTATGACAAAAAAACGTTAGATCTATGAAGTTTTTTTATGTTCTGATTGTCAGTTCCAATCTTTCGTTCGTGGACTGCAAATTAACTGTATGTCAATGGACACTACAAGACTTATTTGGGGTCCGGCTATAAATAACCGGACTAACGTTATAAAACTTTTACTCGTCACCAGTTATATCAGACACATTATCGCCTGCAATGTATTCCCCTTGGCGATTCCTGTATACAAACTTTCCATTGCCCAAAGTAATTTGAGCTGAAGCTTGAAGTTTTATTGTGTCAGCTTATTCAAAACCTTCCTCGCGTTTTTTTCACTGCGTTCACACTATCAAATCTTATCAGATAGTCAGTCAACCTTATTACATACAGGTTCTGCCTGTCCCTCGTGAACAAGCAAGAAACGAAGACTCAATTTGTGGAAGAATAAATTTTAGTTGCTTCATTAAGACAATGCGCCAGCTCATTCCGCTTTGTCTGCGAAAGCGATCGTGGCAAAGTACAACATAACCGTATTAGAACATCCACTGTACTCGCCCGACGTAGCCTCTGTGTCTTTTTTTATTTTCCAAGGTTAAATCGCAACTTAAGGGGATAAGATTTGACAGTGTGGATGCGGTGAAAGTAAATGCGACAGAGGTTCTCAACAAGCTGACATAACAGAACTTCTGGCATTGTTTTGGACAGTAGAAAATTCATATGCAGCGGTGTAGGGATCGCCAAGAGCACTACATTGAAGGCGATAATGTGGCTGATGTAATTGGTGACGAATAAAAAGTTTTATGACGTTAGTCCAGTTATTTAATAGTCACACCTCGTAAAATAATTATAGGTATAGAATGTTCTGTCTGTATGGGGAAAAAGTGCAATAAGTTCCACAATAACTCTTGTGGCTAAAGGCTCATTAAAAATGTGTACACCATTACCACCACCACATACTTTAGGCGAACCCATTTCCATCCACATAAAGCTCAAATAATTTGACAAAGTATTTGTGCCTCTTTTCTGGAATGTATTGAGGAAAGCTTTATCGACTTCGAAATGGAACCACTGTTTAATCAATCCATATCTTTTCCATTCAATTTCAAGTATGTCGAAAATGCCCATTCAACATTTCCACAAATGGACCAAGCTTATATAATCTGTCACCTTTTAGAAAGTTTTTGTTATCAGAAATATGTAAAAACTGTAACAAAACCTCAAAGCGGTTTATATTTATTTTCAGCTTAGCTTTGGAATTTCACTTTTATAAGGGACCTTTTTTTTTGTAATAATCTCTAACCGTGGATTTTTAATCAAATTCCATTCAAATTATAATACGAAAAAAACGCATAAGTTCATTCACCTCTATATTATACCATTTACAATTACCCAAAATAGAATTTTCAGTGATTGACTCTTCAGCTATACCATTCACTATATCTATTTAATTCTTTAACTAGTAAATTTTGGACTTCCTCGTTGAAAAATAAATGGATGAAATCAATAGGATTGCCACTTTTGTAGAAATTGATTTTTTTCCTCAAAATCTTGACTTTTAGAAATGGCAAATTCATTTAGTTCTGTAGATATACAGGGCGTCCAGAAATTCAGCTGCTATAGGGAAACGGGAATTGTACTTGAAAAATGATTGAGAATTGTTCCTATAAACTAGGGTCCGGAAATGCTTTTTAAGGGAACTACGGCCCTATAAAATGGCGTTCCAAAAGTGGTTTTTGGTTAATTACTCTGGAACTGCTTTAGATTTACGTTCCACATTTGGTACACGATTTACCAATGATAATTACTATTTTTAGTGATTAGAGGCCAGTGAATATCACATACAGAGTCGGACTGGGGGCAGAATATCTATATACAGGGTGTTCCTTAATGATGTGCGGATATTTTAAGGAGGGATTCTACATGAAAAAATAATGATAATTTGTTATATAAACTAGGTTTCAAATATGCTCCCTTACGAAAATACAGGGCGTCAAAGTTAAAAAAATAAATCACATTTTCTTTAATATTTTTCGACTGCTTCGAAATAAACTCATGAAATTTCGTATACAGGGGTTGCTTAGGATGAGGAATTCAAATTTACTGACGATTTGGGTGTATCTTCTAGAGGGCGCCACCGGCAATGTTTTTGACCCTTTTAAACCGTTGCAACTTTTTTATGGTATCCTGTATGCCATTGTGAACTAGAAAAATCGATTCTTCCATCTTTTCTACTTAAAAAAGGTATACCACATTGAAGTCGCTAGGAGCAACGGTTTTCGAGAAAAACGCATCTAAAGCAGTTCCAAAGTAATTAACCAAAAACCACTTTTGGGATGCCATTTTAAAAGGCCGTAGCTCCCTTAAAAAGTATTTCCGGACTCTAGTTTATAAGAACTTTTCTCAATAATTTTTCAAGTACCATCACCCGTTTCAGTATAGCAGCTGAATTTCTGGATACCCTGTATTTAGAAACTTCTGTGCACACTACATTATTATTTCTTTGAAAAAATTGAAATTTTTCACTTGGAATTCTTGTAGGTGAATTAGGTCTGCTATTGGGTCAAGTATAGGTTCTATTTTCCTTTTGTCACTTGACAAAATAATGTGTGGACTACTTATACCTGACTCACTTTCATCTACATTGAATATAGAATCTGTATTTGAATCTTCATAGATGTTTTCTATATCATTACGTTCAAAGTTGCTGGTTTCGAAAATTTGTCGAAATTCCCTCTCAGATAGATCTCATATATTTTTCATAAATCACTTAAAATGAAAATGACTTTTTACTATTGATCTAATTGTCTAATGTAATCATTATTTATAGTTCTCGTTCCGTACTAAAAATAACAAAATTTTCAAAGCCTAATTTCAGAAATTTGAGTAATTATGATTATATCATTCACCTTATTTAATGTTACTTTACAGTCAACGTTGTAACTCTAAAGTCAAAAAAATGATAATAAACTTAATAGTATACTACCATTTATTGATAGATCTACTTATACTGACTTTTTTTACTAAATATCATCCTATAAAAAAATTACTATCTTTATTCTCAACTCAAGGATACTTTTTGTTTCTCAGGGACCACACCCACTAATCGGCGTACTTAAAGACACGCTAGCTGCGGTTATGTACATTCATCGGTCGAGTGCGCGTAGTGGAAGTGTTATCTTTTACTACTCTTAGGTTTCTTTTGCAACTATAGAAATTCTTTGTGTTATTTTTATCAACACTTGAAATTCTTTGAATTTAGTCAAAGTTCGACGATTATTGTCCGGAGCACGTGTTCTAGTTAGTCTATTAAGTCAACAACCAGTACAAAGTATTTTAAGATCATTCAACGTTAACAAAAGAATGCATTAGTTACAGTGTTCGCTATACTCTATTATCGTTACAGATAGACTAATAACTTCCTCAAAAAAACCCTTTTAAAGCAATGAGGAGGTACGACTTCGTAATTGGCTACCGGCGGAAATACGATTAAGCTTNGTATAAAGTTTTCTGTTTTTTTATTCAAAATTTAAGGTCTTCTGTGGGCAATACCAAGTGACTGAGGAATATAAAAACCATACAGTGGATTAGTCTTATGTCTCCATTCTCAGGTTACCATGTGTCCAGTGAATATAAACAATGATAATTTTGGGCCAATTTTGTCCGGCAGCTTAATAAACTTCATATGGAAAAATGCAAGGTGTCTTAAGAAATGTGATATCTCTGGAAGGGTTCAACATAAATGGACGATTAAAAACAAAATACTCAGGAGACACCCGCCTACATGACTGCATAGTTCTTATATACCTCAGCCACCTGGTGTTGCCCATGGAAGACGTCAAAATTTGATTAAAAATAAGACACTATTTACCCGCACTGTATAATATGTAGATTGTATTTTTTGGGCGTCTCCTCGCTATAGGGAATTCACCCATAACAGGGCTACAATTGAAAAAAAATCATTCAAATCCGATTAGTGGTTGGGAAGATATTTATTGTCAAAATTTAGTGAATTTTCAAGTGATGCGTTAATTTTTTTGCGGAGTGTATTTATAATTTAGAATACGATTTTTCTTCTAACCGTTCTAAAATACACTAAACTCCAATTATAACGTTTCCTCTATAGACTAAAAAATGAGTAATCCATAACCGGAAGTACGTTATATCCAGTAAAAAATCGAAAGTATTTTTTGGCCGGGACCAAGGAACTGAGGACATAAAATCCGAAAGTATATTATATCTAATGTCTATATTATTATATGTATGTACATTATAGACGGAGTTTACTGTACATATAATAATTAAATATTTACTTTGATTTGATTTATTATCGCAATGAAATAACTGAACATAACTGTATGTTACTTATTTAGTACCATTGTCAGCGTTAAGCTATAGTCGTAATTTTACAAGCTGGCTATGACGTCAATAGGTGTGAAATTAACGTATGTCTCTTTTAAATAATGATTATATTAGTTTTCCAACCTGATATTAAATAACTCGACAAATCTAAGGTCTGTTTTATACATTTAACATAACGGCCGGTATACATAAGCAACAGAAATAGTCGCTTCTTCTTGACTTCATTTTTTTACATTTCGTAAAATGTCAAAACATTTGAAATTAACAGCTGGTATTGTTGATTATAACGCATTTTAGAATAATAATCTTCAAATTTTTAAATAAAAACTTAATTGACAAAAAATGTCAAATATTTTTGTGACATTAATTTTCAGGCAATACAGTCTACATCAATTCAAGACGTAACGTTAATTAAATTTTTTTTTTCTAGACCATTTTATATTTTTTAAAAAGAGATGAAAAATAATGACGTCATACCCAGCTTGTAAAATTACGATATATAAATATTTGCTTTTAAATAAATTTTCTATATGCATGATTTTCAAATTTCGATATTCAAATATGAAATTTTATATTAATATTATACAGGGTGTTCTTGAACTATGATGTCAAATCGATACTGATAAGAGACTGTCGAAAAATAACAATAGTTTACTCAATAAACTATTGCCCTAGGACCCGACATTTCCGAGATATAGAGGCAAAGTTCAAATTTTTCTTCATCAATTTTGAATTTATATTAAAACTACTGGGAATTTTGGAATGAAAACTGGTGTGTCTATGTTTTTAAATGCGAAAAATTCTGTGAACTGAACTAGGTTTTTGTAGATTACAGACGGCGCTAGTTATACGTATATTTTTATTTAAAACTTTATTGAGTTTAGATTTATTGCCGAAAGAGTTCAAACATAGTAAAGAACCATTAATTTTACATAAAAAAGGTACTTTTACTAAAATGACTTAAAAAGATCCGTTTTTTAAGAAAAATTATAATTATTAAGCTGATGTTGCATGCAAATTGTTAGGGTGAATTGAAAGTTACACTGGTTAACAAAATTTGTGTTTTGTCGTATCACATGAACTTTTCCAATATTTTTTTTATAATATGGAGTGTCGTCAGCAAAAGTAAGCAGTTTTGATTTTTTTATCACTCATGAATTTGATTTGCTGATGAAATGTAAATTTAAAAGAATGAGTCTAACGAAGAACGACTCTTTCAATTATAAGGATTTTTGAAAAATTCCAAAATAGAATACTTCCCTTATTAAAAATTACCAAAGTGAGGAAAATTTAAAATTTCCTCAAAAATTTTCAAAATAAAATCTGTATAATTTCGCCTTTGTTTTTTGAAAGCCAGTTCAGCACAAATATAAGAAAAAAAGTTCGGATCATTAACACACCTTCGCGATTTGTTCACATAAGCACAATGTTTGACTAAAACAAAAAAATATATGTACATATATACGGAGTGTCCCGTAAATGTCACATAATAGCCTCGCTACGCTATCAGAGGGGGCCCACTGAACGTGGAAAAAAACATAAAAAAAAATCTTTTCCAAAAAATGGCCGAGTTATAAGCAAATAACTGAATGTACTATGTGGCAATAATTAGCTCAATACTTGGTTTTATATTATTGAATATATTTTTATATGTATTAGCGAATATTATTCCAATAATAATAATAACTGTGGCTAAATGCTACAATAGAAAAACGTTCGATTGAGATTTCGATTTACATTTAAAAAACAATTAATCATATTTTAAGTTTTAATTAAAAGCGACGTAATTTTATTTTCAACGCATTTCATTGTCAAAAAATTACCTGTAAGTATCTAGGTACAATATTGCCGATGGTGATTTTTGTATAATTGTGTTTTCTGTTCTTTTGTGTTTGTCTGCTACGTAATTTAATTGTGTGTTATATCTGTTCTTTTAAGAACAAAAACTTTGTCCTCTAGAAGATACAATTGAATCGTTAATAAATTTGAATTTCTCATCTCAAAAACAACCCGAATATAGAATGCACCTGAAGACTTAAAAATAATAAAATTAAAAAAAACATTGAAAAGAGACATCGTTTTATTAATAGTATTTTTCAAAGTTCATTAAACTATGTACTAGTTTTTTCCGTTGACACTTCATGTTATTTTGTATTTGTTAAAAATATGAAATGTAAATTTTATCAAAACATCAACTAAGAATTTTATCTTCTGAAAATTTTAAATTATTCTTTAAGATTTTTGCACAAGTAGACAACACCGTCACTTCCCCTACCTTGACGTCATTTATGACGTGTATGCCAAGTTATATGAATTTTACTTATATAGTCATTGTTTTTTGCGGCCGTTCGTATGTGTTTATTGCTATGATTCCAAAAATGAACTTAGTTGTGTTACAAGAAAACTAAGGGTGATTGAAACAAAATAAGTGTATTTTTGTAATTAGATTAGGTAGTCAAAACATGATTTCACACCAGAATTCATGTGGCATGACCATTATTGTAAGACGTTCTAAAATTTTTTTTTGCTATCTTTACAAAATGTGTAAAGCTTTTTCCTTGTTGCATAACGCTATTTCCCTGTTTTTGTTGATAAAATGTAAGATAGTCAGGTAAGTTATGAAGGCACTTTTGGATAATTTGCATGCATCATCAGCTTTAGATGCGTTTTTCTCGGAAACCATTGCTCATAGTCACATCAATAAGCCATACTTTTTTATGTAAAAAATGTGGAGAAAGAGATTTTTCGAGCTCAAAGTACTACATTACGATACAAACAAATTTCAGCGATTTAAATGTGTTGTAATTGTCGCATGAGGCGTCCTCTAGAAGATGCAACGAAATCGTCCATAAATTTTAATTTTTCATCTCAAAAAACTCTCGGATAAAAAATTTTATTAAATTAGCCTAAGGTGATTGGAACATATTAAAGAAAATGTGTGTGTTAACATCCTGTAGCTTAGAAGCGCTAGGTCTTAGGGCAATAGTTTACTGAGTAAACTACTTATTCTTCGATAATTTATTGCCAGTATCGATTTGGCACCCTAGTTCCAGAACACCCTTTAGTATCGATTTAATTAATCTCTCAATATGACATGTAGTATCTGTAAAATTTCTTGTAAATTTTTAATACATTTTCTATTAAAAATATGTGTATATTTTTATGTTATCTGTCATCTAATCTGTCGGTATAGTTATCGTTATGCAAACAAGTTATGTATAATATACATATAGGGGAGAGTCGAGTAGCCTCGACCGGCGAGTACCTCCGACCATCAACGAGTTTAGCTATTTTACCATAGATGACGGCACGAACAATGCTCTAACCGAGTGCTCTATTGATAGAGCACTAAAATATAAATTGCTGGTGCCGTCATCTATGGTAAAATACTAAACTCGTTGATGGTCGGAGGTACCCACCGGTCGGGGCTATCCGACTCTCCCCTACATATTATATGGAATTTACCTTTTGTTTCTTTGTAAGATGGTAAAAGTGATTTTTGTGAAAAGCTGTCACATTAAAAGCTCTTAATGGAAAAATACGTTATTAATACATATGTAAAATCTGAATTTTATTCCAGTTAATAAATTCACACTTCATATAGAAATTTTATGTAAATCCACTTGTTTTTCCACGATTTCTCATACATTTGGCAACCGTACAAAGTTTAATTCGAAAAAATACGACTTCAATTTCTCTTCCTCGCCAAACAAGTTTAATGTACTGCTGCCGGTTCAAGGTGACGTAACGAACACGTTTTTTTTTATTCGTTTTATGTTGAAGGTGGGGCTCAAAATTAATTTGCAAGAAAATACTAGGCGATTTGTTTCGTAAAAACGTTCATTTCCCGACACTTCGGAATGGGTTTTAACCCTGTTACAAGGATTTGAAGACGAATGTGACAAATTTTCAGTCGAACACGTTGTTCTAAAACGAGGGGGGGCTTATTGGCAGCAACCGGAAGAATAATATGTACAATTTTACAAGAGAAGGTTTTTTAAACTTTCGGTATTATTCAAGTTTGAAAAGAAAGTGGAACGAGAAATTCAGGATTTGTTCTTCTCAGGGAAAAAAATAGCGCACACCAAAAGGATAAATAATAGAATCTTGTTCGAAAGTTTCGTGTATTTTCCTTGAATAAAATAAAACGATCCAGGGTGATGATAGGAAATTAGCTGGAAAATTCAATATTGATTTGCATTAAAACGGATTAGAATTGTGTGTCTTTTTTTTTCTTGAATCAATATTTGATCAGCCCGCGTTTCTCACAAAAGACCACCTTATAACCTCTTTAGTCTATACATATCCCCTTCTCTCGACCCCTCCACAATTCAATCTTCTGAATTCCAATAATATTCATGTCAATTTTTCGGGTGTATTTCGCTTCGTTAACTCTCATCCAAGAGACAGTTTAATTTTTCTTCATCAGGAAGGCAAGGTTAATTTTATTGACATAGGGTCATATTTCATTTCGTCTTCTTTCCATCCGTCCAACTCGATTTCCTGAAGTTCCGGATATTTACTCAGCTATCTTTATTTACGTTTAAAATGAGCCAATTAAAATGAAACCCTCCACCGGGCAACATATTTTCTTTCTTGGGGGAGGAAATTTAATTTTTCCCAATCCACCTCCTCAACCAAGAAGAAGGTAATTTAACTGGATAGGAGCAGCTTCAAATTTAACGATGTAAAAGTAGTTCTCAATTTTGAATGGATTTTTGTACATTTATTTATTGGTATAGTATAAAAAATATTGTGTATAGAGGTTGGCCAATTTTGAACGGTGCAATCTAAAATTAGAATTACTTTCAGACAAAATAAAAAAATGTATATTTCATTAAAACCTCCTTTGGGCTTGACATTTACTTGTGGAATTCAACGTTGAGAAATGTCCACTTCCAAAGGATTGTTGAATAAACGAAGATCGTTCATTATTCTAACACAGGGAATTTTGTTTGTTAACATACGAATTGAGATGGAAATGACGATAACTTGATGAATATTTGGATATTCATTCAATTTGCATAGAATGAAATTACAAATAGCCTTTGTAGTCACGAAGTTTTTCGGTCAATTGAAATTTGTAGAAATGTAAACTTTTTTCAGAACAGTTTGTAGAGAGATTCTCTTAATTGTTGAAAATATTCTGTGGACAATTTCAAATCAGCGACTACATTTTCCCCAACACTTTTAATATTTTATTCTGAACGAGCACTTCTAACATGCTGAGAAACAGGTTTGTTTGTTTTTCATCGTGGAGCGAAACAGTGCTATTCGGGTTAATTGTGAGTTTTCAAGGTGTGTGATTTATACCAAAAAACGGAGACAATTTTCTAAGAGCTTTCAGAATTGACGACCAATTTTTATACAGCATTTTGATCAATAAAAGTCGTTTCTCACAATAAGTATGAAATGCTTCATAATAAATTTTCTAGGTCTCCCTATAGAATTGTCAGATAATAACTGCCAAAAAGGCGGCAAACCAAAATGACACCATAAATAAGTTGTATGTTTGTTAGTTGGCCACCTTGTGTAACCTCCAACTTTAGATCGATAAATCGTTATAGTTAGTTAGATCCGTGCCATAATAAATATTCGGTAATTTACTTTCGAAACGCCTTAGTTATAAAATACTCGGCCCGGGATTTCTTCGTTATAACATTTCCGTTTAGATTTATGGCCTATTTGGTTACAAATTCACTTCTCTCCGAGAGGTAAAATTACACGATAATTAACTGGGATTTATTAACCGTTCATTCCCACTTGAAAACGTGTCTTTGACACTCGACTGCCATTTGAACCGCCCTATTTCTTACCGAAATTTAATCAGATTAGTTGTTGTTTCAACGGTAAATAAAGAAATCGTCATGTATAAAAATTGAGATCAGACGAGGTTGAAAAATCAACAGAATATATTCAAAATAATCCCAAAAAAAATTTGCGGTCCAAAGGACTGAGTTACGGTTGCTGTAGAGACACGTTCAGACATGCAACAGAATATCTTAATGTAACCGCGTCGCATATCTGGTAACAGCTTAACGTCATAACGTTCCATCGATTGTCGATTTTTTCCGGTCATATCAAAGTGATTTTATACAACGGCAAAAATGTTTTGTCTTAATCTTTTGCCTCCTAAACAATATTCAAGATTTATTATTTTAATGGGAAACACTATGTAAGTGTTATGAGATTTGGCAATAGAAGAGACTAAGTTATCAAGTAAGAGCTAGAGAAAACAAAGCATGTCCCAGATAAATACATAAGGGTCAGGGACTAGTTCCATATAATGTTAGATTTCAAAAAAATTATTGGCGATTTTAACCCAATAATCCAATCCTTTGCTCTTGATCGCCTGTTTGGTCTGAACGTACCTTTAGATTAATAATTGTAATCTATCATAAGAAATGATAAGTTAATATTGTCAAAAAAAACAATTTCTATAAATGTGTACAAAAATATTCTTAATAAAGGTTAGTTATTTCAATATTTATGTCCTCTAGCACTGATAAATTCAAAAGCCATGCGTTATTACTGAACACATAAATCTACATTTACGAAAGTCTTTCAACAAAGATTACGATTAGTACTGTCAAAACCTTATTTATAAATTTTACACAACAACACTTCTATAACGTTCTATATAGTTTCCCTGAAATGCAATAACTTTATCCCAGCGGTGCTGCCATTGTTCAAAGTCATGACAGAAGCCATTCTTTGAGTCTCTTCAAAATTGCCTCTAAAGCCTTAACAGTATTCAATTCTGTCTGAAGGCGTCGTTCTTTAAGGTCTTTTTTTGTCTGAGAAAACGAGTATTTGTGTGAATAATTGCTGCTCCAGTATTGATGGTTTCTTCAGTTCGCGCAATAACTGGAGCACCTGAATCTCCTTGCAATTCACAGCTACTCCGATCTTCGGTAAACTCTTTGTACTATCGGAAACAAACATATAGATAATTCCCCAAAAGCTGTTTTAATCTTGGAAAATGTCTGTGTTGGTGATTTTCCTCGTCGAATACAAAATTTATTAGCATTTCTTTGTTCTTTTTGTTCGTATTACGATGTTTAGAAATGCGTCAACATTAATTCAACTTTCGATCAGATAAATAAATTGTAACAAATGTCATTTTGCAAAATGAAAGTAGCTAACTTGGATAATATTTTTTGCTTTTTATCTTTGTGCAGCTCGACGTACAGGACCGTATTAAATTTCGTCCTAGTCTTTACTGAAAAACCTTCGCAATTTAACTTCAATATAATGAAAAGTGGCAGGATTCGTGGACAAAGTATGTTGATAATTTTTTAACTAGATTGGTTTTCGCAAAAGTAACTATACCACATTTTGATCTGACTACACCATGTGTTCAGTTTTTAGGTTATTTTGTAGTCCAATCAACTGCTCTTTAGTTAGTTCAACTATCTCAGAAAATGAAATATTTTAAAATAAATATTATAGAAGTGATGCTTTTTTACTTCTGCAATTCCAGATTCACAGGTTTTTTCAACGTAACTGATTCCTGTGTGGTATCTACGTATTATTAAAATAAAATTGCAAGTTACACGAAGGCGTAAATATTAAAGGATATACTTATCGATATCCAGAATCGATAGAATATTGTAACGCCAAGCTATCGTATATCCAGTGTATCCAGCATGTAGCAATGCAATAATGCAAAGATATGCCACACGTCGGTATTAGTTTACAATATTTTGGATCTGTTTATGTTTAAATATTTTTGATCCAAACATAAAAAGGTGATGCTACATGACGGTGTTCTGGTGCATCTCGAATTAAATCCTATTGCATGTTGCACGACGATGTTCAGTTGCATGTTAGTATTCACCCTGAGGGTTATTTCAAAAGGCATAGAAAAACAACTATGAAGTCTTTCAAATTTCTATTTAAAATAACAAATTCCCCATATGAGTGTTTCGTGGCTTAAAGCATATTAACAACAGAGCACCTTGGAGATTTATATATGTACATATGTGTGTACCATCGTAATCCACTAGGTCCTAATTTCTATGTAGGTTCATTTTATTATTGAACATTTAGGAACGGAAATTACGAATTATGCCACCGGAAATTAATACAAATGCTTAGACTAGGCAACAACGTATATTGCACAGAGGAATATTTAATTGTTATAATAAATGTACCAGAATTTCTAGATAAAAGCCAAAAATTTCATTGTGAGTGACAGTGCATTATTATTGGTGTCTCTCGCTCACTTTTTACCCTACTAAAATATTCGTTTTGCATTCGGCATCAGATACTATAAAAGACCCGGGAAAATAAATGGGGAATAAATGTTTTTCGTTGGATTACCTTAACTGATTGTGTGGAGGTCAGGGGAGTGCGCTCAGTTTTTCCCTTTGAAAGGTCCTGATTGTTAAGTCAATCGTTTTTCTAACGGTAAATCCTTTGTTAACATACCTTTTGTTGTTGAAACTTTCGACAGTTGGACGCGTACTAATGCTAAGCTGTTTCGTATGTGAAAAGGAAAAATGGAAATTTCAATACAAACTCAACAAGACTAAATTTTTTTTCCATTTTTCAATTCAAATAAGAATATATATACCGAGGAGATTTTTGAAATAACCACTAGTCTTAAGATTTGAAATTGAATAACAGAATTTGATGAATGAATAATTACTAACTCCTAGTTGATGTACTGTTCTTTGATGGTCCTTATCGTTTGGATAATTTGTCAATGAAAATTTATTCCTTTTTTAAAGCGAAAAAGGTATATCCTTCCCATTCGTTCACTGGAGGCAGAAAATTTTCCGTACAAGAGTGATGATTAATGTATTTTGCCATTAGGCGTCTTTTTCTCCAAAAGAATTTAGTCAAATAATTTATGAGAGATCCCTCAGGGGGAAGAAATCAATCAGAACTTTAAGCCCTGCGAGATTCCCGGACGGATTAAATAGAAATAGAATCGAGTAAGGTCGATGGTAAGAGACGCCAGGCATTTTTTTCTTCTTCTTTTCACCACTTTACTGATGCTCTTGATCGATGATAGCTAAATAATTTGTGAAACACAACGTGTATGGGTTCGTGTACCGTAACATCAATCCAATGAAAATGCTTTCAGAAGGGATTGGCACTATTAAAAATTAATAAGCGTTAAAACCCCCATGAGTGATAATTATCTTAATCCAGTGATTAATTAATAATTTTCCACGTGCACGAGCAAAAGGGAGCCAGGGTCCCTCAAAATTAAAAATTCATTCTACTAGAAAATTCGTACCGGTGGAATTTTTTAAGTGGCCTCCTCCTTCGGGAGAAGGGAAAACAAAAACAAAAGAGTACCTACTGGCGTTTATCCGAACGACGACAAAGACAAATGATCCGCCCAGTGTTTGTTAAACTAATTCATTAATTTCAAACTACCTCTTTTTCTTGTCGAGGAGGGGAAACAACATCGCGAGGTCTCCTAAACAAATTAAAGATTCCGGACAAAAATTTACGTCGAAAAAACTGCTCTTTAAAATTTAATCGTCTTGAAAGTGTTCCCGTTTTTCTTTTGTTTTCTTATAGGAATTCCTTTATTTTTTGTTAATGCGATTGGAGGTCGTTAATAATAAAATTGAATTCAGATTTAGAAAAAAAATGTGACATAATCAACGAAACTTTTTTCATTTAACATATTGGTTTTTTACTACAGGTTGAGAGAAATTATGGAAAGAAGGAGCATTTGAGGACAATCATGAGGTAGTATGACTTATTAGATAGTATTTATATTTAGTTTAGAAGACTAAAGTGTTTTATTATGTCATTAGGAGAACGCATCATTTTGTAACAGTTAAACTAATAGAAGTAGATTGCAAATTGCTCTTTTCTCCATCCTGATTCGGCTCTATGCAATTTACATTTGTTTTCATATATGAAAAAATGTCTTAACATAAAGTGGGTTATATTATAAATCGATAAAGGGAAGCCCTGTGTTCAAATTTAGGAATAGTTTATGGATGGTATAAAAATGTTGAATTGTTATTGAAACAAATATTTTCAGTTAAAAAGTTATTACAGTTACCTATCATAAACTCTTTCCATACGATTGCCTTTAATTTAGACATAAAAATCTACAGTATTTTATTGAAAAGTTATTTATTTTTTTTTGAAAAACATCCAACAACTGTCTTTTTTTTGTTAAAATCTGAAGTTATACAACGACTTCCAATTTAAACATCAATACTCTGAGAGTGTTTGAAAAACTAAGACAAATAGTTCTTTTAGAAATGCGTCCCATTTCGCTACATGTTGAGGAAAATTTAAGAGAAAAGAAAATGAAAGCAAAATTTCCCATTTTTACGTGTTGATTATCATTTTATTCTTGTTTGAACGTCTTTCAAAGTAATTGTTCAAACTTTTGCGTTCTTGCAGCATTACAAGCATTTTAAAGAAATTATTGTACATATAAAAATATAAGTTCGAGGTTATTTTATTGTAAATGCTCGAAGTTGCACATTTTATCGCAACTTCCCGTCCAGATCAACTGTATTTAACAATGTGTGGCGTGTGTTAATCTAAATATACCTACCTTTAAAAGGCAGAGTAGCATACAAGGAAACCTCACAGTTTCCTATTCTGTGTTTAACAATTTGGTATTAGGAATATTCAGGCAACTGTACTGTCGACCCAAATGTATTAAAATCGAGATTTGATGTGACAGAAGTGTGCTATTTGTAGATCAATAGCATACTCACGGCCTGGTTTGTTAACAGCTTTGTTATGTACTATGTTTATGTAGGACTTCCTTTAGGTGTTAAATCTGGATTATTTATCAGTTCTGTATGTTTATTTAATTATTACAGTTCCTTGTTTGACCAACAAGAATTGAAGGAAAAATGGACGAGGATTTCAAATAAAAAATGGTAGAAAAGCCCAGTAATTTAACAATTTTACCCTTTGGCTTTACATAGATATTTTTATTCAACAAACAGGAAGACAACAGATGCAACTGGAAAAAGACAAATTAAGGATCATCAGAATGAGCATCCTCGAAAGAAATATCAAATAGTTCATTTAACAAAGTCGAAAACTCGACTAGGACCTACGCACAATTTATGCTATCTAAATAGCACAGTACCATATTCAGCATTTTAGCACAATTGCGAGATAGCTTCTATTATTTAAAACAAAATCGTTAAATTCTTTATCGTAGCTACCAGTACCTACTACATATTAATTACATGAAAATTAAACAGTGCAAAAAGGTTAATGTGAAAGTCGTTAAGGGCTTTTAGTTTTTTTTTGCCGGTTCAACGCACGTTCCTCCTCCTTTCAGAATTCGCCACCCCCCAAAAACGACGTTCCCGAGTTGTTTTAGGACACCCGTTCCGTGAAATATTTCGAGAGTATAAAAGCCTAACTTCCTGTAGAAAATAGTCTTTGTTTATTTAATGCTATTCACGTCCTTCAGCCATCTTGCGGTTAATAATGTCTGGTTTTATGGTCGCTTTTCGTTCGTCCGAACGGAACGACTTCAATTTATATTCTCCGTCCCTTTGATTATAACAAATTTTAAAGGCCGACTTTAATACTACGGAAATAAACTGAACGTGGAAATATTTAAAGTTTGTGTGAACAACAATTCTAAAGAAAATTTGTATATTTTTAAGCCGCGAATTTTGGGGGAAGCTCCGCACCGTGCCCTTTAAGTTAAATCCCGTCAAGCATGATTTATTAGACGCTAAGAGACTGAAATCGTTATTTATTGCTCTACGAGTCTATTAATCTAATAGGGCGTCATAAAGTAATATTCGTATTAAGCGCGAAAATTGCATTTTAGCGTACCTATTCCCTCACGTATACAACACTCTTTGCCCTGTTCACACTCTGTTTAAATTTCCATCTTCTCTTGGATTATTTTCCACCTCGAAAGGATGTAATCTCGTTTTATCTCCTGCAGGCGAAAGCCACGTTATTGCGGCATTTCGACTGTGAAATTTTATTTCTTAACGGTAATCAAGTACCGACGCACTCTTCCTCCATCTCTTACTAACAGTTACCTTTTGGACAATTTCAGAGGGCCGTCGTGCATTTAACGATTATGGAGAATATCATTTTTTCTCCTCGCCAGTTGCGGGAATCGTGATTCTTTTGAAACAATTTTGCCACATTTATCTTTTTCAAATCTCCTTACGTTTATCCGTTTTGTAAAAGAGATATTAGGCTCGCTCGCTGCCGGATTCGTTTGTCAGGAAATACTTTATTTTTCGCATTACGTTTCTATTACGGTTTACCGAGCAATTGTGCGGTGGGCCTTCATAAATATTCGTCTTTCGTTCATAACGTTCGAGATAAATTATTATTGCGAAGGCCCACTGGCGGAATTCGTTTTCTCTCTCTCTCTCAACGTCGAAATAAATGATGCCGCTAGGCTGACGTTTTAAAAGACTTTCTCTTTTTTGAAAAACTAATCTTCGTACATCACAAAAAATGTCATATTAGAATTAGAACTATAACCATTAAAAATTATGGAAAATTAATTTTTTATAATATGTATATTTGTAGTAGTCATTTATCTAAACTTTTGCGCGAGCAACTTTTATCAGATTTTGACGGGAGTGGGCTGTCCTAAAATATGTTCTATCGTGATTTAAACTTTAATGAAGTTGTCTAAAGACTGATTGATGATGTTAATTTTACGAGCGATCCATTACGATTCGTAAATGGAAAAAATGACGAGGGATAAGGTCCTATTTTTTTAAGAGAGAGAGAGAGAGTTCAAAGCGCACCCGTACGAAAAATAATAAGTTTTGACAAATGTCCGAGCTGTTAATCGCATCCAAACATTCGGGTCAAAGAAAATGAGTATTTTTTTTCTGGGCCGATAAATTGATTAAAACTTATGCTCCAAATGGGGGGTTGTTTTCTTTCGTTTTATTAGACAAATGTCACTGGTATTTTTCGGATTTCTCGCATTTAACAAATAACACAACAAAGGAAACCACAGACCAAATTAATTTTCAGAGCAAGTACACAGACCTTAGCAACGCTCTTATTCATGTTAACCGTCCACTTAGTTACGGAATATTTGCACTACACTAGATGTATCAAGTTTAATGTATTGTAATTGTATTATTAATGTTTGCAATACTTAGAGATGAAAAAACTAAGAGAACTATCTAAATAGAAAAAAGTATAGTATACAGATTTTCTCAATCTTCTTCAGCAGACTTCTGAAATATACATTTTAACATAATAAATGTATTCTAATTTTAAGTTTTTATAGTCTCTAAAGTCCTCCATAAACCATTTTCAACAGAGCTTAAGCTCTGTTTACCTTATAGTAAGTTAATAAGGTATAACGGAGACTTTGAAGTGGTCGATTAAAATTTTCCGTTCAAAAATAATCTTTTCCAAACTAAATATTAAAAATGTAATTTTTCAAATTGGTTTTTTTTTAATAGAAATTCATAATTTTTTAAGATGTGACACACATTTTATTATGATTTACTTATTTTCGAAGTCGTTTCAACACCTATCTTAATTCCGAACAGGTTTCCATGTAAGTTGTTAGTCAGTTTGCAGTCAAGAATATCGTTACAACCCTTCTGTTGCGTCCGAATAGTGCCGAATCATTCCTCTCCCCCAGGTGGGGCACCACCACCAACGGTCCCGAATTTCTATGAAAACGGGATTCCACGTCTG
The DNA here is from genome assembly GCA_013372445.1 of Hypothenemus hampei. NCBI lineage: Eukaryota > Metazoa > Arthropoda > Insecta > Coleoptera > Curculionidae > Hypothenemus > Hypothenemus hampei. The sequence goes on along the minus strand of JABRWK010000036.1, from coordinate 388,874 downwards.
AAGCCAGTCAGTGCGCTGCGTGCCTTCGAACTGGGCGCAACGGCAAATCCTTCTTCAGTTCTACATCAATATTTCACCGGTTTTTGATCGAATCGAACGTGAGTGTTAAAATATTTTTGAGCTTTGCCAACTTTTTCACTATCCTTCCGGGATGGAACTCAAATTGATAGTTGTTTAAATCGTAATAGTTGAAAATCGAGGACTTGAGACTTGATTGAAGTAAAGGCGGGGTTGGTGTCTAATTTTTTTTTTGGAATAGTGATTGGGTGGAAAAAAAGTTTTTCTTGAGGTAATTTGGTTACTTTAAATTTCGAGGTTGAATTTTCAATATTTACATAAATAGAAAAGTTTTAATTGCATCTTAACGGTGTCATTTATAATGCACCCTTTTGGACTTTTCGTGGAAAAAGTCGTCCGAACTTAGATGACTTTGTAATGCCATGCAAATTTCTCTGGTATATTAAGGAAATAGAGGTGAACAAGCCAAGGTAGGTCCCGAATGGAAAATTGCGCTTCGAGGAAATAGCATTACGGGGACAAAGCGCTTTCAGAGGAAAATTTTACGTAATTTATTAACCTACGACATTCAATTTAATTTTTCCCGCTGCAACAAACAAGAAATAAGAACAAAATATGCTAAGCGCCTTCTCGAACTCTATTTTTCCAATACCGTACACGATTCTGCTTAATAACAAGTAATTGATAATAGACGAAACTTAATGAACGTTAGAAAATTATAAATTGTTTAAGATGGAGTTCTTAACGAGTCCCCTCGTTAAATTGAATTTTTAATTTAACGACACTAATTAAAAATCTAATCAGCGAAGCTGAAATAAGAAAAATAGGAGTCTCCAAAACTAGTATAAGTTAAAAGTCGTAATCGAGGAAACGAGTTCGACTTAAAGTAAGGCACGGGATTGCGTTTAACACCGTGAAAATTGTCGTTTCGCAAACACATCCCCAGCATTATCTTGGGACCATATTTTAGTGAGCACGCCCATGAACCCGTTAACTACGAAAGTTTTATAGCTAGTCTAGGGACCGTTCTTTCCACATCTGAAGCGTGTACTTCCAATTTATTTCATCAAAATTAAATATCGGTATAGAGTATAAAACCTCAAATCCAACAACAAGATGTACTGATGGTTCTTCGTTTCAGACACGCAATTTCCAGGAAAAAATCAAGTGGAAACAACTTTAATTTACCTCGCGCTGACATTCGTATTATTATCTTTACGATCAAGGAAATTATTGTTTTGTACGTTTTTCTGTTGCTAGATCGGTCAGAGATGATTAGGGCCATGTATTAAATTAAAGGGAGGTTTTCTGTGATTATTGATAACAGAAGTTTAATAAGCCTTTAGATAATTAAAAAGTCATTAGAAATATATATACAGGGTTGTTGAAATGTCCCACATAAAACTAATATTTTTTATATAAATGAGTTTTTATAAGAACGGTGAAATTTTATTGAAATTGCTGTTCAAATTTTTGGTTTTACATTCATCGTATATCTACAACCCCTTCACTTCCAGTTACCCCAATTTTTTTTCAATTAACAACCTAGGTCATGTGAGGACTCTATGAACAGGTCTTTAAAAACTGTATTCGATGGTTTCAAAAAAGTTTGGATCAATATGCAAACCCAAAAAAAATGTGGAAAAAATCCATGTTATTTGTCAACTTACGGATTTGTATTTTTTTGTCATTCCTTTATACATGTTTCACTGTTAATTATTTTAAAATTTGCATAATAAACAGATATCAAAGTGTTCCTTACTCACTAGCTCACTCTTCATATATTTTTGCATTAGCATAGCGGACTCTAATATCCATTTGGTAGTCAATATATTTTAGCATTTTTCGAGCTGTCCATTGATTGACTAATTCTTTACTCTGTACCTTACACAGGTCAAAGAGCTGTTGACATATGCTAAACTCATCTGTAAAAGAAATGAAGTTTTCATTTTAAATATATATTTTTATTATACAGACTTTGGCCTTAATTCAACACACTTTATAGAACGAGCCTGCAATGCGTCTAAAAGTGGTCATTCATTAGTCTAGAAAATCCAATCATTTTGTGTCACATGAAAATTTGTCAGAGGAAAATCTAATAACACTATGGAGTGCTAATAAGAATGTGTAATTAAAAAAGATATTATACCTCCCGTTATTTATGATTTTCACAAATAATTAGCTTCAGACTGGTCTCTCTTAAGTCTTCAACAATAGTCAGCTAATTCTATTTTTCTTGATATCGCTTTTTCATATATATAACAAATGTCAATGCTAACAGGATCTAGGTTTTTGGGGAAAATATCCAGATACGAGTTCAAACTATGTATCTTTAAAGGCGTATTGCACCTTAAAGTTTGATATAGAATTAGAAAACATTTTTTCTGACAATTCCAAAACTTTTCCAGACCATTTTTTCAATAATATCCATTTTTTGTTGAAATTTATAATCTTTTATTGGTTTTGTGGACTCATAAAGATCGTTCGTTTATTAATTTTTGCTACACTTCATCAGTTACAACTCCATAGTATAACTGTGTTTGCTACACTGAAAAATCATTCGATCTCATCGTCTTTGTGTAGCTGACACATCCATCCAATCAATCGATGCGATCCGTCGTGCAATCAGATTATTACGGTTTGTCGCTCTATGAGTGGGCACCTTTAGCTTGTCTTTGTGGAAAGAAAATTTTCGACTTTTTGAACTTTCTTTACTTTAGAAAGAGATAATAATCGAAAATAGGTAAATCAGGTCAATAAGGTAGTGGATTTCGAACTAAAAAATTGTGGAAAGTACTTTTTTAGCAAGTTTTAAAGCAAAATTTATTTGGTTTAAAACACCCTACACATGTAACGATTTATCATACCGCAATTACACAATGAACTGCAAGTTTAGCAATACCACCATTTTTTAGAACAACTACATAATGTGAATCATCCAATTAGCCTACACACGCTACGATATCTCATTACTGTAGCAGTTTCCACCAATGTCGAAATACCGAATGCGGCTTGATAAATCTTTACGTGTGTAGAGTGTTTTAGAGATGCAGAATGCTTCCATTTCATTGATTGCTATTTAGCCTTTAAAGTTTTCATCTATAATGATATTTTAGGTGGAAAAAATTGGATCGCTTTCAACTTTATCACAGATTGAGTGTAATTTTTTCGATTTTGTTTGCTTTTAATTTGGTTTTACGCATTTACGAATCCATTTCACAGAAAGTTTTTTCTCATATGAATCAATATAAACAATGCGATGAATGAGTTCATATGAGATATCAAGGGTCTCGGTTATACCTTTTAGTTCAATTTGACGGTCTGATAATATCAAATCATAAAGTGAATCGATATTTCTGGAATTGACACTGAAATGGGTCTTCCAGAACTCTTGCCAGCTTGAATGGAAAATTTTCTCTTCCAAAAGGAAGCAACCTAATTTTTGACATTGGAACATGAAAGTCGGTTTACCATGAAAGGTACTCAGCATATATTTGCAAATCTCTTCACCTCGGCATTTTAAAAATAGTTATTTAGTGATTGCTTGATATTCCTTTTCGAAATTCTTGTTTGGTTTTTTTGATATGAAACTTTACAATGACAGTTTAGATTTGATATTTAAAGTCTGGCTATAAAGTATTAGGACTACTTCTATAGTAAAAACTTCAGTCATCATAAGTTCATAATTGGTATTTTTTATCCGAAGGTGGTTCCTTCCGATTCAATACATAGTTTGGCACAATCCTTCGACCTATACAGGACGTTTCGGTATTCCGAACCTGGAATACCGTTCTACGATTGCGTCAGTTGACTGTCGTTTAAATTTTCAAATCGACTTTCTTTTAATAACATTTTGAGTTTGGAAAATAAGAAATGGGGCAAGGTCAGAAAAATAAAGTGGATTGTTAAGCACAGTCAAGTTTTTCGATGCGAAAATCTGACTAACGATTGTTGCGGTATGGATCGGAACGTTATTATGGAGGAGAAACCAGTCCCATTGAAATATTGAAACGACTTAGAGAATCATCACCATAGCTTGCTGGATCATTGTATTTGTTTCAGTTGTTGGTTTATCCAATTTAAAACAAAACTGGATAGCGTGTCGTTGTCCGATAAATTTCTTCATAACGGGCGGAAGTGCACACCTTCCTCACAACACATCTGCTTACTAATCTATTGAACCCAATCTGACCAAACCTGGTGGGGGCGTAGCCAAGGATTATCGAAGGGCGCTACAGGTGTCAAAGTATAAATGCGCTTACGCGCTTTTTTTCTGCCTAATTCTTATACTTTATATCCATACCTTGTACATCATTCTAACCAACTGATATTTCGAGAAACTGACAGACTTAACCCCTGGTCTCCTTGTGATTAGAGTTAAAAGTCAAAGTATAAAAAGTGAACTAACATAGCACGCTTAAGGAACTTTCTTTTCAAAGTTGGATAAGTAATTACACCTCTTCATGGTACATAGCTTCATTAAACTAAAAAACGAAAGTATTCCCAGGCCAAGCTAAATTATTCATTCTTGTTGTTCGGACAATAACATACATTATTGCTTAATGCATCCAATGAAAAGTTGCATTAACTCAACGCTTGGCACGAAACATAATATATTATTTGTCTTGCATGGAACGTGGGCTCATTAATCTTCTGCTTATTTTCAAATAAATAATCATGTACCTACGTATCTCGTAAAATGAAAATATTTTTTGAAAACCGTGACATGTAGTATGGTTGATTCCAAATATTATTACCCTTGGCTAACAAGCGAAATCCAGTGTTGTGTTTAATAAACCCGGGCGATAATGAAAAAATCAGTCGTGCCTGAAAACAAAAACTCATTATATTAATGCACCGGACCATAAACAGTTGCATTTTAATGGATGTGGCCATAGAACAACAAGCGACTCTTTTATACTACATTTTTTTAAAATAAATATACTCAGAACGACGTTCAAAAACCTCCTCATTAATTCAATTTTATTAAACGTTCGGGTGATAATAATGCATTCAAAACTTTACCAAACATTGTAGTAATTCTTAATTGAATCTATTGTTCCGCTTCCAATTGGATTATTATCAGTTGTAATAAAAAAATGAACTAATTGAAGTACTAATTTTAAGGCAGATCATTTTAATGTGTCACGGGTTGTCCATTATATAGCGTTGTATGAGAACTGTACTGTAATAGCTATGTAAATCCGAATGTATTTCTACTGAACAATTCTGATAATTAAGGAAAATGGGGACGTTTACAATCAACGATTAGAATTGGCGATTTATTACCTTTGTCTCCACGGATTTTGATGTATGTTTTATAAGTATTCAATTAAGTCTATGAGAAAAAGGATCTCTTTCTCTAGGGTCAATTTGGATAGAAATGGTAGGGTCGAAAAGTCGGGCAATAATAAGACACGGTCGTAAAACAAGAGGATTTTGCTTTTCAAGGTTTATGGGCTTGTGATAAAAGGTTTTTTCTTTTGTTTAGTTCTGAAGATCAAAGTTAGTAAGTGTTATAAAAGAATGCCCATTTTTTAAATCTCGAACTTTCGGTTGTTTTCATAACTTCATCATATATCTTGAGATTTTTTCAAATTTTTTTCTTTTCCATTTAAAAGTGCTTTAAAATCATTCATTTACCTTGAAACTATTGATTATGGTTCATTTATTTATTTATTATAACGTTTATTTATATTAACAAAATAAAAATTTCAATTTAGTATTGCAAAAGTGGTCGTTTTTAGTTACATCTTAAATACAGTTTAATAAAAATTCAATAACTTTCTACAGAAAAATTTGAAACCCCATTCAATCTAAAATTAAGTTATTATGGAATGTTCCCAGTTTTTTTATTAATTTTTCCCGATTAATTTACTTTTTTATAAT